>CM042158.1:34443775-34461275 GCA_023376005.1 Doryteuthis pealeii | reverse complement strand
CGTCTCTCTCCCAATTTCTTTCCTATCTATAACGTCATCATTCCTAATGGTATGAGCTTTCGGCTTCATTCAATATTATGTCAGCCATACACCGACTTTTCGTATTCGTCCATGTACACTGATTTACGGTGTTATCTAGTCCTCTACTTTCAGTCGACGGCATGTTTCGCCTTTGTACACATGTCCACAGTAATGTGTTACTCGTAATTATTGGGTCTGTATTTCTCGTTGGGGGCTTGACTCGGAGATGTTTTACGAAGAGTCGAGTCACTCGCTGAATGTTGTCCATGATGTCTATGTGGTCATTAACAATATCTTTTGAATGCATTTTCCGCCAGCAATGTTGACATATTAGGGCGAGGACAGAAGTGGTCAGATTATTCTGGTAGCATCCATGTTTTTTGCGATGCCAGAATTCCGGTCTCAGATCTCGAAAAGAAATGATTTCCAGAGTTCAAGAAGGTACCAAGCCGACAGAGAAAATCATATACAATTCATTGAAAAAAGTCTCACTGGACGCTGTTGTTTGAACTGGTCTTTTAAAAAAAGTAAGATGCTCTAAAAAAAACAACAATGCTTGTGTTAGTTAACTACAAAATGACGTTGCACCAAGTAGCAAAGAAAGAAAAATCCAAGAGAACTACAGACCCAGAATCCAGCTACCACTCCTACTTTAACTGAGAGAAAAACCCAGACAGAGATCAAGCAAATGGAGATATTGAAACACATAATAAGAAGAAGAATGCAGAATCTATCTCAGAAGCAGAAAAAAACTAAGTACATATCGTATAGATAAAATATCAGCTACGTTACAAGATCAAGTTGCAGGGTAATACTCTACAAATACTAAAATATATATCTGTATTTACAATGCGAGACTTGATGTTTATTTCGTCATGTAACCGGTAAGGACTGCTATTAGCTACTCAAGTCACATATCCTTATGTTATTTAATCATCATATTCAATGAATTATTGAAAGACGGTACTAATTGAGAAAGTAATTGATGGGATCACAGTGGACCCAATTTTCAGTTTGATGCATGGATACATGTTTCTGTTTGGGGTATATTATCATTCGTGTCCTAAAAACAAACATAGCATTACTCTTTTCAACTCACCCTTGATTTTCCTTACTTTGAACATCTCTCTTAATGCACAACTATGTATTAGTCTGTTCTTGTTTATTTTCCTCACACATTGGCTTTAGTTCACTTCAATTGATAAGCTGAAAAAGGATCACCGACGACCAAGAAGCTGAAGAGACCCTGGAAAAACTCAACGGCCTTGCCAGACCTATGCCAACCGTCAGAACATCTCGGATGTGATGATCTTTCTTTTACATGTGCAGGATAATTGCCAACCAATACAAGCACTCAGCCATCAGGACTACTTGCATTAAGAATCACGGGGTCGTCTCGCATGGACCAAAAAGTGACCCTCTCTGAGCGTTGGAATTGACATAATTCTACACCACCAGCACTCATACCGATTTAAGACAAATATCTTTCTTCATCGCTTCTAATTATGCGTTTAACATATTTGTGGTCATAAATATTAAATGATAGCCCTATATAGTATTATAAAATATTAGTTAAGGGGGGGTACATTTAATATTATATATATTAATAATAATAGAATATAATGTATAATATAATGATACTCCATATGTATATAATGAAAAATAATAACCATGCATAATAAGGATTATGTATGTAATATCCTTGTTATCACAGTTTTGTCGGAAAGTTGCTTGTAATTACAGACTAGGAAACTATGCACCTCGCGGCAACATGACAAGTATTTGAAGTTTTAGAGTGTTAATGAAGATATTTGTATGTATATTAGGAGATAAGAAGAGTAAATAAGAATGCCAGAGTAAGAAAGGATTTGGAACAGAGGGGGTATACAAAAAAGAAACAGACTTGAATACTAGTAGCTGCTTGCCAGCAGGATCAGACAGCTCGTAAGGTCGTGGTTAGATTGATATAATCAAGATTCTCGAGAGAAGGTCCATTTGATTATTTGACAAGGATTGCAGACGAAGGATGCACCTTAATTGGAACATACTCAAAGTTAAGTTCTTCGTAAGGATCACACTCCGACTTAACACAACCACAGGATCTCGGGCGACTGGACAAGTGGTCTCTATGCTTGACCGCCTAAAGAAGAATGGGCCACCTCAAATTCGGGTAACTAAATTATACTGTGGTATTTACACAGGTCGACATGCGGTGTGAAAAGGTTGATTACTTTATATATTTTATTACATTTTCGTTTAGCTTAAATTCTTACCGGACTCTAATAACTGCTGGCGCGCAATTAACCGGGTGTCAATAAAGCAGCCACTCTCTCTCAGTAGCGACGTAAAGACCCACAACTTATGATGTGCTCGAATTAATACGTATTTCGCTCGTATTTCGAACGTATGCAAAAAAGAAGATGTCTCCAAATCTTTGTACGTGCTTAGGAAGCCAGCTAACAGGACATTTAAAAACAAAGGGACGCTCAGTGTACTTAAAACTTAGATAAATTAATCGCGCCCTACGAGCAATATTCACTGTTAAAGAAAGAAAAAATTACAACCGTCATAATACACTATCGAATAAATTCGATTTCGACCAGACCACTGAAAGTTTCATCAAGTGCTCGATTTGAGTACTGGTCTCGAAACCAATTTATTATTCTTTCGAGTCTATGATGGTGCCTGTAGATTAACTGCGTGTCGGACTATTTGGTCCCTCATAATTCAATGTATATCTGTACAACGTATTCGGGTCCAATCAACTCGATATATAGGAACATAACCATCTCACCACGTGTTATAATGCAGCAATGCCTACTCAAGTAGATGGAGGTGGTAAATAGCACAGAGTACGAGACTTGAGGTCCTGCACCATCGGGTATTTCAAGGGAGTCCTTATGTTGCTCAGCGACGGGATGCAGGTTAGGGTTTCTAAACTCAAGCTGACTGCGGCAGTTTGGACCCAATGTATCTTCAGTACTTGATTCTATATTCGGGGGGTGAAACGCATGACCCTTAATTTAGAATTGTATCATTTTTTATACATCTTTTAGCATCTCCCTGCCATGAAAACATGTTAATATACATAGTACTATACAGCGATAACTATAATATATACCTTATAGTAATATTATGCGACACACCACCCATATACGCCACACACGCACGGTCCCATACACACTATTATAGTATAGTAATATATATATATAGACTAAAGTTATATTTATATTCTACATATGACGTGTGTCCTAGACGTGATAATTGAGGGACGTTGCGTGACCTGATGTAGCAACCGTCTGTGCGAGACATTCCACTATCGAACGTGTGTGGGTAATTGGTTAAGAGATGTGTGTGTCTGCATTATAGTATGAGTATAGTATATATATAATGTATATAATAATATATTATATTTGGCACCTTGCCGTCCCGTTAGGAGCTGATGGCCTTGTGAGAATGATCCCAAAAATAATAGATATATGAATAAATAAATAAATCATTATCTGCATCTGCGCAAGTCTGTTGCAGGCCCATCTTTGAATTGACGTTCATTACTAGTTATATAATATAATATATATAATAATACTTATAACTATTATCCATGTGTGTTGTGTGGTGTGTGAAAAGTGTTGTGTGTGTGCTGTGTAGTGCGTGTGTGGTGTAGTTGTGTGTAAATCTTTTCTTTGATAATCATGATACCTCTTTAATACAGTTTATATATATGATACATATGACATATATATAGCATACATTACATAATTACTTAATCTATATGTAGCCATAATAAGGACATAGGCGCGTATAAGTAATACTAATATAATAGTATAATATATAACTTGTCGCGTGTTTCTCCATCTGCTCAACATTTACCTTGCGCTTTTTTTCTGCACTCAAGCATACCCATTACAATCATCTAGCATTTTCTTCACACAACGCAAATATGCTCATCTGACCCTTTAATCCAAAAAATGCATCCGCCATATTGATTGATGGAAAGATTTTCTTTTATTATCTTTTCCACTTGTCAATCATCCCTTTTATACGTTTCTTTCTAACCTTGAGTAGAAAGAAAGAAAAAAAGAACTTACTCTTTTTTTAATCTTTTTTTATTTATTTATTTATTTATTTATTTCTGTTGCTTAATTCCCACTATTTCAATACGTCAGTGCTTAGTCCATCAGACTTTCTTGCACGTTTCTTCTGTGTCTGTTGAGCTTGTGTGGCTATAAAAGGGATTTCTTACCTAAATTAAGATTTGCACATAGAACCTCTTCACGATCACGTTGCAAGATGAAGAGTTCAATGACGAGGCTTATCATACATATCCTTATCAGGCACGATGGATAAATCTTGAACGCTTTTTCTCCATTATTTCGTTCCATTTTTTTCTTTGCTGCGCTATTATTCATATTCGTTCTCTTTTACTTCCCTATATTTCGTTCAATTCCTTTTTCAATTCATCGTCACAAACAAACGGTCATAAATAGGTATAGTAATATATAATTATGATATCACTTATATAAGTATATGGTGCTGTAGCTTAGCAACCAAAAACTGTGCTGTGTCGTGATGTGTGTGTGGGATGTATATGTATGTAATGATAATATAAATATATAATGTTGTAATATATACGTATAATATATATGATTATAATTATATGTGTGTATATTATATTATTACTTACCATCCCTATAAGTAATAAATGATTTATATATGGAAACATAGCGCATATCTTATATATATCATTATTGTTCAGATTAAGTTTAATTTTTAAAACTTCGATATACCGTTTTGACACGCACAAATGGAGTGTGGTGTCAAAGTATAATACTGCGAAGAGGAGGAATTTTTGTTTCTCTGTTAACTTTTTGATACATCTTGTTTTATCATGATAAAAAATAAGAGTTCCACTGATTCTTGATTTTCTATCTAGGGTAAATACTCAGCTTGATATACTTGCTACTATTTGACACACTGTATATCTTTAAGAAAGATTAATGAATGGGAATCATGTCATTGTATTTTCAGAACTATATAAGGTGTGATCAGAAAGAGTACAAACGATCCTCAATATTTTTGAATGCCCTCGGATAATGTCTGCTGCGGTGTATATATTGTATGTTATGCTTAATTGTGCATAATATTAGTGTGTTAAATATAATATGATAGAATTTTATTCTGTGATATATATCATATATTATATAGATAAAAATATATTAAATATATACGTATATGTCTATATGGTTCTGTATATATGGATATATATAGATGGCCATTATACGAATCTAAAATAGAGTTTCTCAACGATCTCGTTTGTCTTCGTATTCTCTTAATGTATCTTTCTCTCGCTTTCTTTCTCTGTTTCTCTCTTTCTGTCGTCTGTTCTTGTCTGACTGACCATCTCTCTCTCTCTCGTCTCTCGGATATATATATATATATATGGATATAGTATATATTGTGTGGTTGTGTGGCGTGTGTGTGTGTGGTGCAATGTGTGTGTGTGTGTCCTCTTGCTGAACGAAATCATTCGGTTCTCGACCTCGGCCAGTACCCAGGTAGCTGTTACAGTATAGCACACTGATGAAAGTGAAACCTTAACACGTCGCTGTGACTATCTAATAAGTAATATTATATACTCATTATGATGGTTGAGTCACCTGAAAATAGGGGACTAATTCAGAGGCTTTCACAACGTATATGCGCGTCTTAGAAGCTAACCCTCTGAGAACGTTTGTTAACAACGATATTCGAGGACTCTGTAGTGAATTCATTTCCGCTTAGAAATGTAGCGATTAATAGATTCTCCCTATATGCAGCTGTCCATCTGGCACGTAGCGTCGGCTTCTAAAGGTGCGAACCGAACCCAAGTTCTTCTGAGCTCAGCATCCCGCCAGAAAGGGCTAGCTGTTACGTTATACCACACTTGATGAAGGTGAAACTATGAAACACCCGTGTCTTGTTGGAATAGCTATTTATCAAACAATAAAATAATAGGGTAGTAGTGAGGGTAGTATAATAAATAAAACCTATATATATTATATATAATAGGAGAGAGTAGCGAGTAGGAGGCGCACTGGAAGAGATCGAAGAAGAGAGGAGAGTCTCTGCGTTGGGACAATTTAGTAAGGGTGGTATCAGTTCTAGGCACCTGGGCACAGACTGAGACGAGTTCAAATACTGGACGGCGCAGCTTTTTGCCGACTTGCACATTACCGGGCTAATTACCTCTGCGGGAAATTGCAAAACTGTAATTCATACATTCCTCCCCCTTAGCTATGGTGTGTATCGTGGTTGGTTAAGGGCCGACCTATGTTCTGTTAGCTGTAATTAAGTACACGGATTAGGAAGGAGGAGAGTGAGAGATTCTAAAGGTCAACGAATTAAACTCCGTTCTTAGTAGAAGAGTGTAACCTTAACACACACAACGGTTCGTTACAAACATTACACACAAAAAACACGGCACAACACACACAACACACACATATATTGATGATAGTATATAGTATATATATATATATATTATTAGTATATATATAACGTGCAATATATTATATAATTATATATTAGTATATTATATGTATATTTTATATTATTACTATATAGTAGTATATATAACGCTGCAATCAACTGTAATTAATCAATATCTTGATTAATCCAGTTGATTTAACCCTGAAGATCCTTATGGTGAAACTCGAGATTAGGTTATTGCCGTGGACCATTATCATAATATAGATATATATATATATATATATATATATATATATATATATCTTATATATATACCGTTTTAAACCTATTTCTACTTATACATATTATATATTCCCGCCTTAGAATTACTGAACTTCTACTTGGTCATAAATACACTTATTTGCCTAATTTTCACTTCAATGGACACGTGACTACATCTGCCCACAAAAATGCAACCCGCCCTCCCACTGTTACGTATTCATATATTTAAATATGTAAACAATTGTCCGTGATTAGAACATATTCCTTATGTTTTTACACACCTATATGACCACATACATCGTCAACTTAACCCATATGTATGAATGTAATATCAACATGTTGCTTTTATTTCATTGAAAGAAATATATTCACTTTCACATCTATTTTTGTTTTGTTTTACTTCTATTGTTTTTTCTTCCTGTAACACATATCTTTTTACGTTAATTCTATATTTTGACAGATTTCTTTGTTTTTTTCTTTCATTAAATCTGGCTTATTTAGAATTCATTTTCTCATATGTTCTCGTTTTCCCGCTTCTTTTTGGTCGTATATCCGCCATCTTTTTTGACAAGACTGTGTGAATAATTCTTCTTTTTTTTCTTATATATCTCATGTCTTTCCTTTCATTGAGTCCATATTGGATCATTATTCCGCCATTTCTATTCGACATGTATCTTCTCGGACACATTTCTTCTGTATTATTTACTCCGCCATTTTTTCTTCTCATGCCTATCGCTACACTTTTCAAATCACATGATCTGTTTGTTAATGCCGAGGATTTCTTTCCCTAATAAGAAGCTCTTCTTTTCTGTATCACCTGCTTATTTATTAAAGGTTTGATACCTTATTCAATTTGATAGAAATTCTTTTTTTTTTGCTTTTGTTTGTTGCTGTTTTCTTATTTCCTTTCATTCTTTTCATGGAATGTCTTTTCTCTATCTCTGTCTTTCTTTCTATTGCATTTTCTTTTTTCTTAATTTCTTTCTTTCTACTTTCTTTCTTTCTTTCTTTGTATTGTTTTTTTATTAATTTCTTTCTTTCTTTTTCTTTCTTTTTCTTTGTTCGTTCTGTATTGCTTTTTCTTTTTATTTTTTCTTTCTTTCTTTCTTTCTGTTGTTTTTCTTTCTTTCTATTTTTTCTTTTTTCTTTTTTTCTTTCTTTCTTTCTTTGTATTGCTTTTTCTTTTTATTATTTTTTCTTTCATTTCTTTCTTTCTATTGCTTTTTCTTTCTTTCTGTATGCTTTCTTTTTCTTTCTTCTTTCTTGCGTTTCTTTTTTCTTTTTCTTATTTTTTTCTTTCTTTCTTTCTATATGCTTTTTCTTTCTTTCTTTCTATTGCTTTTTGTTTTCTTCTTTCTTTCTTTCTTTCTTTCATGCTTCTTTCTTTTTTTCTTTTTGTTTCTTTCTTTCTTTCTTTCTTCGTTCTCTAGTTTCTTTTTTTTAATCTTCTTGTCTTTCTTTCTTCTTTCTTTCTATGCTTTTTCTTTCTTCTTTCTTCTTCTTATTGTTTTTTTTTAATTCTTCTTTCTTCTTTTTTTATTTACTTTTTCTTTTTATTCTTTCTTTTTTCTTCATCTTTCTTTTATCTTTTTATTATCAATTAATTATTTCCCCTGCTTCTATTGCTTTTTCTTTTTAAATTTCTTCTTTTTTCTGTCTGTCTTTCTTTCTTTCTTTCTTTCTTTCTTTCTTTATTTAATTCCATTGAAATACATTATTTATTCATTTTATTCGGCATTCGGTTTTCCCATTGTGTACATATTGATTTTCTTCGATTTTTCTTTTTTCCTTCCTTATTTTCAGACAATCTTGTTTCCATTAATTTTCTTTCTTTTCTTCCTATTCCGTTTTTTACTTTTTTATTAATTTTTTATACATCTCTTTTTTTCTTTCTTTCTTTTCCTTTTTTCTTTTGGCACAAATCTTTTTATTTCTTTTCTTTCTTTCTATTCGTTTTTAGATATTGCCTCTATCTTTCTTTCATTCTTTCTTTTTTTCCCTTCCTTCCTTCAATCGATGTTGATTTTCTTTCTATTACTTTCATTTATTTTTTATACATTACTATCTTTTTCTTTTTCTTAACACAATCTTTTTATTATTATTCATTTTATTTTTTTTTATTGTTTTATCAATTCTTTTTATATTGACTTTTTTCTTTGTTTCTTTCTCCTTTTTCTTCATTGATACAACCTTTTTATGGATTTTCTTTTCTTTCTTTCTATTCCTTGTTTTCTCCCCCCCCCCAATTTCTTAATACATTTTTTTTCTTTCTTTTCTTCCTTACTTTAAGACAAACTTATTAAGTTAATTCTCCTTTCTTTCTTTCTATTCTTTTTTTATCAGTTTCTTTCTTTCTTTCTTTCTTTCTTTCTTTCTTTCCTTCCTTCCTTCCTTCTATTGAGACAATTTTTTAATCAATTTTCCTCTCTTTTTTTTTATTCGTTTTTTTCTCTTTTTTCTTAATTTCTTAATATATTTCCTTCTTTCTTTCTTTCCTTCCGCTAACACAACCCTTTTTTATATATTTTATTTTCTTTCGTTACTTTTTAATCAACTGCTTTGTATATTGATTGATTTCTTTCTTTTTTCTTTCTTTCTTTCTTTCTTCTTTTTTTTTCTTCCGTCTGTTGATATTAGTTTTCTTTGCTTTTTTTTCCACCTTTAATTTTTTTATCGATTTCTTTAAACATTTCTTTCTTTCTTCTCTCTCCTTTTTCCCTCCCTGTCTTCCTTTCATTGATACAAATATTTTTATTAATTTTTTTATTTTTATATCGCTTCTTCTAGTACCTTTATTTATTATTATTTCTTTATTTCTCTCCCTTCCACGCTCTCTCTCTCCTCTCTCTCTCTCTATTCTATCTATCTTCTCTCTCTCTCTCTCTCTCTCTCTCCTCTCTCTCTCTCTCTCTCTCTCTCTCTCTGATTCTTCTCTGTCTTTCTTTTTAATTCTTTCTGTCATCAAACCTTTTTACTCATTTTTCTTTATTTTTTTATTTATATATAGTTTATGTTTTTTTCGTTTTCTTTTCTTTTTCCGTTTTCTTTCCCTCTTTTTACTATCTTTCTTTTCCCTCTACTTTCCCGTTTTATTTTTCCCCTTATTTTTCCAAGCTTTCTCTTCTTTATTCATATATGCTTTTTTAAAATTATTTTCTTTCCTTTTCTCCTCTCTTCCTCCGAGTTGTTTATTTTTCCTCATTTTCCTTTTCCTTTTTCCCCTCCTTTTCCAAATCAGTTCTTTCTTTATTTTTATATTTATATATATATATATATATATATATATATATATATATAATATATCTGTTTTCTTTTTTGTTATTAGGATTATTTTTCCTGGTTACATCGCAATGTTCATATTTTTCTTTATTGAGTTGTCACACGCATCCAACCTGGAGAATTTCATTGGGACTCTACGTAATCAAATGTCTTCAACATTGCACAACATCTTCTTCCTAGTAATCATCATCATCATCATCATCATCATCATCATCATCATGTTGTGTTGCGCTAGCAGCACTGATATCCCTGACAATCTCTCGCCAACTATTTCTATCATTCATTGTCCTCGGGAAGTCCTCTGCGCAGCATCCAGTATCCGAAAAAGAATAGCAAATATGCGTCTTTTCTGGACAGCCCATGAGCTGGTTTTCATAGGGGGACGTCAATTAAGGGTTCCTCCTTGCTTCTCCAGCAGCGTGCAGCACGTCTTCTTTACTTCCCTTGGATGGTTTGTGTGATATGATGCAAGTGGCCATACAGCCGTTGCAACTGTGGTGTAATTTTATCAAACTAGTCTCGCAGATCCGTTACTACTGAATAACGAGTTCAGTTCTTGTTGGATGTCCCATATTTGTGACCTTGTGCCAAATCCAACCTGTGGTGAACGGGTTGGGTAAATACATATGAGTGCGTCCCATCGTGGTATGAGGGTTAACAAACTAGACTTGCAGATCCATTACAACTGATTAGCGAGTTCGATCTTCGCTGGATGCCCCAGCTTGTAAACTTGCAAACTTTTGGTCTCTTTCTAACTCTGGTGAACGGATTGGGAAAAAAGGCGTCTCATTGTGATGTAATGCTTAGTAAGCTATTCTCAAAGGCCCCTTATGGGGGAATAGTGAGTTCCATTCTCGACGGAGGCCTCATACTTGCGAAATTGTGTCACATCCTACCTGTGGCAAACAAATTGGCTTAATACCTACTGTTGTCAGTATTATTCCTTATTTCATACCCCACACTTTTTTATCATAATATATATATATTATATATTATATATATATATATATATATATATTATATATATATATTTACTAACTCCTCCGCACGAGCAGAATTGGACACACGGTCAATTTCTTAAGCGGAGTTCAACAGGTTTGAATTCAGAGTTTTCCTTCTCCTTGACCGGTTGCCTAACCAAGGTTAAAGAGCCCAGTCTGGCCTACTATTTATCCATAGCTGGAGGGAGAGTAAGATTCATACCTTTCCCAAGGGTATTAGCGCTAAGTGAAATGCAATTACCATACAGGATTTGAACTCGAGTCAACGAATCCATTTTCTATGACTTTAACCATTACACCCAAAATATTCATATTTTATCATGTATGTGCTAGAAAGCGGTGGCTGGTGGTCTCCATGTCCTGAGAATGACGTTAAACTAAAACTTATGGTGAGGTTCCAGTTTTGGGGGTCTGAGGAATGTGTGAGAACCTCTTTAGTTGCCGTTATTTGGTTTCGGGGTGTTTTACCTTCTACTTCCTTGTTACTGAGGACAACTCCTCTCTGTAGCATTAAGTTCCGAGAAAATCGCAACAACATTTATATTCAGTAGTTGATTCAAAACTAATCATTTGAACACTTCTGCTTGATCCAGAATTAGTATCATTGCTAAATCATAATGTCTTTCTTCATTGTGAATAGCAACATATCACTTTTGCCATTTTATTGTTATAGACTTATTCTGGACATATATAGGTAAAAAAAAAAGGTGTACCAAAATCTACATTTTTAGATATTATAATACATAACTAGTCGGGCCTGTGGATATACCACAGTATAAGTTGTTAATTGCTAGGCTTGATATGTTTACATAAGAACTATTAAAATAGATCAATGTCTAAAAAGTATAATAATCTTGATTTAACTCTCTCTCTCTCTCTCTCTCTCTCTCTCTCTCTCTCTCACTCACACACACACAACACACACACACACACACACACACACACACACACCACACACACACACATACACACACTTCTTTTTTATCTTTTCATTATGTTCGATTGAAACATTAGCATTATCGCTTCCGCACGCTCACACCGCTTTCTATTTTTCACCTACTTTCTGTATTTTTGATCATTTTATTCTGTGTAGCATGTCTTTTTTCTTCCCTTTCTTTCTTTATAATAAAAACAGAATTGTCCATTATTTACCTGAGTTAACAACACTCATAAGAAATAAGAATTCGTCGGATAGATAGAATCTATCAAAGTCATCTATTTTCCATTTTTGTTACCATTCTAAGGGCCAAAACTACGATTGAATCACTGTTACCTTCATTCGCCATCACTTTATCATCTCTCTCGATAAGTTCAGGGATTCATCCATCTTTTCGCGTTTTTCCACTTTCCGTTTGTGGACAGGGGTTTCAGATTCTTTTCTTCTTGTTAATTAAAACTATATGAGTTTTTCACACTAAGCGTCAACCGACGGTCTAATTATATCCTGAGTGACAAATCTCCGGGGCTCTTATATATACAGGGTGTGGCATAAGTAACCGGCGTTATGAGACCTGATACGTCGAAAAACATGGTGTCTTTGGTTGACCTATAATATACATATATATATATAATATATATATATATATATAAAATAAATGAATAAATAAAATCCCTCATGCTTTGAAAATTAAAATTCACAAAACTTTATTCCAGCCATCATCTCTCCGCTTCAAAATCAGTCGCATGCGACAATGCATCATTAATCGTCTTTTTCGCCTGCGTTTGAACACTCTTTTCGCGTAATTTTTTAAAAAGTTCTTTTTTCGAACATTTCAAAAATTCTCCGCTTTCCAACGAATTTCATTTAAAAAAATAAGGATTTACTCTGAGGAAGGTCGAATCTTTTTTGTGTGCGGAACATTTCTACATTTTTTCTATTATTATTATTATATTTCATTTGGTTATTTAAAAATAATAATAGTTTGAATAATGCACACATGGATAAACTCCTGACCGAAACACGTGTAAGTAAAATTAATTAAAATATCCTATTTAATCCATTCTATACTTTCTTTCCTTTCTTTCTTTTTTCAACATTCCGTCGGATTAACTTCCATTTTTATTTTACATATATATGTATATATCACACGGACAATTAACCTATAAATACAGGGTGCGGCATAAGTAAAGGGCGTTACTTATGCTGCACCTATATATATATTAATATATATATATATATATATATATATATTATATTAGAAAGATTTGACATTAAATAATCCGCAAGGGTTGATATGCCATTAAACGAAACAAGCAAACTAAAACTGAAAGAAAAGAGCCCTGTCTGCTAGTGATTAAAACCAAAAGATCCCAGCTCACTTACGGAAAATTCGCCATTTGAGATTTGGAACAGCTTCACATTATATCAAAAGAGGAGTTTATCATTGTAATAAATGTATGGAGAAATAAATTATATTGCCTTGTCCGGGGCTGTCCCCCCAGGCAGCACCTGCCCCCTCGCCTAAAAGGTAAGGCCTGGTTTAGTGCCTGGTGCCTGAGACACTCATATTTTGCACGTCAGATTTCTAATTCCTCCAGTTTTTTCCAAACCCTGCGAGACCGTCCAAGGACACCAACCACTGATCCCAGTTTCTGCCTCCAATTTTTTACTTGATTCGTCCATATGGTTGATTTTCTTCTCATTTCTTTTATTATGGAGTTTTTCACACCTGTTGTAGCCTGTGGTTCACTGAAGGCTGAGTGACAGCAAGTCCCCTCAGGTCTCTAGGACTTTCATAAGTATCCTAGCTGATTTTAACAATGCTGTAGTTTAGATGGTCTTTATTATGTGGGAATTTTTTACACCTGCCCTAGCCGGTGGTTCACTGGATGCTGAGTGACAGCAAGTCCCCTCAGGTCTCTAAGACTCTCCTAAGTATCTTGGCTGATTTTAACAATGCTGTAGTTTAGATGGTCTTTATTATTATGGAGTTTGTCCCACCTGCCCTAGCCGGTGGTTCACTGGAGGCTGAGTGACATTAAGTATCCTCAGATCTCCAGGACTCTTCTGAGTATCCTAGCCGATTTTAATAATGCTGTAGTTTATATGGTCTTTATTATATGGGACTTTTTCCCACCTGCCTTAGACGGTGATTCAATGGAGGCTGAGTGGCATCAAGACTTCTCCATGACTCTTCTGAGTATTCTTGCCGATCTTAACAGTGTTGTAGTTTCGATGGTCTCGATACTTCCTCTGTTTTCCGATTCGCCCAAATTCTTTTCCAGAGCCTTGGGGACTGTTTCAAGGACACCAATTACAATTGGTACGACCTTCATCTTCATGTTCCACAGTTCTCTGGTACGGTCCAAGTATTTGTCTATATTTCATTTTCACTCGGTGGTCAAAATCCACTAGATAATAGGTTCTCTTCTTCTTGTCAATCAATAATAGGTCCAGTCTCCTAGCCGAGATTAAGTTATCCGTCTGTACCTCGAAGTCCCAGAGAATGTAATGCGTCTCCTTCTCCATGACAGGTTCAGGCTTGTGCATATAACATTTAGTTATATGGTGAAAATTGAATTTCTTGCACAATTCCCAGTGGATTACCTTTCCCACAAAGTCGTGCTTACCCTTGTATTCTCTTCGTGCAAGTTTGGTACATCCGCTTATTATATGATTAATCGTCACTGTCGCCACACACTCTGCACTTGCTATTCTGCATTGTTTTATCTATTTTTGCATTTATATAATTAGTTCTAATGGCATTGTCTTGTGCTGCGATTATAGCGATTCAGTTTCTCTCTTGAGGTTTCCTTTTCTTAGCCATGTCCATGTTTTCTGATGTGATATCACTTGAGTTTGACATTATTATTATTATTATTATTATTATTATTATTATTATTATTATTATTATTATTATTATTCACACCAGCGTTAGCTGATTGTATTTCACTGCAGTTTGAATAACAACAAGTCTCCTCAGGTCTCCAGGACTCATCTGGGTATTCTAGAGATTGCAGCAATGAAGTATTCTGGATGGTCTCAATTCTTCTTCTGATTTCCACATTCTCCAGTCTTTTTTCCAAGTTTTTCAGGACTGTTCCAAGTGCACCAACGACAATTGGTATCACTTTCACTCTCATTTTCTACAGCTTTTTCAATTCTCTGACAAGGTCCATGTATTTGTCCATCTTTTCGTTTTCGTTCTGTGGTCTGCTGGAACCGCAAAATCCACCAGTTGACAAGTTCTCTCTTTTTTGTTAATCAACACTAGGTCTGGTCTCCTGGCTGTCTTTATCTCAAAGTCCCAGAGATTTTTATGCCTTTCATTCTTAAAATAGATTATGGTTATTGCATATACCATTTTGTTTATTATTATTATTATTATTATTATTATTATTATTATTATTATTATTATTATTATTATTATTATTATTATTATTATTATTATTATTTTCACTCTTGAGTGATAGTATTTCACTGGAGTCTGAGTGACAAAAAGTCTCCTCAGGTCCCAGGACTCTTCTGAGTAATCTAGCCGATTGCACCAGTACAGTAGTCTGGGTGGTCTCAAATCTTCCTCTAATTTCTAGATCCTCCAGTCTTTTATTATTATTATTATTATTATTATTATTATTATTATTATTATTATTATTATTATTATTATTATTTCTTCCCATTCTTATTTTCTATTATATGTTTGTCAAGAGAGAATTTGTAATGACCATTTTTTTTCTTTTTCACTTGATATTCGTCCTACTCCACGACACTCGCCATTTTGTCACCTGTTTCAGTTTATCTTCGCCCCCCACCCCATAATATTCTATATTCCATGTTTATTTTCTCCTTCATTTGTCGCTTTTGCCTTTTTTTTCTTCATATTATGAGGCGGTTTCTTTGGCAGTTACCTTATTTCTTTCTGGTTTCCTATCTCCTCTAACTTTACATGATCTTTGTTCCTTGAGAGCTTTTTTACTCTCTCCTGATCACACCACATTCAACCTTACCCCCAACCCCCAACCGCCACGCACGTCATCGAATTTCGTCCCTTCATCTCAATCTTTTATTTACTCTTTCGCTTGTCTTCATTTTTGTTTGATCGATACACCATTAATTCTCTTCTTCACAAAATCTTAGTACAAGAGCCAAGTTCATAGGAAAATTGAAAAGAAGAAAAAAAATTCTTTATTTTATATTTCTTTTTTTGCTGATATAATATTTCGCCAAGGCAAAACTTGCACGTATGCGTTGAACAGAAAGACATACAGTAAAGTAATAGTGTCATTAATTAATCAGAACAGAAATAGAAAAAAAATGTTGTATCTGATTCTTACGTTTTGCGTTAGACCCGTCCTACAGTGTGTGTAGTAAGGATAATGGCGGACGTCATTGTGAAAGGGGGAAAATGAAGAAAGGAACGTGACATTAGATGAGAGACTGGAATAAATGAATCAATGAAGGAAAACAAGAAGAACAATTATAGAAGAGAAGAGAAAAGAGTAGAGAATTGCTGACTAGGGAACGAGGATAGAAAGGAAGGAAATAAGAGGCAGAAGGGAGTGAAAAAAAGCCGAAGAAGGAAATTTAGAAATGGGTATCAATAAATGAAAGACGAGAAAAGAATAAGATTTGTAGGAATTTAAATTCCTAAATGTAAAAGAAATATGAAAGAAATTACAATGGAAGAAGAAGAGGAAGAAATAAGAAGGAAAAAAGAAAGAAAGAAATGAAGAAGGTATGAGAGAATAAAATTAAATTAATACAATGATATGGAAATGAATGAGTAAAAATGTGAAGAAAAAAGACATGAGAAAAAGATGGAAGGAAAAAAGAGAAAGAAATAAATAAATAAAGAAAGAAATGGAGAAGGAGAAATAAATAAATACAGAAAGAAAGACAGAAAGGAATGGAGAAGGAGAAAGTAAGAAAGAAAGAAAGGAATGGAAAAGGCGAAAGAAAGAAAGAAAGAAAGAAAGAAAGAAAGAAATAATGGAGATGAGACAAGAGAAAAAATGGTAATTAAATTGACGGATATGGGAAGGAATAAGTAAATGATAAAGAAAAGCAAAAGAGAAAACAATGGAAGAATAAACATGAAAGGAGAGAGAGAGAGGGGATGAGAGGGAGAGAGAGTGAGAGAGAGAGAGAGGGGGGAGAAGAGAGGGTGAAGAATTAAAGATGGGAATATAAATACTAAAGAAAACGGTAAAAAGTAAAATAGAGAGATGAAAACGAGCAACAACAACATTAACAAAAAAAAGAAAGAACGAAAGAAAGAAAGAAAGAAGAAATGAAAGTTGAAAAACAAAGAACACAGAAAGAATGAAGAAAAAATACAAACATTAAAGAAATAATAATAATGAGGAAGAATTCGTGAGGTAAGTTTTAGAAAGACATCCAACAGATTAAAGAATAATGGACGAAAAATCATGAAACGAGAGAAAAGAGAGAAACGAGAGAGAGAGAGAGAGAGAGAGAGAGAGAGAGAGAGAGAGAGAGAGAGAGAGAGAGAGAGAGAGAGAGAGAGAAA
>CM042158.1:34418775-34436275 GCA_023376005.1 Doryteuthis pealeii | reverse complement strand
TAATACTTTTTTAAGGTATTGTAGATATCATAATGGCGATTAGTACAGCTGATGGCCTTGAGAGTGAGTGACAACGCTTGACCTCCCTCTCAACCTGCCTTGCGGGGATGGATCGTGAGAACCGGAAGCCATGGAAGATCCTGTCTTCCGGTTTAAGGATATAGTCAGTTTAAGTCAGTTAGCAGGTAGGAGCTCGAGGTGTAAGTCGCATTTCTATACGCATCCTGTAATCTGCGCAGATTTCTGGTTTGGGGATATACAAATAAAGTAACATCAACGTAAATCGAAGTCTTGTGTTTATTACCTAAAAACTAACAATAACACAGGGCTTCTGATAAGGAGTAATCCCTAATAGAAACCAGACCCGAAATCTCCATACAAGAAAGACCAGACCTTTAGAAGAGACCAGACCAAGATGTTAGAAGATAGAACCAAAGTCGGCCAGAAGAATAGACGACCAGAGTAAGAAATAAAAAGGGTATACAACGTTATATGCTGATTTGGTAAAGTGAAAACCCCAGTATATAACATTGGGGCATTAATTGAATAGTGTCAATATAAACAAACACACATGCACATTTATGCACATCTACGAAGCTCGTTCAATAAGGGAAATCTTTTGAAAAAAAAAAAGCAAAATGATTTCTTTTTCTGAATTTCTTTCCACAAAATAAAACTCTACATTGTTTTTAGTGTCCCGATTACGCATTGGTCATACAAGACTAACGTACTCCTATATACTCAAAAAAGAACAACAACCACAATGTGGAACATGTCAAACACCTTTGACAGTTAAACACTTATTCAAACCAAACCCAACCTGTCGATGACCATTATAACATAGAATGTAAAATGTTATGGAATGACACGAGCTGAATTCTTCAGGACACGAACTTAGTTCTTGTATTGAATAATTCAATTCTCTTACTGACGAGTGTCTTTTAGTCGTGATTGGGATGAGGTTAGAGGACAACTGATGCTGATGTGGGGTGAATGTTTGGGATTGAATCGGGGGTCTGCTATAGTGTTGGGGGTGGAGATAGTATGCGTTGGGTCAGATAGTCGATGTGGGGTGAATGTTTGGGATTGAATCAGGGGTCTGCTATAGTGTTGGGGTAGAGATAGTATGCGTTGGATCACATAGTGGATGTGGGGTGAATGTTCGGGACTGAATCGGGGTCTGCTATAGTGTTGGGGTGGAGATAGAATGCGTTGGGTCACATAGTGGATATGGGGTGAATGTTTGTTTGAATTAGGGGTCTGCTATGGTGTTGGGGTGGAGATAATATGTGTTGGGTCACATAGTGGATGTGGGGTGAACGTTTGGGATTGAATTGGGGGTCTGCTATAGTGTTGGGGTAGAGATAGTATGCGTTGGTCACACAGTGGATATGGGGTGAATGTTTGGGATTGAATTATGGGTCTGCTATAGTGTTGTGGTAGAGATAGTATGCGTTGGGTCCCATATTGGATTTGGGGTGAATGTTTGGGATTGAATTGTGGGTCTGCATAGTAGACTTTGCACCAAGTTATATGTTATGGAAGGGATTATGAACTATAATTAGACATTTGCTTATAATGCTACGAATATTTAGAGATTTAAATATTTTTGTTGTTACATAAAACTATTATAACATTTTTTGTTGCAAAAGATATCTAATGCTGTTAACATAATTTTGTTAAGTATTTTTCCTTTCCAAGAAACACTATGCAAAGCATTGCTCATAATATTCAAAAGCCCGGATGTTCTATGAACATTAAGTTTCAATTTCTCTGAATGTGTTCGTATCCATAATGACATTATTGCGTGACAAATGCAGAAAACGTATTAAAACGTAGAAGCGGTTCAAACATCGCCATAATCATGTCTTTGGAAATGGGCGTAAGTGAATATTTTCGTTTTCAATTTCGTATTCCAAGATTTTATGCCAATAATCACCGCATATTCCATGCAAGTAAGCAGGTAGATTTTTGGGCTTTAAAGAAAATATGTTATTTAAAATGGTGTCAGTTATTATGGCGAATTTCATGCTGAAAGGAGACGTAATTACATTTATGAACAGCAACATCAACAGTAACAAGATCAATAAGATTATATATATATATATATACACACACACACACACACACATATATATATATATATATATATACATATATATATATATATATATAATGATGCTACTACTACTACTACTACTACTATAACTACTACTACTCATTATTATTATTATTATTTTATTATTATTATTATTATTACATTTGAATAGTGGGATCTATATACAGCTTAACAAGAATTATCAGGATAAAACTGACTCTGAAGATACGCTTTATATATATATATATATATATATATATATATATATATATATTATAGCTGCTGCTGTGTCGGTGAAAGTCCCCTAGGGGCATAAGCCCCGGTGTACACCGTAGTAAGTAATATAAAATTTCAATAACATACACACACACACACACACACACACACACAGACTTACACATACACACACGCAGTGAATTTGGAATATATAAAGTGCAAAACAGAATAGACCATTCCTAGCAACATCTTCAGACTTTCTCGAAATATTAAGAATTAATCAAAGGTTAACAAACTACATCATAGGTATCTTATTCTTTACACTTGCATTGTGATAACCACCAAACCAATATAAACACAGTGCTTCAAACAAATTATAAAACACACACACACACCCACACACATACACACACACATATGTATATATATATACATATATATTTATATATGAAAAATGAATGGAAGTGAATCTGACAGTGTGAAATAAATATTTTAGAAAAAACAAACACGTTATGTTAAAAGTTGCTGACAGAAATCTGTTTCGACCCTTTATTGAAGTGCTCTTCCCAAGAGCGAGTTGTGTATGATAGAGAGCTCTTTATCATACACAACTCACTTTTGATGAAGACCACTTCAATAAAGGGTCGAAACAGATTTCTGTCAGCGAGTTTTAACATCATGTGTTTGTTTTTTTTCTAAAATATTCATATATATATATATATATATATATATATATATAATATACTCAAATAGTATAAGCTCAGTTTACAACGGGATATTTTATATGAAGGACATATATTGGCCTGTTAACTCTGTTGAAATTCAAAACGCTCACAGTCATATGAAAAAAAAAGAGCACTTAAAAACTATACGTCTGACTCAGCCAGATATTCGAGTAACAACCAGTAAAAAATAAATCCCTAGGGATCCAGAGATGGATCAATATACAGACAGTATTATCCCTCTTTTGAGTTAACATTTCAAAGATCTCTTTATAATCCATCAGTTATTGACAAAAGGGTTATCAGTGGATTCCCTGAACGCGAGGGTGGTGAAAAAATATGATAAATCGTCCATCTCTGGACGAAGACAAGTTCACCACGAGTAAAACGGATACGGGGAGATCGACTGGTGTTGATGGGATCCCAGATGTGGTGTTAATTGGTTTGTAACTGATTTTCACAATCTCATATTAAATTTTGGGATGTTACCCAAGGGGCCGCCACAGCAAAAAGAATTGCTTGGTAAGCTGTAAACAGACCACCGAAATACCGGGCTGGGAGCCGTAATATCTAGCAAGCGACCAAGGGTGCTAAAGACCCTCACAAAGAAAATGACTGAATGGTTTTAAATGTATAAGAACTGGATGCGGTTCTAGGATGTTTCAAACTAGTAAAGCGTCAGAATATAGTAAATCCTCATTTTTGGATTATCTTAGTATATCTATTTACTGTGCATATATATATATATATATATATATATATATATATATATATATATATATATATACAAGTTTTGTTGAACTGTACGGACAATTCCTGTCGGACAAGTCTTTGGTTGATCCGTTCCAATTTTCGGGCCATACTTCTGGTGTCGGGTGTAACTGGTATAACAGTCCACCAAAGGTTTCACAACGAGCGCTTCCGGCAATACAATTTGCCATCCTCAGGTAGGAAACGATGGTATGATTTCATGTCTCGTTTTTAACGAGAACGAGTAGTAGCAAGGAATTAGAAGTGAGAGGTAATAACCATTGGTAGTAGGAGGTTGTAGGAATGGTAGTGGTTCGAGCGAGCGTTGCAGTAGTGATTTTTTGTGGGAGGGGGGGCACGAGTTGTGAGAAAAGGGGGGTATAGTGTAAGGAGGAAAGGTGGAAAATTATACACATTTGAGAATATGTTGACTTATTTCAAAGTTTATTTTGTTTAAGGTAGGTTTTTTTTGTTTAATATATAAAGCTTCGATTATTTGAAGTTTTTGACCTGAGTTCAAATTTTGGCCGAGGCTATTTGCAAAACCCAGAGATTACTCTTGGGTAATATTGAATCTCTCTCTTCTCGCCCACCTATTGTCAATTTCAAATTGTCAATTTCAAATTGTCAATTTCAAATTGTCAATTTCGAGGGCAGATTCGGCGCTTTACCCTTGGCATGGCAGCCAGTCTAGGATAAAGAAATTTCTGAATTCAAAACCCTCTGAACTCCCCAGAAATCTGGACACTTCTTGTCAAACGCAAACGACTTAGATCATATATCCTTTGTAATTTCCGAACATTTGTATTCATTCCTGGCTGAGTGTCCTATATAAATAGTTTCCTCTGACATATATATATATATATATATATATATATATATATATATATATATATATATATACATATATATATATATAATATATATATTATTATTATTATTATTATTATCATTATTTATATTTTTGTTTGAAGGCAATTACAATGCGTATATCGCATGAAATTCGATAGTTATAGAAATTAATCTTGACAAGTGAATCTCGGCAAAGGATTGTTCGGTGTGTAGAACATCGTACAGACTGTTTCGAATTTATTAAGTCTCATCAGCGATGTATACTAAGGTTATTTTCTAAAATTATCTATATGTATACTAAGGTTATTTTCTATAATTATCGATGTATACTAAGATTATTTTCTATAATTATCGAATTTTATGCGATATACGCATTGTAAGTGCCTTCAAGCAAAAATATAAATAATAATATATTACTTTACTCAACAATGCTTCTAAAAAACAAACATCCAAAAATCTTATATATATATATATATATATATATATGTTTTATATATTTTTAACAATGCTTCTAAAAAAACAAACATCCATATATATATATATATATATATATATATATATATATATATATATATATATATATATATATATATGTTTTCTCCATCGCATTAGAACACTTTCTTCAAGTGATTTCAAAAAAGTTATTTTTTCGAACATCTCGGAAATTCTTCGTATTTCAACGGATTTCATTTAAAACAATAAGGATTTACTCTGACGAAGGCCGCTATTTCTTTGTATACTAAACATTACTGTAGTTTTTTCTATTATTGCATTTAAAATAATGATAGATAGAATACATGCATGCATGGATAAGCTCCTTGCCGAAACAAGTGTCAGTATAAAAATAAAATAAAATAAATCCTATTTCATCCATTCAACATTTTCTTTCCTTTATTTTTCATTTCAACATATATATATATATATATATATATATATATATATGTGTGTGTGTGTGTGTGTGTGTGTGTGTGTGTGTGTGTGCCAACCTCACCCCACGTGAGCAGAATGCGACACAATGTCAATTTTAAGCGAATTTTAACAGGTGTGAAGTCAGGAATTTCCTTCTATTATATTTTTGGTTTGTTAGGTTTGTTTTATTTTACGGCATATCAACCTCAGTGGGTCATTTAATGCCGATAAAATTTTGAAATAAATCAATTCTTGGATAATACAATTTTTTTATTAATACATTTTTTCTATTTAACCCATAGATGGGACCCTAACAGGTACTACCACTCCGGGTCAGAGTGGACTAGGGAGCAATGGTGATGAAGGGGTGCTCCACATTCCCCAAACCTCCAAAACTGGAACCTCACCATCACAGAGTTTAACGTCATTCCCAGGACATGTAGACCCGCAGCCACCGCCTTCTAGCACCCATATGATAAAAAGGGGTTGGGGCTTGTCATAAGGGCAATAGGGTTGGGAAAATCATATAGGTGCTAGGGCTTGACGTGACCAGCCGATTGATCGGAGGGGGCCTCTCCGACCGCCCGTCTAGCCCAAGATAGGGCCAAAGTGGAGTATTGCATGTCATGAACTGCTCATCCACCTGGACTCTATCGTTAAGAACGACGGGTCGCCACCCACGACCAACAGGTGGCCCCATTGGGGGAGTCTTACTCCTCTGCAGAGATGCAGCCGGTGCATTCTAACGCCCCAGCCGACAGGGCGGTTCTATTATATTGGTTGACTATTCAGTGTTTAAGAGCTCAATCTGTCACACCCTAGATGGGACACTAAAAGGTACCAACAATCCGGGTCAGAGTGGATCTGGGAGTAATGACACTAAAGTCGTACTACACACACCGGATATCTGCAGAACTGGGTCCTTGTTATCAGATGCTGCTTAGCCTCATACCCAGGGCACCCCATTTTGGGGAGGGGTCTTACTCTTCTGCAGTTAGCGTAGTTTAAGCCCCACTGCAAGGACAGACTGAATGAAGGATTCGTGAATCGGTAATTTTCACCTTTAGTTGTTAAAATTCCTAGCATAGAATTGTGCGTGCGCATTGAAATGAACTTAATTGTTATTAAGAACACATTTTATGATATTTTTGTGTCAAAGCATGCTGTTGTATTGTTTTCGAAAAGATTCTAAGATCTGTATATTTCGCACGGACACATTCAAAATGGCTGCCGGCTCAATTCAAAGTGAAAGTCAAGGGAGGTTACTCTAATTGCCTTATTTGCTAGGAATTTTAACAACTAAAGGTGAAAATTACATATGAATCAATGATAAATGGAGTTAGTGAGTCCGTGAATAATTTAGTGAGTGACTGAGTGCGTGAATGATAGTGAGTTAGTAAGTATTTGATTGAGTGAGTGGTTGTTTCCCCGGTTGCAATTTCCCGGGCTTATTTTGTATGCGGGGGAGGCATTGTCCAATTCCAAACAGACTCGCACGTTCACTCAGCCTTATATCTGTGTGGACGTGCGTATGACTTCTATGCAGTACTTCAAATCACATAACAGCAAAGTGTCTGAGCGTATCATAATAAAGATATGTGGATCGTGTGATTCGCCTAATCAGATAGTTTACGTTGTTAATAAGGGCCGGTTTAGCTCAGTTGGTAGAGCATTCGGCTAGAAACCACAAGGATCCTAGCTCGATACCGGCCTCTCGCCAACTCAGCGTATGAGTAGCAGAGCTGACAAATGTAAGTTTTTGCTGGTCGGCCAACACTGGTGTTTCCATGTGTAGGAGTCCATAGGGGAATCTCACTCATGAGTTTGTCCTTACTTATCTAGCAGTGCCAAACATTTCTTGCTTGCGTTTCTTGGATGGTTTGAGAGATGGGAGGTAAGTGGCAATACAACTGCTGTTTTGTGGGGTGCTACTTGCAGGATTTGTTAAAAACAGCATTCTGCATCTTTGTGTAGTTCCCATCTAGCTTTTTCTCCAAGTCGTTTGTTAGAGTCCAAGTGGTGCAACCATACAGTAGTACTGACACTGCTACGAATTCAGATCAAATTGAAAGGCGTATATGTGCTCAGAGTTTGTTTTTTAGGATAACAATCAACATTCAATAACCATAATTATCTAAGTCGGTAGAGCGTTCGGCTAGAACGCACAAGGTTCCTAGTTCGATACCGGCCCTCGCTAACTCAGCGTATTAGTAGCACAGGGATCTGTTCGGTAAAGTAAGGAGTTGATGGTAGGTGTGTCGCTCCACCTCAGACACAAAAACAATCTCCTTTGTCTAGCGCTAGTGAAAAGGGGATAAACTCCCTCGCTGATTGGCCGATACCAACACTAGGCCAACCCGACGACTTTACTTTACTTACGTTGTTAATAGTATTTCACCTGTTTGAAGGGCCCCAACTATTTCCTGTGTTCGATACTATCCAAATACCAACCGAACCACAAGGTTCAAGGTTCGATACCAGCCCTCACTAACTCAGCACATCAGTAGCTTGGATATGTCCGGTAAAGTGGGAAGCTGAAAGCACAGCTTGGATATTTCAATACAGTGGGGAGCTGAAGGTACCAGTGATGCTCCACCTCAGACGATAAAAACAATCTGCTTAGTTTAGCACTAATGAAAAAAGGGTTGACTTCTTCGCTGTCCGGCTGATACCGATGTTCGGTCAGTAAAAATACGTTTATTTCTATATGTGGTGTTAAGTGAGGGAGTTTTAAAATTTGATTTGACATATCAATCAGGTGATGGTAGTTATATCGCTATCCACCTCAGACGCAAAAGACAATATCCCTATACCTTGCGCTAGTGAAAAGGGCATATACTCCCTCGCTCTCCGGCTGATACAGACAATAGGTGACTCCAACAGCTTAACTGTTTTACTTTTTATCTGTTGGAACATAATTCTATTTCTCACATGGTGCGTCTTTGTATGCGAAGGCGGGTAAAACCTCCGTTCATTCGCCATAAAATATCTGGACCATATGACATTTAGGCACCCCCTTTTTAATCTCGATTTAGAAAGGACATGTTTTCATTATTTACACTGTCAATATCCAGTTGTTTAACAAACGATTTTTAGATTTAAAAAAAATTATAAAACTAACCCCTAACCCTAACCCTAACCACTAACCCTAACCCCTGACACTAACCTCTAATAAACAACCGGATATTAACGGTGTAAATGAAGAACATGTCCTTTTTTAATCGAGATCAAAAAAGGGGTGCCTAAAAGTAATATGCTCCACATATCTTTATTATTGTCACACCGCTGTCTGCGCATGCACACATATACTTGGCACAGATGTGGTCACGTAATCGAAGTTTGAGCCAAATCGCCCCATTTTCTTTATTCTTTTGAAATTAGTTGAAAAATCTCACTAATGAGAACTGAGCCTGTTCTAATAGTGACCACTCCAAGCGGAGTTTAACAGGTCTGACTTCAGAGTTTTCCCTCTCCTAGACTGGTTGCCTAATCACGGTTAAAAGAGTCCAGTCTACCCTACTATTTACCCATAGCTGAGGTAGTAGAGTAGTTGGATTCAAAAGGGTATTAGCGCTATGTGAACCTTAGCTTCGTCCAGAATTTGAACTCGCATCAGCAAGTTTGATTTCCTACGACTATATCCATTACAACCCACGCTCCATAACTTACTGTATTTACTGTGTAAACATGGACGCTCCACTATCAGTATATCAACAGTAAGTGACCAGGTATATCTGGGTGGAAATAGTGTCCAGGGGCTAAAATTCATCAAAGGCTCTCCAGCACAATACAGGGACAGTTACATACTGCGTAGATTGTATATGGCTGGATAGAGAAGTTTTAAAAGTGACCGAAAGAGCGTGACATACGAAGAAGCCGTAGGACGCATGTTCAACCTCATCCACTGATGAGAAGATTAAGCAAGCTCGAGGGGTGTTAATGGCTAGCCGGGGAATTATCTCGAGGAGGTTGCTTATCTGCAGATTAGCCATGGTTTGATGGCATATTAAATCATACACCACGACATGTGTTTGGTGGTTAATTATTGCTGTAGGCGTAATTAGTGTGTGTGGGTCTACAGGGATTGAAAGAGAGAAAGAGGAGAGAAAAAAAGAAATAAGAAACACACAAAGGGTAAGAGTAAACACTGAAGCGGTGGTGCCAGTAATTTGACCGAAGAATGACCCCCGGAAGTAAGATTTAAAAATATAAATGGATAAGTTCGCGGGTTTGACCAGAAATGGATGTGACGTCGCCTGAACGAGAAACGGGAGGAGAAAAATCTGCCTCTTGACCCTAGCAGGAGTCAGACGTTGGTCCCGGTCCTCGTGTGGATGTGGGACAGCAGTACACAAAATGATACTATGTTAGAAAGATATAATAATTTGATCGCATTTTTCTCTCTTTTTCCTTCTCCTCTGAAAAAAAAAGACCTACGAGCCTAGAAGTAAAATATCCACACCACTTTGGAATTTTACCAAACTTCTGCGTGTATGTTGTTCCTAAACTAACGACTAGTTTAGGTTCACTCTATCTCGAACAGAGCTGACGATACAGATGCGACTGACTGACAGACGCAATTGAGTTGGGCTCTAATGACGAACACATAACACCGTACGTACCTTAGGGATTGAGACGCTGTCCAGGAATGTACCGCGTCACAGGTGTGGGATAGCAATGTCGTACCAGAATGTTCACACTTTTGTGATATTGGGAGGGATTATCGTTCACGGGTGGGATAAAACGTTTATAGATACTTTATTCTAGTATTCCCTCTATTTTTTGGACATGAGCAAAGTGATTAGAGTACGGGCTAATGATAATATTAATAGATGAATATGATTTTTGCACTATTTCATTTGAACTTAACTGAGACTGTTATTTGTCAGGTTTTTTTATTTTTGGTTTTTTTTAGAATTAATACGCAAAGATAGTCATTAGTTTGAATATTATCGAGGGACACACTATAAAGGAGGACATCAAGCGGACATAGAAAGGGATAAGTTCTATATGGCAGGCGAAACTAAGATGAAGACGTAAAAGCTTTCAGATCGGTGCTCCGGTGATGGTCAACGACGCCCTTTAGCCAATCATCATCGCCAGTCATCCCAGCAGTATAGTAGTCATCATCCCGACACGCCTCGATATTTTCTATTGTCAAACCGTCTTCTCGACGTATACGCTAGCCCCCAACATCACGGGCTAGGAGTAAAAGAGAATAAAGTCACAAGTTCTAACTATACCAGATGAGTGTGTTGTGATTTGCATAAGCGACCTACTACGTATGGTCGTCTTTTTGTAGCATGGTAGGTTGTGAAAATCCCAGGGTACGGTAACATACTTTGGAATTTGAATGCCGCTATATTAGGAGCGATATAGGAAATTGTACTGTATCTTTCATGACACGAACGAATATACTTCGCTAACGTCATGTATCGAATGATACGATTTAGAGAGATCCGCGAAGAAAGGCAGCACTACGTAATCATAGGGTCGGAAAGCGAATATACAATCATCATCAGAATAGTAATAGCTGGCAGCCAAATGGCCTTAAAAAACAGTGTGCCTATTACTCGGAGTTTTAGAAAATGAAAGTATTCATTTGGTGCCACTGCTCGGTCCCTTATTTTAATAACATGAACAGAGAAGCGTGTGGGTGATTAGCTATGTGTTAGAGGTCAATGGGAATGATTGTGATGTTCGTCACGCCGTGCTGTCTCGCGAGGTTTAGGAATGCTGAGACTGTCTTCAGTATGAGAGCTGGCATTCTGTCATCTTGCGCTTAGAATAGCATGCGTTGGGAACGTATAGGTATGAGTCATACTCTCCTCAACTCTTGCAGCAGATCTATTGCGGTTAAATAGTAGACGGGCAGACCGATCTCTGTTAACCTTGGTAAAGCATACCGGTCCTAGGAGAAGCTGAAAACTTTTGAATTCAAAAGCCTTATTGAGTCATGTTTGAGAGTCTCCTTCCGCTTAGACGAATTTGACCTGTGTTCACGGAGTCCTCTGGCTTATGCGGAGGTGGTGGGTAAATATAGATATATTAGATTAACATTACCTATATGTTATCTGTTTGGGATGGTCAGAGTGGGATGTTTGATATAATATTATTGGGGACGTGGTCTTCTTGTAAAGGAATGCAGTTTTAGAATGAATTAATTGGAGTAGTCTTTAAATGTCACGTCACTAGAATGACGTTAGTAGATTTTAGAGCTTAGATAAATCATATTGTGTTACTGCTGTTCCTGTCATGAAGGTATTGACGTTTCTGGTATTTTCAAAGTTAACCTGAAGAAATGATTTATATACGTAAGCGGGGCGCGCGTGTGATGGCGATAATTTCACGGTACTGAAAAATGTCTGTCTGCACGTGGGTGGTCAGTGCTTGATTTATAAAAATTGGACACGCGGAAATAATGGTATGGTCACACTGCCTAAGCCTTTATTTGTTCGGTGGCTTTCGTCCTAGCGTGCGGTTCGTATTCAGAGAGGAGGAAAGGCTAGAGAGAACAGAGAGAGAGAGAGAACTACTTGATTACTAGTGATCCCGCCGCAATAGTAAGGCACACCAAAGGCCCCGTCCGTTTTCCTGACGCGATGTCCGAAGAAGTCAAAAGAGGCCGCTTCAGCGTTTATTTCTATCGTGTTCGCAAAGCGTCAACACACGTGAGACTTCGGTATAACCACCCGAGACTTCCGGTTTAGACACTGCAATTCTGCTCATTGCCCGGGGTCGACGCTAAGAGCGTTGACGGTCGAACTTCACTAGGTGCGAAGTGTGCGATTCATATAGTGTGACTTACTGTTGTTGCTTTCATGGTGATGAGTGATGCTATCGAGTATTGCGTATGCACGTCTCATTATTTTTTAACGCCGGATTAGCTTTATCATGGATCTGCACTGATTTCCCTTCTATTCCTCCTTTTCTAATGATAGTGAGTTCTAGCTGCAGCAAAAGTCCAGGATAATATTCCGCATGCTTGCAGACTAAATTAAAAACCTAATAATCTCAAATAAAGAGGCGAGTGCGGAGAGTGATTTTTGATCGAGCCTCATATTATGAATAGCTCAGCTTCAGACTGATATAGACTATGATGTTAAAGTCGTGCAGCTTTAATGGGGGTATGACGTGCCGTGGTTTAGATTCTTTTTCATGAACCATGATGGTGAACTTGTAGGCAGGGTAAGTAACTTCATAAATCGGCAGGTGCGTTGAAACATTTAAACATTCAACGTCGCAACGCTTGCGGAAACACAAGGTTCCGTGTGAGGTACATGGGGTTGGATACATGGTTTCAAGCTCGTATGGTGTGAATGGGTTGTTTGAGGTGTACTGTGTGATGGCTATCGAGCTTTAGCTATACTGGAGTACTTGACTGTTTATTGATGTCGTTTATTTGTGAATCTATTAGCTTCTGCCTGGGTGAGGCGATGCTTAATCTTATCGATGTGTGCTCTATGGTGATAACGTGCTCGGAGTTATCTCAGTCTTGTTCGTTATAAGGTGACGGAGATAGATACGCGAGTCGAGGACTATGCTTTGTAGTGACCAGAGGATGAGTGATGGTAAGTGCTATTACTGAGTATCAGTTTCATCCGATCAGTCCCATCACCGCACTGAGTATAATGAAATATCACAGGCGTCAATCTGGTGTAAAGTAAACTGTGGCAGCTGGTGATACAAGTAGCCACGGCCACTCCAAATGACAGAAACAATCTACTGGTTTAGTGCGTGTGAAAAGGGATCGGCTCTCCCTCACTGTTAACACAATATTGCGGATCAGTAATAATACGTTTGATTTTATTAGGAGTTTAAGTAAAATAACGTTTATTTATATTAGAAGTTAAGTAAATAGGTTCTTTATAGTGATTAGACATAGAAATCAACGATATTTGGTCGATGTCACGTAGTAAGTTTTGGTTCCCAAAATCAGGATAGACATTACGAATCCAGTTACAGGAACAGTCATGCCAGAAAATTAGTCTTTCCGAGATTGACTAAAACAGAAGATAAGCGCAAGATATTTGTCAAAATTCCCTTTTCATCGCATTTGGTATAGTTTATCTCTAAAATCTTGACTCTATATATAGGAAGGAGTTTCTGATATCATTGAGTTATTGTTTTGTTGTTGAAATAAACCGCTTTAAATTGAACTAAGAAGGTCTCCACTTTAGGTTCCTTAAATTAGGAGTCTCATGGTGGTCCATTGATGATGCCATCGGTGTAAAGAGGACCTGTGCGAGAGAGGCAGAGTGGCGCATAATGAAGAACAGTCGGGAGAGAGCAGTCCATAGTAGAATCTGATGCTATCTGCAAGTGAGCTTTTGATGATTATATAGAAGACTTCAATAACATTTATTTGTCTCTGGAGCCATTCAAAGATATTTTGATGATGATGAGTACTGACTAACTACTTTAATACGCTGGTTATAGTATAAGAAGATGCTATGGTTTTAAAATGGTTATGTGTTCCCTAGAAATGGAGTCGATAACACAAAGATAAATTTTATTTTAGATGGTAAAGTTGAAGGTTAAAGATGTTTTGTTTTTGTTTATTTATTTGTATTTTAATAAGTAAGCCTTCTCATGCACAGGAGACATTAGGATTGAAGTAATATGTTTTATGTGAGGGAGAATATTTTCAAGAATAATATAAATAATGGTGTGGAAAGAAAAGGTCATAGAATACTGTGTTTCAACGATATGTAGCTCACTCTTCTTCAGGGTAGCTAGACTCATTCGGCCGTTGAAGCTCAACCACGCCTACGCCTGGGTGGAAGACACGAGTCGATTTTATCAATGCTAGTCATGCCTGTCCTGCTAGAACTGCCGTCAGGCCGATGGAGAAACCTAGAGCGGAGCGCTTGGGAATTGATGCTTTTATGGTAGGAATAATAATCGTGTCTGAGACTAACGATTATTTGCAGAACGCAATGTAAGAACCATTTCAACTGCAACCAGTGTACGTTTACGATTATAATTTGTTTATTGTTTTTAGTTAATTTTCAGTTTTAGGCGACATCAGCTGGCTAGGATATTAACTCATATTCCAAAATTGGGGCGTTCGGCACGCGTTGCAGTGTTGTAGTTAAGATTATAGGTCAGGAGACGAGCTCAGTTGAGCATTGAAGTTAGCATATGAATGTAAGAGATACTCAGCTTAATGGCTATTTGTTCTTTTGTGCTCGAAATTGTTAAATGTGCAAGTATACAGGTAAGTCTATAGAAATTTATGAGGAAACGAGTCGCAGGTGCGTCGATTAGAAGATTCTCGACAAACTTGATGGTGTTGAATAGAAACCAAATTGCAGTTTAGAATACTCAAGCAATATATTTTGACCGGCTTTCTTTTCGCCTGGGTGGTAAAGTAGGTTATAATGATTTCTCGGAATGAATCTAGATTTATTTAGTCGCTAGACTACGTAATGCTTAATTTAAGCATAGTTTCACGCATGCTTCTTATTTTGCTACGCTGAATTTAGTTAAAGTTTGCTCAGCATGCGCTTATAGTATAAACGGTATTTATTGTCCTTGATAGCGGAATGAGAATCACAATATTAGAGGCTATTTAGAAATTATCATTTGTACATACCATATACGGTATTAGATTAGCGCTGGTTGTATGTTGGTAGGTTAAGTAGGAGGCATGTATATTAGGTATGGTAACTAAGTATATATATAATTATAGGTATGGTGCTGTGCTGTGGTATGTATGAGTGATGTATGGTAGTGATGTATGCATGTATATATGTAGTATATCATGTATATAATATATATTTACTTATACCTGGTGTAGTTGTATGATGTATTATTACTAGCAGTCAGTGTATGTAGTTCGCTATGTACAGATCAGTGAAGCTATATAACTGTATAGTAGATCTTTTCAAGTGTCATATTGCATCAAAACTTTGTGGATACTGCAGCAGGGTGTTAGGAAGAAGTCATGGTTGAGGGCTTCCAATGCAAGGGAGGTTCCTGGTGGGTGGAGTTGTGGGGATTGTGAAAGGACGTGCATGTTCTGTAAGATTATGCCTATTGCATATATGTATGTATATTATGTCATGTAATAGATATAGTGTGATACAGTGTTATGATATAGTATAATGTATGTATATAGTTATTATTAATATGTGTATATATGTAGTGTTATTAATAACTAGTTAGTGCTGTTGCTATGGTAATGTATGATATATATACGGCTATGTGTATCGATGTAGCGTATAATGATAATATAGATAGGTTAATGTTATGGTAGTATACTACCATAAATTAATATACGTATAATATAGTGCAGGTCGGCGCCAGATTGGGACGTCTTTGAAGCCTGCTTGTAGTGATCATCGTGTGGACTGTACGAATGTAGTTTGAAAAGAGTGGTCCTATGTGTTGTGATTGTTAGTCACAACAGTTCAATAAAGAAGGTTCAAGGTCGAGATATGGGTGTCGTGGGGTCGCGGTGAAAGACATATAGTACAGAGGATGTATTGTGATACAGATTAAGATGAGGTAGACAGATGCTACGAGACAACGCTTTGTCGTTAGCTCGGAACAGTCGCACGGACCTTTTCGCACTCGGTCGTGCTCACTAGTTCTATTAAGTGAGGAACCGGTTGCATGTTCTCACAACTGTAAAGGAAACGGGCCGGGTACAGACACTTAATGGTAATCGAATTCCGGCACAAGGGTGAATCAATACTATAAGTTCCGTCTATCCAGTGTCTAATGGGTACTAATAGTTAGGCGGTTTCGGATCAAGCAGGCAAGTGAATGCCTTTTTGAAAGTTAAGACCAGAAATTTTGGAGTTGTGGCCCGAATAGGAATGCTCAGTATTAATACAACTATAATAAGTCGGGTCAATGTGCGATTGTGGTTTTTATGACTGCTCTCTCTCGTATCGTTGCGAAGGAAACTTGGGACCACTTACAAGAAATATCAGGTGAAACGTTTCGAGCGCTTTCACTCTTCCGGAGCAATGCTTCGAAAATATTAGGGGATAACGTTTGGCAATGTACTGTACGCGTGCGGACACATTGGAGGTTCCTGGAACGAGCGCAAATGTCAAGATAAGTATGAATGAGACTTTCATACACCGGCAAGTCAGTCGATGTGAGGTGGGAGTGGGCAGTCTGGTAAGGATGAAACGATGGCGCGAATTGCCTACACAACTCTTCTATGAGGGAACTTGCAAAGCGGAAAGCGTGTTGCCTCTTAGGGGCGCCAATATGAAGACACAAGGATTTGCCTGAAGGTCGACCTTGAAAAGAGGTGTAGACATGCGATGAGAAGACATTTGGCCGGCTGTTGGGTAGGTGGGGAAGTAGCTTTGGCATGGAGGACAAACAGAGTTTGAGACCAAACTCGTACATGGCAGCATGAGTAGTTGAAACGGAGATGTTGTCAAGAATAAGAGAAGGGTAGACAAACAAGGGGCTTCAAAAGTCGGTTCCTAGGCGTGTGTGGACCAGTGGTTGGACGGCTATGGTTTTGGGCATGGCTGGCGCTATCACTGTCAAGCAAACTGTGCATGCGGCGGAATGGCATCAATGAGAAATTACCCTGTGCTCCCTGGTACTTGTGAAATGTGGGAGAAGAATGTGCATGAACGTTTTACGAGCGGGTTATTAGAAACGTCGCGCACTAGGTTGCGCACAGCTCACCGGTTACAACATTGTTTGAACTTTTTGAACTCATTTAATTTAGTTTTTTTATGAAAGCAATGAGCTTAACTGTTTCACGGAGTTGCTGCCAAATGTGTACATATTAACTCGTAGATGTATGCTTAAACCATATATGTGCGGTTGTATGTATAGTATATATCAGTTATATAACGTACTTGTGTATAGTGTATGTATAATAATACAGTATGTAAATATGCATAATATATATATATATACTATAGATGTAATATATATAAAGTGATGATTTTGTATGTATATTATATATATA
>CM042158.1:34400792-34415792 GCA_023376005.1 Doryteuthis pealeii | reverse complement strand
AGTGTGTGTGTGTGTGTGTGTATTTCAGTGTACAGGAGTATATGTATACATCTATTTAATACACGCAGAAACGCTGTGTAACTGATTTGAAAGCTTTCGAATTATATATATATATATATATATATTATATAATATATATATATATATATAATATATATTATATATATAAACACAGACATACAGGCTGTGCAACTGTTTTGCAATGTTTCGAATAATATATATATATATATATATATATATATATATATATATATATATATATATATTTTGTGTGTTTGTGTGTGTGAGTGCGGTGCGTGTGTGTGTGCGTGTATATGTGTGTATGTTTGTGTGTATATGTCTGTGTGTGTATGGGCGTATGTGTGTATATTTTATATCGGTGTATAAACACACAACACACACACACACATGGGTACACACACACACACACACACAACATATATATATATAATATATATATATATGCATATATATATATATATATATATATATATATATATATATATATCCCTGCGTTGAATAGGATGAGAAAGGGATGCAGAATGTCTTCAGAAAATGTAACAAAGTGTGACTCTTCAGAAATACAGTTGTACAGATCAACAAAAGCCACAAATTATTTTCTTTTGGTTAAATAAAACTAAGCAAGGTCCTCTGACCAGTATTAGGTGATCTGTTTGTATCTAAAATTCCCAGATGATTTTATGCCCTTAGTATTCTAGGTCAGAGTCTGTTTTTTCCCATTGTAGGAATTGTTTGTTTGGTGCATAAACTTCATACAATGACTACTGTTTACACAGTAGCACTGCAACCAACCAAACCTTCATCATATGTTGACTCTATGTTCAAGCATGGTATTGGTACCGAAGCATCATTGTCACTAACCCAGAGCGCCCTAGCAGTATCTCACGATACCACCAGACTTTGTTGATTTTATGTCATATTGTAGGTTTGCCAAGCTGATGCGGTTAGAGCTTTATCCTGGATATTTTTCATGTATTTTCTCTTGTATGGTGTAGAAAGTCCAAGTTTAGTAAAAAATACCAACATTGAGTTGGTAATGAATCCTTGGCATCCGACTTCGTTAGCAAATACATCCGTTATCTTATCTATTTCTGACGTTTGAAAGTTTTCATTATTTTAGTTAGAAGAGTCTATTGTAGGATGGTTGCTAAGATTAGTGCCTCAGTTATTAAAGATATATAGTATAAATTCAATTCTTTGGAAAGAAGTATATTAAAACAAAGTTTCACTGTATTTTAAAGAAAATAATGTCTCGATTATACTCTTGAAAATGATCAATTTTGAAAGTGCTGTGACTCTAATATAATTGGTTCCTTATATCTATGCCCAAGTCAAAATGCCTTGGGTGACAGACACACATCTTGCATCTCACTTAGCAACTGCTCCATTTCCAACGGATCTTTCATCATTTTCCCTTCTCTCACTCTCTTCACAATTCTTTCCAACCCAATCAGAAATTGACAAATGGATTCGTTATCAAAAACTTTCCAGGTTACTTACACTAGTACAAAATAAAAACGTCCTCCGGGCGATGTAAAAATAGATTTTTGAAACATATTGCCTGAGGGGTGGGAGTAAAAAATTCAATGTCAGCGAGTTTGTACCCTAAGTAAGTAAAATCATTAAATTCATTAAAGGTTTTAAAATAAAACAATTTGAAATGTAAACTTTAAATATGTATTAAAATAAAACAAACTATATATAGATATATATAATACCAGTCATGTATTTATTAAAACTTGTTTTAAAAAACAATGAGGACTGTCTAATGTTGCATGTTCAAATTTTGAGTGTATTCTATGTTATGACGATTTTGGGTAATATGAATCTCCATTATTAATAGATATTGACACAGACACCCAATCTTATATTGAAATAGGTACAGGTGAATACTTATGTCTACTCAGATTCAAATATGGATATGTACATTGGTGTTACATAGTTGGTAGATCCCTAATACTTTTTAAGGTATTGTAGATATCATAATGGCGATTAGTACAGCTGATGGCCTTGAGAGTGAGTGACAACGCTTGACCTCCCTCTCAACCTGCCTTGCGGGGATGGATCGTGAGAACCGGAAGCCATGGAAGATCCTGTCTTCCGGTTTAAGGATATAGTCAGTTTAAGTCAGTTAGCAGGTAGGAGCTCGATGTGTAAGTCGCATTTCTATACGCATCCTGTAATCTGCGCAGATTTCTGGTTTGGAGATTACAATAAAGTAACATCAACGTAAATCGAAGTCTTGTGTTTATTACCTAAAAACTAACAATAACACAGGGCTTCTGATAAGGAGTGATCCCTAATAGAAACCAGACCCCGAATCCCCATACAAGAAAGACCAGACCATTAGAAGAGACCAGACCAAGATGTTAGAAGATAGAACCAAAGTCGGCCAGAAGAATAGACGACCAGAGTAAGAAGTAAAAAGGGTATACAACTTTATATGCTGATTTGGTAAAGTGAAAACCCCATATATAACATTGGGGCATTAATTGAATAGTGTCAATCTAAACAACACACACATGCACATTTATGCACATCTACGAAGCTCGTTCAATAAGGGAATCTTTTGAAAAAAAAAAAGCAAAATGATTTCTTTTTCTGAATTTCTTTCCACAAAATAAAACTCTACATTGTTTTTAGTGTCCCGATTACGCATTGGTCATACAAGACTAACGTACTCCTATATACTCAAATAAGAACAACAACCACAATGTGGAACATGTCAAACACCTTTGACAGTTAAACACTTATTCAAACCAAACCCAACCTGTTCGATGACCATTATAACATAGAATGTAAATATGTTATGGAATGACGAGCTGAATTCTTCAGGACACGAACTGAGTTCTTGTATTGAATAATTCACTTCTCTTACTGACGAGTGTCTTTTAGTCGTGATTGGGATGAGGTTAGAGGACAACTGATGCTGATGTGGGTGAATGTTTGGGATTGAATCGGGGTCTGCTATAGTGTTGGGGGTGGAGATAGTATGCGTTGGTCAGATAGTCGATGTGGGGTGAATGTTTGGGATTGAATCAGGGGTCTGCTATAGTGTTGAGGTGGAGATAGTATGCGTTGGGTCACATAGTGGATGTGGGTTGAATGCTTGGGTTTGAATCAGGGGTCTGCTATAGTGTTGGGGTGGAGATAGTGTGCGTTGGGTCACATAGTGGATGTGGGGTGAATGTTTGGGATTGAATCAGGGGTCTGCTATAGTGTTGGGGTGGAGATAGTGTGCGTTGGGTCACATATTGGATTTGGGGTGAATGTTTGGGATTGAATTGTGGGTCTGCATAGTAGACTTTGCGTCAAGTTATATCTTATGGAAGGGATTATGAGCTATAATTAGTCATTTGCTTATAATGCTACGAATATTTAGAGATTTAAATATTTTTGTTGTTAAATAAAACTATTATAACATTTTTTGTCGCAAAATATATCTAATGCTGTTAACATAATTTTGTTAAGTATTTTTCCTTTCCAAGAAACACTATGCAAAGCATTGCTCATAATATTCAAAAGCCCGGATGTTCTATGAACATTAAGTTTCAATTTCTCTGAATGTGTTCGTATCCATAATGACATTATTGCGTGACAAATGCAGAAAACGTATTAAAACGTAGAAGCGGTTCAAACATCGCCATAATCATGTCTTTGGAAATGGGCGTAAGTGAATATTTTCGTTTTCAATTTCGTATTCCAAGATTTTATGCCAATAATCACCGCATATTCCATGCAAGTAAGCAGGTAGATTTTTGGGCTTTAAAGAAAATATGTTATTTAAAATGGTGTCAGTTATTATGGCGAATTTCATGCTGAAAGGAGACGTAATTACATTTATGAACAGCAACATCAACAGTAAAAGATCAATAAGATTATATATATATATATACACACACACACACATATTATATATATATATATATATATATATACATATATATATATATATATATATATATAATGATGCTACTAATACTACTACTATAACTACTACTACTCATTATTATTATTATTATTATTATTATTATTATTATTTTTATTATTATTATTACATTTGAATAGTGGTATTTATATACAGCTTAACAAGAATTATCAGGATAAAACTGACTCTGAAGATACTCTTATATATATATATATATATATATAATATATATATATATATAATATATATATATATATATATATATATATACATTATAGCTGCTGCTGTGTCGGTGACAGTCCTCTAGGGGCATAAGTCCCGGTGTAGACCGTAGTTAGTAATATCAAATTTCAATAACATACACACACACAGAGACTTACACATACACACATGCAGTGAATTTGGAATATATAAAGTGCAAAACAGAATAGACCATTCCTAGCAACATCTTCATACTTTCAGAAATCTTCTGACGAAGATATCTTTATCTCGAAATATTAAGAATTAATCAAAGGTTAACAAACTACATCATAGGTACCTTATTCTTTACACATGGATTGTGATAACCACCAAACCAATATAAACACAGTGCTTCAAACAAATTATAAAACACACACACACACACACACACACACACACATACACACACACATATATGTATATATATATATATATACATATATATTTATATATGAAAAATGAATGGAAGTGAATCTGACAGTGTGAAATAAATATTTTAGAAAAAACGAACACGTTATGTTAAAAGTTGCTGACAGAAATCTGTTTCGACCCTTTATTGAAGTTCTCTTCCCAAGAGCGAGTTGTGTATGATAGAGAGCTCTCTATCATACACAACTCACTTTTGATGAAGACCACTTCAATAAAGGGTCGAAACAGATTTCTGTCAGCGAGTTTTAACATCATGTGTTTGTTTTTTTTCTAAAATATTCATATATATATATATATATATATATATATATATATATATAGTATAAGTTCAGTTTACAATGGGATATTTTCCAATGAAGGATAAATATTGGACTGTTAACTCTGTTGAAATTCAAAACGCTCACAATCATATGAAAAAAAAGAGCACTTAAAAACTATACGTCTGACTCAGCCAGATATTCGAGTAACAACCAGTAAAAAATAAGTCCCTAGGGATCCAGAGATGGATCAATATACAGACGGTATTATCCCTCTTTTGAGTTAACATTTCAAAGATCTCTTTATAATCCATCAGTTATTGACAAAAGGGTTATCAGTGGATTCCCTGAACGCGAGGTTGGTGAAAAAATATGATAAAACGTCCATCTCCGGACGAAGACAAGTTCACCACGAGTAAAGCGGATACGGGGAGATCGACTGGTGTTGATGGGATCCCAGATGTGGTGTTAATTGGTTTGTAACTGATTTTCACAATCTCATATTAAATTTTGGGATGTTACCCAAGGGGCCGCCACAGCAAAAAGAATTGCTTGGTAAGCTCTAAAAAGACCTCCGAAATACCGGGCTGGGAGCCGTAATATCTAGGAAGCAACTGAGGGTGCTAAAGACCCCCACAAAGAAAATGACTGAATCGTTTTAAATGTAGGAGAACTGAATGCTGTTCTAGGATGTTTCAAACTAGTAAAGCGTCAGAATATAGTAAATCATCATTTTTGGATTATCTTATATCTATTCACTGTGCCTATATATATATATATATATATATATATATATATATATATATATATATGTAAGAATGGAAAGGGGATTGAATCCGAATATATGAGGAGAAAATGAGTAAAGAAAAGAAATATAGATGGATATAAAAATAAATTGTATCGATATCACTTTTAATTTTAAAAATATATAAAATAAGATAAAAAAATTTAAAAAATTTAAAAATCACTCTGATGAAGGTCGTAAAAAATAATCTTGACAAGTGAATCTCGGCAAAGGACTGTTCGGTGTGTAGAACATGGTAGAGACTGTTTCGACTTTATTATGTCTCATCAGCGATGTATACTAAGATTATTTTCTATAATTATCGATGTATACTAAGATTATTTTCTATAATCATCGAATTTTATGCGATATACGCATTGTAATTGCCTTCAAGCAAAAATATAAATAATAATATATACCTTATTGAACAATGCTTCTAAAAAAACAAACATCCAATATATATATATATATATATATATATATATATATATATATATTATTATTATTATTATTATTATGGAAATTGTGTGTTTGTCTGTCTGTAACCGAAACTAAATCACTACTCAAGTCACAATTCCCTTAGTTATTGACGTCACATTCACCATGAATTTATATTTATTTAAACCTCAATTATTGATAAAATTGTTATACCTTATTAATACTGTTGGATTATTCTACATACTAATGACATGGAAGTATATTTATATATTCAACAAAATAGCGGTTTACAGTGTGAACGAGAAGGCTAATTTGCATATTGATATTAAGAATTTGATTTTAATAAATATATGCTTAGTATTATTAATTTCTTATTGTTTGGTTTTATCTTAAGGAATATGAACAAACATCTCGGGGATAAATCTTAAAAGAAATCCATAAACAAGAGGAAAGAACTGTGATTTTATTAAATACTTCATAATCTAACTAAATAGATAAATTCGGAAAAATAAAAGATGGGAGTGATGGAAAATGATAGAAGAGTTAGATTTAAAGAAGTTCTATTTTTCGATTACACCCCCTCAGTTTATCATTTTCTAAATAGTTTCTAATTTGATACAACATTTTATTACATCAAAACCTAAATACTTGCACCCGAAGGGTGCATATATTTGCTAGTATATATATATATATATATATATATATATATATTATATTTGCTAGTATATATATATATATATATATATATATATATATATATATATATATATATATATATATACTGTTTTCTCCATCGTGTTAGAACACTTTCTTCAAGCAATTTCAAAAACATTCTTCTTTAGAACATCTCGAAAATTCTCCATATTTTAACCGATTTCATTTAAAACAACAAGGATTTACTTTGACGAAGGCCGCTATTTCTTTGTATACTAAACATTTCTGTAGATTTTCTATTATTGCATTTAAAATAATGATAGATAGAATACATGTATGCATGGATAAGCTCCTGGTCGAAACACGTGTCAGCGTAAAAATAAAATGAAATACATCCTATTTTATCCATTCAACATTTCTTTCCTTTATTTTTTATTTCAATATATATATATATATATATATATATATATATATATATATATATATGTGTGTGTGTGTGTGTGTGTGTGTGTGTGTGTGTACCAACCTCACCTCACGTGAGCAGAATGCGACACAATGTCAATTTTACGCGGATTTTAACAGGTGTGAAGTCAGGAATTTCCTTCTATTATATTTTTGGTTTGTTTGATTTGTTTTGTTTTACGACATATCAACCTCAGTTGGTCATTTAATGCCGATAAAGTTTTGAAATAAATCAATTCTTGGATAATACAATTTTTTTATAAATACATTTTTCTATTTAACCCATATGGGACCCTAACAGGTACTACCACTCCGGGTCAGAGTGGACCAGTGAGCAATGGTGATGAAGGGGTGCTCCACATTCCCCAAACCTCCAAAACTGGAACCCCACCATCAGATAGAGTTTAACGTAATTCTCAGGACATGTAGACCCGCAGCCACCGCCTTCTATTACCCATATGATAAAAAGGGGTTGGGGCTTGTCATAAGGGCAATAGGGTTGGGAAAATCATATAGGTGCTAGGGCTTGACGTGACCAGCCGATTGATCGGAGGGGGCCTCTCCAACCGCCCGTCTAGCCCAAGATAGGGCCAAAGTGGAGTATTGCATGTCATGAACTGCTCATCCACCTGGACTCTATCCTTAAGAACGACGGGTCGCCACCCACGGCCAACAGGTGGCCCCATTGGGGGAGTCTTACTCCTCTGCAGAGATGCAGCCGGTGCATTCTAACGCCCCAGCCGACAGGGCGGTTCTATTATATTGGTTGACTATCCAGTGTTTAAGAGCTCAATCTGTCACACCCTAGATGGGACACTGAAAGGTACCAACACTCCGGGTGAGGGGGAATCTTCGGAGTAATGGTACTAAAGTCGTACTACACACACCAGATATCTCCAGAAGTGGGTCCTTGTTATCAGATGCTGCTTAGCCTCATACCCAGGGCACCCCATTTTGGCGAGGGGTCTTACTCTTCTGCAGTTAGCGTAGTTTAAGCCACACCGCAAGGACAGACTGAATGAAGGATTCGTGAATCGGTAATTTTCACCTTTTGTTATTAAAATTCCTAGCATAGAATTGTGCGTGCGCATTGAAATTACTTAATTGTTATTAAGAACACATTTTATGATATTTTTGTGTCAAAGCATGCTGTTGTATTGTTTTCGAAAAGATTCTAAGATCTGTATATTTCGCACGGACACATTCAAAATGGCTGCCGGCTCAGTTCAAAGTGAAAGTCAAGGGAGGTTACTCTAATTGCCTTATTTGCTAGGAATTTTAACAACTAAAGGTGAAAATTACATATGAATCAATGATAAATGGAGTTAGTGAGTCCGTGAATAATTTAGTGAGTGCTTGAATGATAGTGAGTTAGTAAGTATTTGATTGAGTGAATGGTTGTTTCCCCGGTTGCAATTTCCCGGGCTTATTTTGTATGCGGGCGAGGCATTGTCCAATTCCAAACAGACTCGCACGTTCACTCAGCCTTATATCTGTGTGGACGTGCGTATGACTTCTATGCAGTACTTCAAATCACATAACAGCAAAGTGTCTGAGCGTATCATAATAAAGATATGTGGATCGTGTGATTCGCCTAATCAGATAGTTTACGTTGTTAATAAGGGCCGGGTTAGCTCAGTCGGTAGGGCGTTCGGCTAGAAACCACAAGATTCCTAGTTCGATACCGGCCCTCGCCAAACTCAGCGTAGGAGTAGCACAGGGATATGTGTGGTAAAGTAAGGAGCTGATGGTAGGTATGTCGCTCCACCTCAGACACAAAAACAATATCCTTTGTCTAGCGCTAGTGAAAAGGGGATTGACTCCCTCGCTAATTGGCCGATACCGACTTTAGGCCACCCCGACGACTTTACTTTACTTACGTTGTTAATAGTATTTCACCTGCTTGAAGGGCCCAACGATTTCCTGTGTTCGATACTATCCAAAAACCAACCGAACCACAGCAGAACCACAAGGTCCAAGGTTCGATACCAGCCATCACCAACTCAGCAAATCACTAGCTTGGATATGTCCGGTAAAGTGGGAAGCTGAACGCACAGCTTAGATATGTCAATAAGTAGTGAGCTGAAGGTACCTGTAAAGCTCCACCTCAGACGATAAAAACAATCTGCTTAGTTTAGCACTAATGAAAAAGGGGTTGACTTCTTCGCTGTCCGGCTGATACCGATGTTCGGTCAGTAAAATACGTTTATTTCTATATGTGGTGTTAAGTGAGGGAGTTTTAAAAATTTGATTTGACATATCAATCAGGTGATGGTAGTTATATCGCTATCCACCTCTGACGCAAAAGACAATATCCCTACTCTTGCGCTAGTGAAAAGGGGATATACTCCCCGCTCTCCGGCTGATACAGACAATAGGTGACTCCAACAGCTTTACTGTTTTACTTTTTATCTGTTTGAACATAATTCTATTCTCAACATGGTGCGTCTTTGTATGCGAAGGCGGGTAAAACCTCCGCTCATTCGCCATAAAATATCTGGACCATATGAACTTTAGGCACCCCTTTTTAATCTCGATTAAGAAAGGACATGTTTTTCATTTACACTGTCAATATCCAGTTGTTTTAACAAACGATTTTTAGATTTAAAAAAAATTATAAAACTAACCCCTAACCCTAACCCTAACCACTAACCCTAACCCCTGACACTAACCTCTAATAAACAACCGGATATTAACGGTGTAAATGAAGAACATGTCCTTTTTTAATCGAGATCAAAAAAGGGGTGCCTAAAAGTAATATGCTCCACATATCTTTATTATTGTCACACCGCTGTCTGCGCATGCACACATATACTTGGCACAGATGTGGTCACGTCATCGAAGTTTGAGCCAAATCGCCCCATTTTCTTTATTCTTTTGAAATTAGTGAAAAATCTTCACTAATGAGAACTGAGCCTGTTCTAATAGTGACCACTCCAAGCGGAGTTTAACAGGTCTGACTTCAGAGTTTTCCCTCTCCTAGACTGGTTGCCTAATCACGGTTAAAGAGTCCAGTCTACCCTACTATTTACCCATAGCTGGAGGTAGAGTAGTTGGATTCACAAGGGTATTAGCGCTATGTGAACCTTAGCTTCGTCCAGAATTTGAACTCGCATCAGCAAGTTGATTTCCTACGACTATATCCATTACACCACGCTCCATAACTTACTGTATTTACTGTGTAAACATGGACGCTCCACTATCAGTATACAACAGTAAGTGACCAGATATATCTGGGTGGAAATAGTGCCAGGGGCTAAAATTCATCAAAGGCTCTCAGCACAATACAGGGACAGTACATTACAGCGTAGAATTGTATATGGCTGGATAGAGAAGTTTAAAAGTGACCGAAGAGCGTGACATACGAAGAAGCCGTAGGACGCATGTCAACCTCATCCACTGATGAGAAGATTATGCAAGCTCGAGGGGTGTTAATGGCTAGCCGGGGAATTATCCTCGAGGAGGTTGCTTATCTGCAAATTAGCCATGGTTGATGGCGTATTAAATCATCCACGACATGTGTGGTGGTTAATTATTGCTGTAGCGTAATTAGTGTGGTCTACAGGGATTGAAAGAGAAAGAGGAGAAAAAAGAAATAAGAACACACAAAGGTAAAGTAAACACTAAGCTGGGTGCCAGTAATTTGACCGAATAATGACCCCGGAAGTAGATTTAAAAATAAAAATGGAAGTTCCAGGTTTCGACCAGAAATGGATGTGACGCCGGAACGAGAAATGGGAGGAGAAAATCTGCCTCTTGACCCCTAGCAGGAGTCAGACGTTGGTCCCGTCCCTCGTGTGGATGTGGGACAGCAGTACACAAAATGATACTATGTTAGAAGATATAATAATTTGACGATTTTTCTCTCTCTTTCCTTCTCTCTGAAAAAGAACCTACAAGCCTAGAAGTAAATACAGACCACTTTGGAATTTTACAACCTGCGTGTATGTTGTTCCTGAAATAACGACTATTAGTACTACTTACGGTGACTACTACAACAACTTGAGTTGGCCTATGCGACAAACACCGTCCCTGTACTATGTCCATCGTCATACTACAATTGCAAACTTCACCTTTTGTAATTGGATATATCTACGGGGAAAACGTTAATAATCTTATTCTAATTTTCCCTTTTTTTTACATGAAAAAGTGATTAGAGTCGGCTAAAATAATAAAATTAATATATTTTCATATTCATTGACTAAGAAAACCTGTATTGTCAGTTTTCTTTTTTTTTTTAATTACCAGATATCATATTGAATATTATCAGGGAACAAACATAAAAGGACATCAAGACATAAAAAGGAAATCAATAGCAGAGAACAAGTGAGCGTCAGCCGCTCACGGTCCACCCCTTTACCTCACCATCGCCAGTCATCCCAGCAGTAGTAGTCATCATCGACCCTCGATATTTTCTATTGTCAACGCTCACCACCCACATCACGGCCGAGAAAGAGAAATAAAGTCAAAGTTCCTACTATACCCATGTGTTGTGATTTCATTAAGCGACTACTACATATGTCCTTTTTGGTACAGTGAAAACCCCAGTACGTAACATATTTGAATTTGATGCCGCTATATAACATATAGGAAATTGGTACTGTAACCATACGAACAATATACTCGCTACGTATACAGATATACGATTTAGGGCCGCGAAGAAGGCACAACGTAACAATAGGTCAATTATCTCATCAGAATCGTAATCAGCAGCCAAAATGGCCTTAAAAAACAGTTGCCTTACTCAAGTTTTAGAAAAGAGTATTCATTTGTCCACCCCTTCTTTTAATAACATAAAGAAGCGTGTGGTGTAATGGTTAGAGTCATGGGAGATGGATTTGTCGCCCCGAGTTCAAATGCTGGACGCAGTAACTGCATTTTCAGTTAGCGCTAATACACTTGGGAAAGGTATGAATCATACTCTCCCTCCAGCTATGGATAAATAGTAAGGGCAGACCGGACTCTTTAACCTTGGTAAGGCAACCGGTCTAGGAGAAGGAAAACTTTGAATTCAACCTTTTGAACTCCGCAGTTGAAATTGAAAGTCTGTCGTCCAAGATAATCCAAGTATCAATGACATAAGCTCAGAATGTTGTCTCTATTAATACAGCATTAGAAATGCCTTCGGTGGTCACGTGGTAGTCAACGAGTCTATATCTAGGAGTGACCATTTGCCCCATGCCTTATATCCAAAATAGTTCAACTTCAATAGTTTATATAAATAAATATATTAATAACATTAACTATATGTTTATCTGTTTGGGGTGTTCAGAGTGGATGTTGATATATATGGGGACGTGGTCTTCTTTAAGGAATGATTTAAATGAATTATTGGATAGCTTAAATGTCATGTCTACAAGAGTTAGGATTTTAGAGTTAGATAAAATCAAATTTGTTACGTTCTGGTATTTTCACAGTACCAAAATGATATATACGTAACGGGGCGCCGGTGGTGGCAATATATTCACGGTACTAAAAATGTCTTCTGCACGTGGTGGTCATCTTGTTGATAAAAATTACAACGCGAGAAATATGTAGTCACAACTGCTAGCCTTTATTTTCGTGCTCGCCTCGTGGGTTCGTATCAGAGAGGAGGAAAGGCAGAGAGAAAGAGAGAGAGAGAACACTACTTGATTACTGTGACCCCATAGTAGGCACCAATGGCCCGTCCGTTCCCTACGCGTCCGAAAGCAAAAAGAGGCCGGTCTCTTTCTTTGTTGTTCCACGTCACCACGTGACTTCCGGTTAACACCCGAAACTTCCGGTTGACACTCAATTCTCCATTCGGGGTCACGCTACGGTCAAACCATCGTTCATCCTGTTTTGCTCATCACTATTTTTAAACCTTTATCATCTCTCACTTATTTCCTTCTTCCTCCTTTTCTAATATAGTAGTTCTAGCTCACAAAAGTCAGGATGATATCCCCATCTTGCAACAAATTTAAAACCTAATAATCTTCAATAAAAGCGAGTGCGGATATTTTTTGGATCGCCCTCATATATGAAAGCTCAGCCAACATGAAATAGATAGGATGTTAAATCAGCAGCTTCATGGAGTATACGTGGTTTATTTCTTTTTCATGAAATGATGTAATTAGCAGGTAAGTAACTTATGAATCGCAGGTGCGTTGAAACATTTAAACATCAACCGAACCACTTCGGAAACACAAGGTTCCGTGTTCGATACCTGCCCTCACCAGCTGAGTAAATGAATATCACAGCTTCAATCTGTGTAGTAAATGTGGCAGCTGGTGTACAAGTAGCACGCCACCCAACATACATAAACAATCTCACTGGTTTAGTGCGTGTGAAAAAGGGATCGCCTCCCTCACTGTTAACCAATATTGGGTCAGTAAAATACGTTTATTTGTATTAGAGTTAAGTAAAATACGTTTATTTGTTAAGTAAAATAGTTCTTTATGTGATTAGACATAGAAATCACGCGATGCACGTAGAAGTTTTGGTTCCAAAATCAGATAGACATTACGAACCAGTTACAGGAACAGTCATCCAGAAATTATCTCCGAGAATTGACTAAAACAGAAGATACCAGATATTCTCAAATTCCCTTTCCATCGCATTGGTAAGTATCTCAAACTTAACTCTATATATAGGAAGGAGTTTTATATCATTGATTATTGTTTTGTTGTTAAATAAACCCTTTAAATTGAACTAAGTCTTCCTTTAAGGTTACTAATTAGCTCTATGTGGTCATTGGATGCTGTGTAGAGGACCTGTGAAGAGCAATGGCCAATAAGAACAGATCGGGAGAGAGAGTCAAGAGAATCTGTGCTATCTGAATGACTTGATGATTATATAGACTTCAAAACATTTATTGTCTCTGGGCATTCAAAATTTTGATGAATATGAGACTGACTACTACTTTATCCTGGTTATATATGAAGATGTATGGTTTAATGGTTATTGTCCTAGGAAATGGAGTCGATAACACAAGATAAATTTATTTTAGATGGTAAAGTTGAGGTTAAAATATTTTGTTTTGTTTATTTATTTATTTAATAAAACCTTCATCAGGACATTAGGATGAATAATATATTTATGTGAGGGAAATATTTTCAAAATAAAATAAATAATGAGAAAGTCATAGATACTGTGTTTCGATATATCACCTCTCTTCAGGGTAGCTAGACATTTGCAAGCTACCCCTAGCCGGGATGGAAACACGATCGATTTATCATCTGTCAGGCTTCTTAACCACTCAGCCATGAGAACCTACGGACTGGGATGATGCTATTAGAATAAATGCTAGACTAACATTATTCAAACAATAAACCATTTCAACTACGTTACGTTACGTTATTTTTATTTATTTATTTTTTTATTTTTTTGCAATCTGCTAGAATATACTATTTTCAAAATGGCGCGTCTGTTTATTAATAAGAGACAGCTCAGTGTGCATGAAGTACATAGAATGTAAAATCTTCAGCTTAATGGCTTATTTCTTTTGCTCGAAATTATTCAATTAACAGGTAAGTAATTTATAAACGGCAGGTGCGTCGAGAGATTCAACTGATGGTGAATGAAACAAATTGCATTTAAATAAACTCAAAAATAATTTTGACCGGCTTTCTTTTCCTGGTTGAAAGTAGGTATGATTTCTGAGAATCTAATTTATTTAGACTGACTACGAATCTATTTAAACAAGTTTCATGCATTCTATTTCTACTGAATAAAAGTTAAATTCTCAGAGGCTTATATAAAACGGTATTTAGTTCTTGATACGAATACACATATTAGACATTAGAAATAATCATTTACATACATAT
>CM042158.1:34380792-34395792 GCA_023376005.1 Doryteuthis pealeii | reverse complement strand
TGGATGAGAAAGGTTGAAAGCATCTGCTTACAAACTATACTCAGATAACTTGATCAGTAGACCAAATATAGGCATTTGCAGCTTTTGAGAACCATTCATCAAGAAATAACAAATAAATATGGGCAGAGATGCTGATAGGGATGCAGGACGCATAACTGATGCATAAAAATCTAGAAGGACACAGCAAAATCGTATCTATACGTCCCATTTTTATTTTTCTCCCCACCATTTCCAGCTAACTGTAACTACATTTCAGAAAACTCTGAAACTTCAAACCGATCCTTTTATTCAATCCACCAGGATATAATTTTCTCCTTCCGTCAGTCTAGATTAAGTCAGAGTCAAAGTGAGAGGTGTTGCATGTCATGGCGACGGGTGTCTGAACCAGGACACACAAGCAAGATAACAAAAAGTCATCTGTGGCTACATTACTCCTAACGTCTAACCGCCTTATTCACCAGATTGCAATCTCCTCGGTTTTAGCGCGACGGATGCGGGTGAGCGGGAAAACCTCAAACCTTTGTGAACAGTTTGGCTGATCAAGCCATCAGGTTGCCACACAAGGCCAACAGGTGGTCGCATTGGAGAAAGTATTACTCCTCTACAGTCGGTATATTCTATAGAACCAACTGACAGGGCAAACGAGAGTATGAAAGGGAACATGTAGTTCATGTAGATCAATGAATTAATCCGTAGAAGTAACAGAATAGGATGGCAAGTGTTTTTTGTTTTTGTTTTTGTTTTCAGTCCCACTAAGACCTCTTTTCTTTTTGTTGAAGTAAATTCTGTTCAATTTCAAGTTCAAGTAATGAGCTGGTGAAATTTGATGGCGGGTTTTTTATTGCTCGGTTCAGTTTTGATATGTTTAAATCTCGAATAACATCTCAAATTACGGAAGCACAAAATTTAAGAGGTTTTTTTTAAGCGCGAAAGCGTGAGTATGCAAACACATACCTATGCACACACACGCACACACTCGTATACAAACCCATACACAAACACACAACACGCACACACAGATATTCATATCAATATATGTATAAGCATCTACACGCATATACATACTCACACATGTATATATGAAATATATATACAAACAATGTCTATTAACTTAAAATTCTTCACAAATATATTGCATAAACATAGTTATTTATGAGGAATTTGGGTGAAAGTATATATGTATATACTAATATTAATATTCCCCAACACACATACTTACATATGTACACATTTGTATTCATATACAGTGAGTGATACAAAGAGAGAGAGGGGGAAAGAAGGGCAGAGGGAGCAACTACTACATTTATTGACTAACACTAAGAAAATAAAACAAAGTTTAGATTGATATACGTTCACAATATATATATATATATATATATATATATATATATATATATGCACAAACACAAACAGACACACACACACACACACACACACACACACACACACATATATATATATATATATATATTCATATATGTATATATAAACAATCTTTATATGATAGCATGAACATAATTATATCTGCATATATGATGCATCTGGGCGAAAGTATAAATGCGTGTATTTGTGTGAGATTATTATTCACACACGCACACACACACATGCACACACATACAAACACACACATACACACACACACATATATATACATATATATATATAAACAGAGAAGAAGAGAGAGAGGAAGAGAAGAACATCTAGTACATTTATCGACTAAAATATAGAAATTAAAAAAGTATTAGATTTATATATTTCCACATATATATATATATATATATATATATATATATATATATATATATATATATATATATTTGTTTGTGTGTTCGTATGTGTGTGTATGTGTGAGCGTGGGTGTAATCTTGTATGTATGTATGTATGTATTTATGTATATATATATTAGAATATATATGAATATATGAATATATACACACACATATATATATATATATATATATATATATGTGTGTGCGCGCGCGCGTGTGTGTGTGTGTGTGTTTATTTACGTATGTATATATATACGATGTGCATTTCTTTGTTTTGTTACTTACAATCACCTCTCTATAAGGTGGGAATTTCTCTTATTCATTCATTTTTTTTACTTTTATCTGAATAAAAATCAATGCAACAAAAAAAAAAAAAAAAAAAAAGAAAAGAAAAGAAAGAATTATGAAAATAAATCTGATACCACCGGAATTATTTGAGTATATTTATTTCAGACTCTTCCTTTTTGCTTATGTAGTAACTTCGTTTTAATATTGAATCAATAAGAACGTCCTTTAAATCAATGCTTAGTTTCTTTGTTATTTTTTTCGGAAATTTGTTCTTCAATTTCTTCACCAAAAATTCATCTAAAATATTTTTAAGGGGAAGGTTGATCCATGCAACCATTTTAGTTTCGATTGGATTTTTGGTATATAAGGTGTGCTAAATACACCACTTAAATTTATAGACTAAGCGAGATGACGTGGTTTACACCTCAGTCAATCAACAAGCCGAATGCGTGGCTGGTTGACTACTTAATCACTGATACTGAGAAACGTCCATTTGCAATCATTGATGAAGGATGTACCAGACTGAGAAGCACCAATGCACAACCAAAAGATTCTTTATTCGTGGATCGAAACTACGCTCATCTCTTCAGTCGGAAATGAAAGCGAAACATAACGAAGAAATGGACACGTCATCATCTCAACTATTCCGACTAGAAGAGTGTAAAGTAACTAGCGTTTTAACACATATCTCCATTCCGACTTGGAGAGCGTAGTGTTACACGTGTATTTCTCACCCCAGCAGTTCACTCGTTAAATCTCTGACCTTTATGACCTGTTCTCACAACTCAGATTCTTCTTTTTATCGAAGCTTTTATCAGTCAAAATTTGAATATGTTACAAATTTTGTCTCACCCAGGAGGAGACTGGTGTCTTATTAATATTAAATCTAAATTAATATTCATATTTTTGTGTAATTCCTCGCAAGAGTTTTTTGTTTTGTTTTTGCACACAGTTATATGATATCAGGTATCTAATACAAGTAATTTGAAAACAGTTGCATGGTTTTGAGTATGCTATCAGAAACTAGTAATTTAAATATTATCATTTAAAAATTTGAGTTTAAAAATTGAATAGCCACCAAGAATGAATGAAACAAATGTCTGGCATAAAATAACCCAATAGGTTGACATGCCATAAAACCAACAACCCAACCAACCAACAACTAACATAATCGTTGTTGTAATGTTTTGACATATATATATTTACCAACCCTAGGCATGAGTAGGACGTGACACAAGGTCAATTTCTTAAGCGGAGTTCAACAGGTTTGAATTCAGAGTTTTCCTTCTCCGAGACGGTTGCCTAACCTAGGTTAAAGAGTCCATTCGCCCTACTATTTATCCATAGCTGGAGGGAGATTAGGATTCATACCTTTCCTAGGGTATTAGCGCTAAGTGAAATGTAATTACCATGTCCAGGATTTGAACTCGGGGTGACGAGTCCATTTCCATGACTTTAACCATTACACCACGCGTTTGCCTTGTCAAATGTTTTGACATATAAGGTGTGTTGTGGTCCACTACTTAAAATTATAGACTCTGTCTGTTTGCATGGATTCAATCAGACAATCAACACGCTCGAATGCGTGGTTAGTTGACTATTTAATCGCCGACCTTGGAAGCCGTTCATTTGCACGTATTCATCTGCAATCAAGGACTCTGCTCAACAAAAGGATTCTACCCAACACCAAGGAACACCGAGGAACAAGCAAAGGATTCTACCCAACACTAAGGAACAACCAAATATTTTTCACTAAGAACACAAAGGATTTCCACGGTAAAGTGCTCTCGCTTGCACCTAAAATGGCCACAACATTGTTGGAATATTTAGTATATAAGGTGTGCTCTAATACCCACCTGGATTTATAGACTATTCACGGTCACGTGAGTTATTCCTGTAGCCAATCACTAAACATACTGTGTGGAAGACACACTATTTACCCCCCCCACACACACACATTGGTCCTAATTACAATTAAGCTCACTGAGGACGGACATAGGATTACCAGATCTTTACCAAAATTCAGGAAGGACTTATACAATTATCAGAGTAACCAAAGGATTCATTATCGAAGGACTCTATCAGGACCTGAGAACTCTTTACCAGAGGAACTAAAACCAAAGGATTCATTATCGAGGGACTCTTTACAAGGGATCCAATTCCACTGGACAAGCGCTCTTGCTTTGGGTCCAAAGGATGGCCCATAAAAAACTTAACAAAAAATGGTAACAATTATATGCAAACCCACATTCCAGTGGATGTTTATTCGTAAGTAAAGAAAAATTAGAGGATAGAATTATTGTTGGTATCAGCCAAACGGACGGGAGTAAATCACGTCTTTCTACTGGAGGCGTGTTGTACAATGGTTACCGACATTGGAATTGGACATGAAAAGACGAGTTCAAATCCTGGACGAGGCTGTTTACATTTTATATAACGCTAATACCCTTTTGAAAGGTGCGAATCCAACTATTCTCCCTCCATCTATGAATAAATAGTAGAGCAGACTGGGCTCTTTAACCTTGTTTAGGCAACAACAAGTATAGGCAAAGGAAAACTGAATGTCAATTTCTTAAGCGGAGTTTAACAGGTTTTAATTAAGAGTTTTCATTCTCCTAGACTGGTTACCTAGCCATGGTTAAATAGCCTAGTCTGCCCTGCTATTTGCCCATAGCTGGAGTGAGAATTGGATTCATATCTTCCCCAAGGGTATTAGCGCTATGGGAAATGCAAACAGCTTCTTCCAGGAATTGAACTCGGTTCTCCGAGTCAATATTTTACAACTCTAACCATTTGACCACGCACCGCCATTGGACTATTGATATAACTGATTTTCAGTCAGGATGTTTTTGCTATGGTGAGTCATGCAACCAATAGGAATTATATAGTTCTCGGGTATAATAACTTTTCGACTGAAGAATTATGATTGATAATGCGTCTTATACACTAATAATTACTGTATATACGCGTGGTGTAATGGTTACCGTCGTAGGAAGTCCTGGACGAGGTTGTTTCAGTTCACATTTAATACCCTTGAGAAGAGTACGTGTCCAACAATTCTCCCTCCAGCTATGGGTAAATAGTTGGTCAGAATGGATTCCTTTAATTCATTTGTTTAACCTTTTACTTTAGCTCTTAAGTAAACATATCAAACGTTGTAATAATTAAATTATCATAATTGGGTATATCCACAGTTCCTGATTACACATAATTACTGTTTCTCTGCATTTTTGAGATGATACTTGATGATTAGTATTATTTGTATTATTCGGACTATTGTCCTCATCTTCATTGTTATCTGTACGACATTTCGGCCGATGTGCCTTCCGGCCTTCTTCAGGTATTTCTTGTTGGACTCGGGAACCCTCTCGGATTCGGGAAATTCTTTTCGAACTCGGGAACCTTTTTGTCGTAATTGGGAGACATCACGAAATCTCCGAACCCAACCCTTCATTCAGTCCACGGGGGTATCCATGGCCAAGTGGATAAAGGAGTTAGATAAAGGAGTCAGCTTAACGATTCTACCCCAGCGATTACGACAAGAAGGTTCCCGAGTCTGAGATGGTTCCCGAGTCCGACAAGAAATACCTGTAGAAGGCCGGAGAGCACATCGGCCGAAACATTGTACCGATAACAATGAAGATGAGGACAATAGTCCGAATAATACAAATAATGCAAATAATTACTGTATATACAAATAAAGATCTAGACGCAATCAACTTGCTTCATATAAATCATAGATACACGCTGTTTTTTTTAATAAAATATAATACTGAATACCAACCCATTGACTAATACCAAACGTTTTATACGTCTTATACGCAGATAATTACGGTATATATCAATAAATATCTCGATGCAGTCAACTCGCTCGTATAAATCATAGATACGCCATGTTTGTACAAAAATAAAAATAAAAATAATACTAAAAATCTAAGCCATTAACTGATTCCAACGAAATGAACATAAACACAACTCTTAATTTAGAACGGCAATTTACTAACATTTCATATTTTTATATTTTATAAAACGTCAACATCGAAAAGGAATACAAAAAAAAAATGGCGGCAAATGAGAAAGGTTGAGTCATTGGATTTGCAGGAAACAGCTCACAAATTTAAATGTAATCTTTAAAAAAAAAATGGCAGATTTGATAAAAATGATTTAAATATAAATTCAAAGCGAATCTGGCAAGATGATGTTGAATCAATATTGTCATTTGTAAATGGCCCCAGTTTTGATGTATGTTAAAAAGAGAAGAAGAAAAAGGGGATATTTAAAAACGGAAAAAGCATACGATGACTCACGAACGATTTTTGATACAAAGAATTCATTAAAACTCTTTATCTGTTTCAATGCACTTTCGCTTTCCCTCTGACTCTCCCTTCTCATTTACTGACCTGAAAGACATTTATAAACAGGATCTCTCACTCTCTCTCTCTCACTCTCTCTCTCTCTCTCTTCTCTCCCTCTCTCTATCTATCTGTTTATTAGTTTTCTCTCCCTCCATCCCCCCTCCTCTCTCTCTCTCACTCTCTCTCTCTCTCTCTCAATCTTTCTCTCTGTATGAAAGTTTTTTCTCTCTTGTTGAACAGTTTTCTCTCTCACCCTCTCTCACTCTGTCTCTCTGTCTCTCTGTCTCTGTCTCTTTCTCTCTCTGCATCAGTTTGTTGGTCTATCATTAAAACTCTATCTATTTCAATGCACTTTCGCTCTCTCTCTAACTCTCCCTCCTCATTTACTGACCTGAAAGACATTTATAAACAAATCTCTCTCTCTCTCTCTCTCTCTCTCTCCCTCTCTCTCTTTCTCTCTCTCTCTCTATCTGTTTATTAGTTTTCTCTCCCTCTCATCCACCTCCCCTCTCTCCCTCTCTCAATCTTTCTCTCTGTATAACAGTTTTTCTCTGTCTCTGTCTTTGTTCATCAGTTTTCTCTCTCACTCTCTCTCACTCTGTCTCTGTCTCTGTCTCTTTCTCTCTGTATCAGTTTGTTGATCTATTACAGCCTGATCCTCCCATTCTATTTCTCTGTCTCTCATTCCCTTTTTCTAACAATATGTTATAGTCTTATCTAGATATCTCAATACATATTTCATTTTGGTACCCGCCAAAAATATGCATTGCACGAGAGTGACTAATCATACACACACACACACACACACACACACACACACACGCACACACACATATGTGTGTGTAGATGTGTGTGTGTGTGTGTGTTTGTGTGTGTGATGTGTTACAGGGATATTAGATTAATTATGATGTAGATACTCTTTTTGATTCATATCCTCTTATGTTAGATGATTATATTATATATATATATATATATATATATATATATATATATATATATATATATATATTCTATGTGTGCAGGGACATTGGATTAATTATGATTTAGATACTCTTTTAGATTTATGTCCACTTATATTATTTGCTTTTATTTCATATATATATTTATGTATATATATATATATATATATATATATATATATATATATATGTGTATGGTGTGTGTGTGTGTGTGTGTGTGTTGTGTGCGTATATATATATAATTAGGGTAGCGTAGGCATGAAGTCAACGGCGCTTAGTAACTGATAGTTTCTCGCCGATGCGAATTTCAAAATGAATTATTCATGTTCCTGTATTTTCTTACGTCTGTTATTTGGTAATCCAATCATCAGATGAGTCCAATGGTTGAGATCTTAAAAACCAGTCGTGAAATGGTTGAGATTTTAAAAACAGTAATTTTTTAGCGTTTATATAAACGTGAAGCGTTTTTACGCGATGGGAAATATAAAGCTAAAAATTGTTTGTTTTTTTTAACTGTGGCTTGTTTAACGTTTATGTGACGTGGATTGTGTTCACGTGATGTAATGTTATGACGTTAAATTTGTATTTAAAAAAACATGATAATCAAATAAACTTGCTTTGGTTTTAATGCACGCGGTGTTCAGATGATTTTTTTTTCTTTTTTTTTAAAATTAAATAAAAGGAGAGCAAAAATTAAGGGATCAATTAGGGTCAGGTGGTAAGTGAGACAGTAAAAATTTGTTCAAATGCCTACATTTCGAAATGAGTTCACTTCTCTTATTTAACAAGTTATTGTTTGTATTTTGTAATATACACAACTTTTCTTCTAAGCTGAGATCACATTTACATTGTCCGCCTTTGTATGCCTGGGCTTTTTTTATTATTATTTCCATTTTATTATAGGTGTTCTGCCCGTTTTTCTTTGATCTGCCATATATATTTTGATAAGGTGGTACTGTTTTCATATTTTTTGTTGTTAAAACTTAAATTGTGGTTATACCATCTACTTTTCCAATTGTTTTCAGTGGCACCAATGTAAGTTTTTTCCTCGTTGTTATTTACATTGTCCTTGATTGTGGCTTTGTATATGATGTTATTAGCCAAACAATTGCCACTTAATGGGCATTTATTTTTAAGGCGACAGATGCATCTATCAATCTGGTTGTTGTTATTACCATTTAATATATTAAAGTTGTGTTTATCAAAAATGTTTTTAATATTGTTCATGCAACAATAACTTATTTTGAGGTTGTTTTTATTAAAGAGTTTGTGCAATGTAAGGTGATTTGTCTAGGTGTTTTTTCCTTAATTGGAAAAATATTTTCCCCACATTCGTTTTAACGGTTCTGCTGAAAGGGGTTAAACCAAATGATGTTTCTCTTTCTTGATTTGTCATTATTATTATTTTCATAGTTGTTATTATTTTGTATACTAGTTTGGGTATAATCCACTGTTTTTTAGGGCGTATTCATATATCGTTTTTGATTTGTTGAATATATCGGCATTGGTGGAATTAGTGGCGAGGCTATGTTCTATAGACTTGTGAATGTGTTTTGTAATTGTGGGAGGATGGTCTTTTTTATGTTAATATATATTGGTGTATATATATATATATATATATATATATATATATATATATATATATATATATATACTCACACACACACAACACACACACACACACACATATATATATATATATATATATATATATATATATATATATATATATACCACATTAAAATGATAGAGTTAATTATTCCATTATGATATATTCCCTTAACTACAAGGATGATCGTTTTGTTTTACAAAATACCGACCATTTTCGGATCATTTAATGCTGAATCATTTGATATTTGGTTGGTTACAGTACCTGGTGTTGCTTAAATAGTCACCCATCTGAGTATCGAATGGCTCCATTGCTGCTTACCCAGTGATTCAACGAAACTTGATCGTAGACCACTTAACTACAGGAAGGGCTGAAACACATTATAAAGTGAGTGTTATTTTTATTTGCACACGTGTCTGGCCCTTTCTTCCTCTAAAATTCATCCTCATCTTTTTATCCCTTTGTCTCCTGAAACTTTTTTTTTCAAGATTCAACAATGCAACACTCGAAATTATCTTATCTTTTGAAAAAAAATATATGTGCCACATTAAAATGATAGAGTTAATTATTCTCTTAAATTATATTCATTTAGTTCGATGGGTGTTTTGTGTAAGAGCATATCCACCCTTTTCAGGTTATGAATCATCTATTTTAATATCAGATTGCTTAAAGTACCTACTGTTGCTTAAATGGTCACCCATCTAAGTATTGAACAGGATAATTGTTTCTCAACCGGTGCTTTCAATGTGACCTTATTGTAAAACATTGATAAAGTGCGTTGTATTTTTATTTGTCCACGTGTCTGAAGCTTTTCTTTCCTATGGCACTAATCCTCATCTCTTTATCTCTTCCCTGTCTCCATCATCTTTTATTTTTCAAGACTAACCAATGCAACATTCGGAATTACCGTATCTTTAGAAAAATACATATCACATTAAAATTATAGAGTTAATTATTCCATCAAAATGACTTGGCTGTAAGCCACTTAACTACAGGAAGGTTTGTAATGCATTGATAAATTGAGTGGTATTTTTATTTGACCACGTGTCTGACTCTTTTCTTTCATAGGAACACATTATCATCTCTTTAACTTGTCTTTATTTCCAGCATCTTTTTTTTTTCAAGACTCAACAATGCAACACTCGAAATTACCTTATCTTCAGAGAAATATATGTCACATTAAAAGTGAGAGAGTTAATTATTCTCTTATAATATATTCACTTAACTCATATTATTCCTGTAATCCATTTTTATCTTTTTTTATTATTTTAATTTCCTGCGGTGAATGTTCCACTTTGGTCAAACAAAGAAAATTTCAAATGACGCATTCTTGTTGGAGGAATTTGTCATACGAACACACAAAGCCAGGAAAGCAACCAGCAATTCAGTAAGGCAGCCTTCCGGCATCTGTCGTCATAAACGCTATCATGACATTTTCTTTTTCAAGAGGACTTCGCTGTTCGCATATTCTCTTTATCTGCCTAATATCCTCAGGAAGCGTTACACGTCACGTGACGTTGTCATCTTCTGAACGTTCGTCAATTGACTCTTCAAGGTGAGGTAAAAAAAAAAGTGAAAGGACGGCGGGAACTGTCTCTTCCGGCATCTTAAAAACAAGGTCACTTGTCTTATAGCCAGCCACTATTTGCATGTCTCTATCCGGAAGTACGTGAGGAGGAGGCTGTGTTTTGAAAAAAAAAAATCAGTATGGCAAAAATATATTTGAAAGTGACTTGGGTAGGGGTGGGGGAGATTGAGGATGAGGGTGGTGTTTTATGGCTCGGGGCTGTCACTACCGGTTAAGACAGAAATTTAGATCGAGTTAGCAAGTAGTTCAGGTGATAAAGGCGGGATTTATGGGAAAGGGTGGAGAGACGAAATAGCGAACTTAAATGACAATTGAGGACTGAAAAATGAATTGAGAGTGGAAAAGTTGATTGTCGTTTATATATTTCTATTGAATGTCAGAAATGATCATTGAACTCTGATGGTGTGACTGAGGTATCCGTCGAAACGTTTCAAGCAACGACACAACAAAAGGGAAAAGAGAGGGAATGGTTGATGGATCATTTGATGAAGAGGAAAGTTTCCACATAATGGTCAACATTAATCACACGTTTTATGGCTGCTCTATTTTTTGTTTCTAACGGTGCATATATTGTTATGAGTGTACATGTGTGTTTGTGTGGATTTCTGATATATATATATATATATATATATATATATATATATATATATATTATATATATATATATATATATATATATATATATATGTGTGTGTGTGTGTGTGTGTGGTGTGTGTAAGGTAATCCATAATGTAATAAATCTTTGTAACTGTGCATACATTGTTTTGAGTGTACATGTTTGTGTGTGTTTCATATTATATATATATATATATATATATATTATATATATATATATATATATATTTGTGTGTGTGTAGGTAATCTATAAGGTATAAGGCTGCTTTATTTTTTTATAACTGTGCATATATTGTTATTAGTGTAATTGTGTGTTTGTGTGGGTGTCTCCGAGGTTTCGAGGTTTCGAGTCACACACGAAGTAGTCTCCCATGTCTATAACCTTGCTGACGAGATCTAATAGGTCGAAATGTACATACAGGGATTTCTCGATTTGTTTAACCTTACATTTGAACATATATGCCCGCCTAAATTCATTTATTATTAACTAATTAATTTTCAAAATTAGGTATGACTTCAATTAAGCACATATCCTCCATATAATATATATATATATATATATATATATATAGAGAGAGAGAGAGAGAGAGACAGAGACAGAGACAGACAGACAGACAGACAGAAGAGAGAGATGATGATATGATGTTTTTACTTATTACACTTCTGCTTCTACTTGTTCCTCATCTAGGTCTTCTACATTTTCTAATTCGGATGTAATTTTCTCTGGGTTTCTGTTAAAGGTTGGTTTTCTCTCTTTGTGCTGGGTTGGTCATTGTTTTTAATATTCAATTAACAAACCAAACTGACTTGTTTTCTTGATCAAGCTTTATTTCACAACACTGTCCATGTGATTCTGCTGCGGGTGGGGGGAGCTCAGAGCGACGACATACACGTCCGTTCAAAACTAAACAATCTCACGCGTCTAATCGCGCACTTTCAAGGCGTCAAGCAAAAGGTTAGTGCCCGTGAACAACTGTCAAGTAACTTTCCATGGACCCCGTTATTGTAAATCTGAGCCTAATTCAAAATAGTCTAACTATAGGTACGCTCATAATTATAAGCTGCTTATAAATTGTGTGATACCTTTCTCTACATTTTGTTTTGCATATACATGTGTGTGTGTGTGTGTATGTGTGTGTGTGTGTGTGTGTGTGTGTGTGTGTGTGTGTGTGAGAGAGAGAGAGAGAGAGAGAGTGTGTGTGTGTGTGTGTGTGTGTGTGTGTGTGTGTGAAAGGGAGAGATAGACATAGATTGATAGAGAAAAAGAGGGACTGAGATACAGAGAGATATAATAAGTTCACTGATTTAGAGAGAAAAAATGTATATAAAATGTTTTTTTCTCTTGACAATAAATAGATGAGTTAATAACGAAAGCATGTTGAGCATTTAAAGAAATACTTCAAGAAACATTAATCAACGTAAAGCCATTGATTTATGCTAAGATATTAAAACGGCGCCATGACCCTGTAAAAGTTCATAGCGTGCCATGAAGTAGGAAAATACTTAGGAAAAGAGGCCTAAGCGGTTAATAAGCGATTTAATGCGGCTGTTGAAATTGAAAATCGGAAATGCATTCAATTGGTGACATTCTCAGAACTGACCAATTTGTTACGCTGTTCGACATTCAGAAATACCGGAAGTTCACCGGATATTCCTGACTGCACATTCCAAAATCGTCTTTTCAATGACAATATCCAGTAGCACAGCCAGGCATTAATATTATAAACGACGTCTGACTAATATTCTTCAGCTTTGCTTTTTGCAGTTAAAGAATGTCAAGGCTATTTATGTATTTATTTATTAACTAGAAGCGGCCACCCAGCATCACCAGGGTAGAGGGGGTGATTTTAAAAAAAGTTAGTCCTGCGGATCCATTATTACTTAATCGTGAGTTGGATCCTTGTCGGATGCCCATTAAAATCCCCATGTAAAAAAAGACCTTGCATTGATCCAGCCACTCTGAAAATAAATGTTAATGTCTACTATTCAAAATATTAAATGCAAACAAAAAATCCATTCTGTTATCAATTAAATTTCATTTTTTAATTCTTTTCACAAATATAAATCAAATCTTTATTATTTTTACTAAAAAACTAAGCCCTGTTGATATTTAATGTGCATATATATTTACTTTGTCGTTAATTGTTTAACTTTCGAAGTTTCCTCCGGACATACACATACACACAACTGCCCTTTATATATGTATAGATAGATATTATAAACCCCGTCTGCCTAATATCAGCCCTGTCGGCTGTGGCTTTAAAATACACCGACTGCTCCTCTGCAGAGGGGTAAGGTCCTCCAAAATGGAACCAACTGTTGGCCGTGTGTGACGACCTTAAAGAAATAATCCTGCTGGATGAGCAGCCCATGACCTTACCTAGGCTAGACGAGCGGTCGGAGAGACCCCCTCCGATCAATCGGCTGATTATTTCAAGCCTTGGTCCTATATGATTGTACCAACCCTAATTCCCTTATGGCAAGCAACAAGCATTTTTATAATATGAGTTCTAGAAGGTGGTGGCCGAGGGTCTTAGTGCCCAGTGTATGACACCGAACTGGGTTTCCAGATCTTGAGGTCTGAGCAATGTGAAGCACACCTACATTAACATACTCCCTGGTCCACTCTGACCTGTTAGGTTCCAACTATGAGTTAAATAGAAAAAATCGTTTACTAAAAATTGAGTATCTATTAAGGATGAATTTATTTCAAAACTTTGTCGTCATTAAATAAGTCATCGAGGTTGATGTGCCGTAAAACAAAACGAACAAAAAAAACAAAACAAAAAAAAACAACAAAAACAAAACAAAAACAAACTGACTTATATCCTTATGACTAGCTTGTTGAAGCGAAACAATGTCGGGGCTATTTATCTAGTGATTCCTCTATATATAATACTCTTGTTCCTTAATTGTACAACAGTTATCATCTTCCAACACATTCAAGCTAAAAATGTGACTGTCCAAATTGTTCAAGTAGGAATGCACAAATGTAAAACCTGATTTTCTGGTGTTGCTTATCCGCTGAATTCCTATTTCTTATGAGTGTCGTCCCCTCAGCTACACAATGGACCACTCAGTTTTTATTAAAAGAAAGAAAGCGAAGAAAATGGACATGCTACACAGAAAAATATAATAAGAAAGAAAGAAAGAAAAATGAAAGTTATTAGGGGATAAATAGATAATAGAGAGATAGATAGATAGATATATAGAGAGAGAGGGGGAGAGAGCTCGGAAGCGATTACGCTAGTATTTTCAGGTCTCCAGGACTCTGCTGAGTATTCTGGCAGATTGTAGCAATGCAGTGATATGGATGGTCTAAATTATTCCTCTGATTTCTAGTTCCTCCATTCTTTTTCCAAGCTTTTTGGGACCGCTTCAAGTGCACGAATTACAATTGCTATCATTTTCATCCTCATATTTCATATCTTTTTCAACTCTCTGGCAAAGTCCATGAATTTGTTTATCTTTTCATTTTCTTTCATCTTCAACTTGTGATCTACTGGACCCATCAGTTCTGTTTTTCTTAAATCAACACTAGGTCTGGTCTCCTGGCTGGGATAGAATGATCCGTCTTTATCCCGTCCCAGAGAATTTTATGCGTTTCATTCTCAAGAACAGATTCTAGTTTATGCATATACTATTTGGTTGTATGGTCAAAATTTAATTTTTTGCATAATTCCCAGTGGAACACCTTCCCAACCCAGTCGTGCCTATTTTTGTATTCCCGTTGTGCTAGTTTGCTACATTCGCTTAATACATGGTTTGCAGTCTCATCTCTGTCACCTCACAGTCTACATTTACTGTTTCGTTGTGT
>CM042158.1:34373292-34375792 GCA_023376005.1 Doryteuthis pealeii | reverse complement strand
TTGAGTTAAAAATTTAAGTTAAAAATGTGTTTAAAAATTTGAGTTAAAAATTTGTCTTAAAAATTTGTCTTAAAAAAATTTGACTTAAAAAAATTGAGTACCTATCAAGAATGAGTAAAACAAATCTGTTTCGGCATAAAATAACCCAACAAGGTTTGACATGCCATAATTAAACTTCTTCCTCCGTTGCTCCTTCTCCATACACACAAGAGCCATTAAGTAAATTCACGTGTAGAGAATTTAAGTTGACCGATATAATATAGACGAAATCGAGATATTACGTGCATTGAATCATAAGGCTGGTAAGGCCACCTGGGTGAATTGCAATGCGTTAAGTCGCCCTGCTTTCCAAGCAATTTCACACTTTACATTCTATCTTCATCTCTTGTTTCTCTATGATTCCAAGTTGGCAACTGACCAGCAATAGGCAACACATTCCTCATCCTTCTTCGTTCATCCGACAAATACTTGTTAATTATGTCCCTATATATATATATATATATATATATATATATATATATATATATATATATATATATATATGAAGTGGGGTTGTCCCTTTGTTGAAATCTGGAATTGATTGATTTAAAAGAAATTCCTAAAAATTAGCGACAGCAAATGGCCAAATATCCATTTTTATAACCCAACAGCAGAGGGAATACAATAAAAGACAATAAAAACTAGAAATAAAAGGGTTGGACAGGCCATGTTATTCCTATTGAGGTTGGGTGTCGTGGATTTCTAGACACTCAGTCATTTCGTTTCTTTCAAAAATAGGAATCACTGGACGCTGTTTAAAAAATGCCTCACATCGTCTTCAAACCCCGTCTTCAAATATATATATATATATATATATATATTATATATATATATATATATATATATAATATGTATATTATATATATTACATACATACATACATATCGTAGAGATATGAGGAACACAAAACTCTCACAAACGCGTGTAGGATGTATTTCACTAGAGCGTTGAGCTCGGCATCATCAGTCGTTTTATACATATACAATAAAACGACTGATGATGCCGAGCTCAAATCTCTGGCAAAATATATCCTACACACGTTTGTCTGAGTTTTGTCCTTGTGTTCCTCATATATCTACCACATTCTGTCGGATTTATTCCAATCCACCTTCCTCATATATATATATATATATATATATATATATATATATATATATATATATATTGGGTGTGTAACTATATAAATGTAAAAAAATAATGTTCCTCTCTCCAGTCCCTACCACGATAACCATAACAAAATGACCACCCCTATATTACTCATATGTACTTGTTTCCCGACCTTTCATTCACCGGTAGAATTTGCCACGAGGTCAATTTTCAACCGAATTAAATTCATAGTACCCTTCTCATAGACTGGATGCCAATTCAATCATGAAGAAAATAAAGCATATATATGAGTAAAATATTAAAAAAAACAATATGGTATTAAAAATAGTTTTACCGGAATAATCACAGCAAAGTTAGGCAGTGATAGCCAAGTTCTAGCAATACACATTCTGGTTACAGAAAAGCAGTGTTTCAAACACACAGACGCCCAGCAGGCAATATTATTGAGAAATAATTCGATCAAAACGATTATGGAAGGCAGCCAAAAATCGAATCGAACTTCAACTGAATCAAACTAAGTAGAGATTGCTCGAAAAAGCCATCCACTAATTACAACACAACTATTTCTGATTGGACAGATTGACAATCAATAGGGAATAACAAGCATTCTAAAGTAAACGATATATATATATATATATATATATATATATATATATATATATATATATATATAGAGAGAGAGAGAGAGAGAGAGGGGAGAGAGAGAGAGAGGCCTTTTTTCAAAAGGAACATCTGCTAACCAAAATACCGAAGGTTATATTTTTCTTGGTGTTGTATAGAACTTCAATAGAAAAAAGATAAATAATTAAAGTATTACTCAGATGAGGGGAGTTACCGACGAAATAGTCACACTAGTTTCGTCTGGCCCAAAGTTTGTTGTTGGATACCTAGAAAGGAAGTATTTGCAATAATGATATGGAACATAATGAGAGGATAGACATAATCATATAAATACAAATACACACACACACACACACTCACATATATATATATATATATATATATATATATATATATATAACATGCACACACATATCTATGTATATATATATATATATATTTATTTACTCATATATATATATATATATATATATATATATAAGTTTTGGATGTTTATTTTTAGAAGCATTATAGATTAAAGTATATATTATTATTGATATTTTTATTTGAAGGCAATTACAATGCGTATATCGTATACAATTCGATAATTATAGAAAATAATCATGACATGCCGACTCAACAAAGAATTATGCGTTGCTAGAACATCGTACGGTCTGTTTCAACTTTATTAAGTCTCATCAGCAACGCATACTAACGATTTCCCTCCGACAGAAATCGAAACCGGTAGTCCAGC
>CM042158.1:34360792-34368292 GCA_023376005.1 Doryteuthis pealeii | reverse complement strand
TACAGATAAAAATTACCTAGAAAATTTGGTACAACCATGGGGAAAATATGGTAAGCAACGAGGTGAAAAACAACTACAGAAAACGTTTATTTAGTAGTAGTAAATTTTCCGGATTATTATAGCTCCCTTTTTCAGACTGTGTAAGGACAGTAGTGTTGCTGGCTGCTTGTTGTTTCTTCTAGTATATAGATATTTTATATATATATATATATATGTGTGTGTGTGTGTGTGGGGGGGTTAAACTGTAATGACAATCCTTTCTAATTTTCTGACCATCTTTTTGGTGTCAGGGTAGAACTGCTACACCAGTTCAACCCTGACACCAAAAAGATGGCCAGAAAATTAGAAAGGATTGAACAAAAACTTGTCCGACAAGAATTGTCAATACAGTTTAACACAACATGTTTAAAAGGAAAAATGCTGCCAAAATACAGTTATTTTGATATATATATATATATATATATATATATATATATATATATATATATATATATATATATATACTTATAAAGGAAAAGTTGACTTACAGGTGAATTTGGTCACCATGCTTAGTAAGTGTAGAATTCAGAGGGGTAAGTCAGCGATATAACAAATAATGACCATACACGTGAGATCGACTGCTATTAATCGGTGTCTCGATTAATTCAGTGGATTTAACTCTGAATATCCTTATGGTGAAACTCGAGTAGGTTATCTCTTGTACCCATTTTATAATATGTATATATATATATATAGAGAGAGAGAGAGAGAAAGAGAGAGATAGTTAGATAAATAGAGAGAGAGAGAGAGAGAGAGAGAGAGAGAGAGAGAGAGAGAGAGAGAGAGAGAGAGAGATGTGTGTGTGTGCTTGTGTTTTTGTTTTCTTTTTACAGCTATATACTTTTATTTATGCAACACAAACTTTATAGAACTGATTACATAAATAAAAAGTATATTTCTTCTTCTTTTATTTTTTTCCTTTTAAAGTTTTGTCTAGTTTAATAAACGTTATTACAAGTGGCTGCGCCGTCCATATTTTTACGATAGAGAAAAAAAGAAATCGGTTATTTGCCCGGCATCGTGGCACATTGCCATGAATCATTTTTCGAATTCGGCCAATCCGTCTGATTTCTTCTTTTCGCTGGTTGACTTCATATTTTTATATATGGTGATGACCTACTCACCGTTCAATAGTAGATATACGAATTTCATGCCGGGGAGTTTTAAGCGGAAAAAACAGTGATCGATAATAGAAAGTAACTCAAGTTGGGATCAGTATGGAAGAGATCAAGGTTATTTTAATAATTCCAAGTTAGAGTCTGACTTGATCTCTCAATCAATACAGACGGTGAACTTGGAAATAAATCAGCTCGTTTAGTGGGTTACGCTTTTTCTATGCAATATCTTATAATAAATTCACATTGGTTGGTCTTTTTGAGGAATCCAGATGTTGTATAGACGTCTCTTTACATAGACTCATAATTCTGGGTATGCCTGCTTTACATAGACGATATGAGGCGCGTGGTGTAATGGCTTTAGTCGTAGGAAATGGACTCGTCGATCCGAGTTCAAATCCTAGATGTGGTTGTCTACATTTCACATAGTGCTAATACTCTTGGTAAGGTATGAATCCAGCTGCTCTCCCTCCAGCTATGGGTAAATAGAAGGACGGACTGAGCTCTTTAACCTTAGTTAGGCAACCAGTTTTGGAGAAGGAAAACTCTGAATTCAAACCTATTAAACTCCGCCTAAAATATAGACCTTGTGTCATTTCGGGCTAGTGCGGAGAGGTTGGTAAATATGTATATAGACATTATATATATATATATATATATATATATATATATATATATATATATATATATATTAAGAAATTTGAAAAAAAACAAGTGTTCCAAAAATAGGATGAATTTATTTATCGACGCTTAAACGTTTCGGTTTCTTTAAATCTTCATCAGGGTGAAGAAATAGATGGATGTTTTTATAGATGACAGGAGATAATAAATCTTTATAATTTTTTGTTGTTGTGTAACTGTAACGCTGAACAAATACAGTTACACAACAAAAAAATGTTATAAAGAATTTGTATCTCCTGTCATTTATTAAACATCCATCAATTTCTTAACCCTATGATACATCCCGATGATGGTTTAAAGAAACCGAAACGTTTAAGCGTCGATAAATAAATTCATACTATTTTTGGAACAATTTTTTTTCAAATTTCTTAATATATATATATATATAATATATATATATATATATATATATATATATATATATATATTACATTCCGTATATATTTTTAAAAATACCCGTTGTCTCTATTTCTCATTCTCATCATAGCATTATACTTATAGACTTAAGATATGATGGGCATCGTCCACTGCGAATTCTTGCCACAGTGCCAGACTATCAACCAGCATGTCTACAAAGAGATATTGCGGCGTTTGCTTCGTTTAGTGCCGGACAAGAGGCGAGAAAGTGGCAAGATAACTCGTGGGTGCTTCACCATGACAACGTACCTGCCCATACTTACCCGAGTATCCGACAGTTCCTGACCCAGAAAAACAGTGTGCTGAAGCAAACACCCTACTCACCCGACCTGACTCCATGTGATTTTTTTTACTCTTCCCCAAGCTCAAGGGTGTCATCAAGGGAACCCGTTTTGAGGATGTGCACGACATCAAAATGGCCGTGACCACAGAGTTACGGATAATCCCGGAATAATCTTTCCAGGAGTGCATGCAAGCGTTCGAAGCAACTCGAGTTCGAAAAGAAGGTTCTCTAGTTCGAGAAGCCTCCCGAGTCGGACAATAAATACGTAAAGACAGATGGTGGGCACATCGACCGAAACGTTGTACAGATAACAAAAAAGATGAGGACAATAGTCCGAATTATCCAAATAATACTAATTATCAAGCCCAATCTAAAGAAAATTTCAGAGAAATTGAATATGTTCATCTGTGATTTTAGGGGGTTTTTCAGGCAAATTTTTGAAGTGCTCTTTCCACTTCAGAAGTCTATCTTCTTAACTGGTTGCTTTTAGATTTTGATCTTGATGTGCTTTCCCTGCCGCTAACTTTGTTAATATATGTCCTGCTAATTGAGATTGTTTAACTTCTACAGAATTTCTAATTTTATTTATTTAGCCCTGGATGTTTTTGTTTTTTTCCTTTTTATGCTATATCCAAATTATAACTAAAAATATTATGCATTAACAAATGAGGATTCCGCCTTTTTTTCTATTTCTTGTAATTGCATTTAATTTACACTAAGCCGCCTTATATTACAGGTCCTTTTAATCAGGATATACATATCCAAGAACTGGCGCATTTTTCCCTCGTTTATTCAGCCATGTTTAAGAACAAAATGGCGGTCTGTTTTTTTATTAGATAAATAAAGAAATCGGAGACTATAAATAGAATTAAATGGGTTCTAAATTGGTTGAGGTGCAGATTCAAAATAATATCGAAATTATCGCAACAGGATTAAAGTGTTATATACCCCATTCAGTATATCGGGTATATAAAAGAGAGAGAGAGAGAGAGAGAGAGAAGAGAGAGAGAGAGAGAGAGAGAGAGAGAGAGAGAGAGAGAGAGAGGGTAGATTAAATGATAGATTAATGATAACTGATGATCTTATTTATTAACTTATGCTTCGTCTGGTCGCCATGTTCTCATTGTTGGACTTACTTCTCTACATGGATTCTATAGGGGTTTGATATTCTTTGTTGATTTCTCCGGGCTGTCATCTCTTGTTATCTAATATTCAATTATCAAACAAGTCTTGGGTGTTTCTTAATAAAGCTTTATTTTCAAAACCCAGCCTATGAATCCGCTGCAGTAAGACCGACCCATTAAAGCGGCGACAATAGAGTCAACCTCCTCTGAAAACTGCGTCGCATCTGAACTAAACTATAACTTATTCTTATGGTGCCCAATCGCGCCAATTGGAATGTCACCGTTGTCACTCCTAATCCCTACGGATATGGAAAATTACTCACCTCCAGTTTTAAATCTTACGAACTTTATTTAAGATATTGTAACTACAGGTACGTACATATATCATAGCCTGCTATGAATTATGTAACAGAAGGTAAATTAATGTTTGATTGAAAAATAAATAAAGAAATAAAGAAAAAAAAACAAGGATAAAGATGGAAGAAAGCGGAAGTAAGAGGAAGGAGGAAAAACAGAATTGGAAGAAAAAATAAATATCTGCAGTTGGAGCTCAATACACATTTCTTTATATTATCTAAAAACATTTTTGAGCATTTCTTTCATCTTAATTTAAATTGTTTTATATTTACCCGAGAAATATCAATTGTAACTAGCAGTACCAGTAGATATACCACAGTATGATAATTTGTTTATTACAGCGTTTGATCTATTTACTTAAGAGTTATTATAATAGTTCAATATGTAAAAAGCATGATTACTCAAGGGATCTCCACTGAAAACTGCTCTCACTTGAAGCCTAAAAATATCCTCAAAAATCATAACATTTACACATCACTGAGTGACGAAGGAAATCGCCAACAGCCTCGTCCAGAATTTGTACTCGCTCGACGATAACCGTTACGTAAGGCTCTCCAACTCGTGTTTAGGGTATAACATGTGGGATTGGTTTACTTAAATGATAGCACTGGACACTGAACTCGGTTGAAATTTCATAGCCCCTTTTTCTTTTCCTTTTCCAGCGACCAGAAGTCTGTCCCTTTCACTTGATTTTTACTGATCTATCGACCCGGCCGAAATCGATTCTTTCTTTTCTTGTCTTTGATCTTTAGAATTTTTTTTTCAATCATTATGACTGATATTCTGGACAATAAAGAATCAAGATGCCAAAAAATCTGTAGACTTAGCCCATTCTCTTGGCAAACTCAGACAATCTTAAATGAAATAAAAGATCGCTAGATCTACAGAATCGCTGACCACCACTCACAACCGAGAAAGAATGTAGATACGGGTCAAAAATATTTTACGCCGAAGATATTTTCTTTTATTCTTGTTGGGTATTCAGTTATTATAAATTCAATCTTTTAACCATTTTTTAAAACTCATTTTTCATCTATTTAACCCAGGTTCTACCAAATAGGGTCATTGGGGACCTCGAAGTAACGGCGATGAAGGGGTACTCCACACTACGAAGAGCTACATAATTGGAACCCCAAGAGAAGATGGATTTTAACATCATACCCAGTACACGAAGACTCTCAGCCACCACATTCTAGCTCATCTATACATATATACAGGGCAGTTGTGTGTATGTATGTCCGGGTTATGTATGTCCGGATGAAACTGTACAGCCATTTTGTGTCTGCAAATTTTGTTCATCGAATAGATGTAATGATGTCAGGCTGAAATTGGCTGATGTATATGCCATAGTTTATTAGCTCCCAAGTACTTTCTGCCCCATCACCGGACATCTTCAGCGCAATACAACAATGGGTTGTTCCATTAAGCAGGTATTCGATTTATATTGGTGTTGTAATTTGTTATTTGTTTGTTTTATTGTATTCTTATTATTCTTCTTATTAAGATTATTAGTGATATTACATTACCCCTGAAGATGGCCCGTAATAGGGCTGAAAGTACTCCGGAGTTAATAAGCTCTGGCAATTTCATCAACAAATTTCAGCCTGATATTATTACATCTAATTGGCAAACTTGAAAGGAGGATGAACAAAATTTGCAGACACAAAATGGCTGCACAGTTCAACAAAACATGTCTGAAAGAAGAAATACTGCCTGACTAACTATATATATATATATATATATATATATATATATATATATATATATATATATATCAATGTGTATGGTTGGCACTATTATACTTGAAAAAGCAGTAGTAATCCAACGTACAGTGTTATTAAAAGAATGCTCAATATCTGTGATAGAGCGTTAATAGATAAATAATAAAAAGCTTTCACTTTGTATATTTTCATTGTTCCAATCATAATAAAAAAAGCTAAATCTTTCATTTTCATTTATATATATATATATATATATATATATATATATATATATATATATATATATATATATATTGTGTGTGTGTGTGTGTGTGTGTGTGTGTGTGTGTGTGTGTGAAGAAAAGTAAGCGAATCCGACGGTATGTAATATATTAAGAAAGATTGAAAAAACAGGTTTAAATGAGTTAAGTGGTGAGTTTACACACACACACACACACACACACACACACACACACACACACACAACCCTGAGGTTTGTTTCGCTGTCGTTTTCGCAAAAGATTTATACACACACGCGCAACCGCACACCTAAAAAATGCACAATGCTTTCTTTTCGATACACACACTTACACAGTCCCATACTCACACCGTAAAAGAGAATATTTGACGTCATATTTCAAACCGTCTCTTTTTTTCAAACTTCAAATTTTAAACAGACAGATAAACAAGGACTATCACTCGCTTTTCTTGCTATTCTCTGATAAAAATTTCTTATTACCTTCCATGTACCAACAAATGCCCTGTAGATGATCTAATTAATAGATCGAAACACTGCAGCGCCGAGCAATAAACTCACCACTTAACTTATTTAAACCTTTGTTTTTTCAATCTTTCTTAATATACTACATATATATTGTGTGTGTGTGTGTGTGTCTCTCTCTCTCTCTCTCTCTCTCTCTCTCTCTCTCTCTCTCTCTCTCTCTCTCTCTCTCTGTTAGTTTATTTGTCCACGCCCTTTTTCTAGGTGCTGTTTGCTAGTTACCAATACCAAAATATGTCCGGGTAGTATTCATCCCTATGCCCCTATGTCTGACTAACTCATTAAGTATCCCTGCCGCCAATTGACTGTCAGAAGGGGTTCCCACCGAAGAGACATCACGTGGTTCTAATTTCTCAATTCGATCTCGTTTTTACGTTCTTCAACCAATTGATTAGTTCTCGTTGTCTTTATGCTCCAATAAATACCGCGAAAATAGACTTGCCTTGAACATTAACTGATTTAATTTTGACATTTTCGCGTCGGCTATAATTTACCTAATTGATTACTCGACCTATATAATTGCGGTTTTCAGCCAGGAAATGTATGTGCCATCCGGACAGCAAGTGGTCATTATGGAGATGTAGTTAATCAATTATCCGCTGCAGTGATCAGTGGCGCGGTGTAATCCAGGGAAGTGATAAAGTTTGTTTTGGAAATCCCTTGGTCAACATAAAAACCATGGTTACCTCGTGGAATAGGGAATGTTTAGGGATCACTTTCGAACGACGATAGAAAGAACGGGTATCTTTGAAGATGTACTTTACTTTTATGAATAATATCTTCTATATATGTTCATCTACTTTCTCTCTTTCTTTCTTTCTTTATTTCTTTCTCTCCTTTTTCTTTCTTTCTTACTTTCTTTATTTCTTTCTTTCTTTTATTCTTTATTTCTTTTATTCTTTCTTTCTATATTTTTTTTACTTGTGTTTATTTATTTTTCTCTCTCTTTCTTTAATTCATTTTATTCATTTTCGTTGATTATAAAATTCAACTTTTCTTCTTT
>CM042158.1:34350792-34355792 GCA_023376005.1 Doryteuthis pealeii | reverse complement strand
TCGATCTATTGATCTATCTATCTATCTCTATATATACACCCATAGATACTCAAATATATAGACGTACGCAAACACACCCCTATATATATATATATATATATATATATATATATATATATATATATATATATATATATATATATATATATATATATATCTATGTGCGTGTGGTTCTAAGTGTATATATTGAAAAAAAGTGTTCATTAAAGGTGTGTGTATATCTGTTTCTGCGTATATATATATATATATATATATATATATATATATATATATATATATTCACTCAACATACAAACACTCACATCACATACGCACACACGCACTCACATTCGCACATACGCACACACACACACACACACACACACACACATATATATATATATATACATGAACACTCACTGAATACATATATGTATATATTATTATATATGTGTGTATTTGTGAGTGAGTTTATGTGTGAATGTGTATACGTGCGTGTTGTGGGTGATTGTGTGTTTGTGGTGATTGTGTGTGTGTGTTTGTGTGTGTGTGTGTGTGTGTGTGTGTTTGTGTGAATGTGTGCTTGTTTCTCTGTGCATATATTGCAAAAAAGTGTTCATTAAATGTGTGTATATCTGTTTCTGCGTGCATATATATCAATAATATTCCCTCAACACACACACACACACACACACACACACACAATACACAAATACACACACATACACACACACCACACACACACACCACACACATATATATATATATATATATATATATATATATATATTTGGACACGCACTGACACATGTATGTATATTATATATATGCATGTGAGTAAGTGTATGTGTGAGTGCGTGTGCGTGCATGTTTGTGTGTGATTGTGTGTGTGATTGTATGTGTGTGTGTTTGTGTATGTGTATCCATACCCTGTACAATTGACGTAAATAGTTAAAAAAACGAAACATTAGAGAAAGGGAAGAAAAGAAAGAACTAACGGAAACCAAACAAGAAACGTTCATAAAGCAATAAAAAAGACGTTGTTCTTGGAGGAAAACAGGAATCAAAGAGAAAATTTGTGTTATTTACTTTTGAGTCGTGACGCTACAAGACTTTGGGTTTTCTAACATCAAGGAACCTTTAATCGCAGAGAAAGAAGAAAACAAAAAAAACCTTAATCTAAAAGAATCGTAGAGAAAAAAAAATTCATCAACTAATATCGGAAATGCTGTTTTTAGATTATACGGAACTGCAAAAGAGTTTTACTTGAAGCCGAAATGTTTATGTTTGTTCCGATCCCTTTTTGTAGTCGGACTAATAAAGATGAGTGATCTTCAACGAGTGAAGGGGGAATTGAATATAGGGATACTTAGGACTGTAAGAATAAAGACCAATAACACATGTATGAGGAAAACAAAGGAATACACAAGAATACAGAAGAATGAATTAAAAAAAAAGGAGAAATAAGGAAATAACGAGATGGGTTTAGTTTGTTTACTTAAAAAGGGAGATACTTTCTCGCTCTCCGCTGATACCGAATTTATACCACCCCAATGACTTTACTTTAAGTTAATGCCGAATCAAATGATTTTAATATCAGGTTTCTTACACTACCTGTTGTTTGTTAAATGGTCACCCATCTAAATATTGACCAAGCTTTTCGGTTTTTAACTTCGGTGTTCTAATGCGAACGTGACATAACCGTTAGTTATAACGATCATGTATATGTATGTGAGAGGATTTTAACACGCACACTGTTATATATAAGTTTATACATTAGTAAGACTAGCAAATATATGCACCCTTTGGGTGCATGTATTTAGGTTTTGATGTAATAAAATATATAATTTTGCTCAAATAAAATATATAATTTTGCTCAAATTCGTTAAGAGAAAACCAAACAATTAGAAATCAATAATACTAAGCATATATTTATTAAAATCAAATTCTTGATATCAATATGCAAATTAGCCTTCTTGTTCACACTGTAAACCGCTATTTTGTTGAATACATAAATATACTTGCATGTTATTAGTATGTAGATCCAACAGTATTTATAAGGTATAACAATTTTATCAATAATTGAGTTTTAAATAAAAAATAAATTTATGGTGAATGTGATGTCAATAACTAATGGAATTATGACTTGAGTAGTGATTTAGTTTCGGTTACAGACAGACAAACACACAATCTCCATTATAATAAGATTTGGTTTGGGTTTTTTACGGCATATCAACCTCGGTGGGTTATTTAATGCAAACTAAGTTTTGAATTTGTAAACGTAGTTTGGTAGAAAAATGTATATATGTATAGATCTTAACAGTTGTTCAATTACTCTTTTTTTTTAGTTCAACCCCACTTCTTTTAGGAAATGTAAAATCCTAGATGGTTTTATTTTTGTGAAAAGTTTCTTTTTTTTCCAAATTACTTGCTTGGTAGTAATGCTCATATTCTTAGTGGTAATAATGCTTGTCTCGCAAGCTATTAACAGTGAATACAAATCTCATAGTCATAATGGCAACCATGGAACATCCCCGTGTCCTTTTTATGGTTTGGGGCTCGAACTATATTTCATCTTTCTATATTTTTAATTAAATGTTATCTTCTATAAACTGACTTGTCTTTTCCCTATCAAATATTCTGTGTTGGGTTACAGACTTCTGGAAAACCCAAAGTATTATAAGACTATGGTTGTTAGCTATGAACTAAGTCTTAATGGCAACTATGTTGGTCTCACAAGCCGTTAACAGTGAATACAATTCTTATAGTCTTAGCAGCAATCATGCTGGACTCACAAGCTATTAACAGGAAACATAATTTTCATAGTCTTAATGCTCTTTGCGCATAGTGCATATTGGGGAATCTGTGCCCTATAGCAAATGATGATGGATATAGGTATGGCCTATGTGAAGCTGGGTGAGAACAACCTGTTCTCTTCTATTCTTTTGCATTTTCATTTCCATTCTCCAATGGTAGGTTTAATGTTTTGGAGTTTGTTATCAATGGGATCATTTCAAGGATTTTTAGTAATATTTTTTTTTACAACCATTTTATAATCAGTATATGTTATTTTAGTAAGAAAAAATGACAAATAGATAGATCAGAATAAGGAAAATGAAAGCGGAAACAAGAAAAAGGTAATATTATTATTAAATAGTTATTCACCCGGCTTATCTTAGATGTAGCACAAGGATCAGAAGTATGGAACGCCCAGTGAGAATCAAATTCACTAACAATGGTATGCGAATGATAGATGTAAACCATTACACCACGTGAGGTGTCCATTATCATTATCAAATAGATAGTGTTGTATACCATACTCGCCTTGTATAGTATATCAGTAGTTTATATTCTATACCTCATTTCCTCGAATATATAATATCTGCGTATAAAGTATACCTGTATACCAGTGGCTTCATCCAGACATAATTTATCTTCTTTGGATACTCAGCTTCAGTTTCTCCTACCTTGCTATCTTTCATCTTAGCTTGGGCTGATTCTGTCTATTTCTAGGCTGGAGTGATTGATGGTCTTAGCTAGATCTTCTGTTATTCTGTGTCTGATATGGGAAGTCTTGTGTTGTTATTTTGTTTCATAATTAACGACAGAACACCTTCTTTTTGCTTCGAGCTCATTTACTTTTTAATGAATCCTGACCAACAAAAACACGTGGGAGAATTTGGCTAATTAAACTGAACTATTACAGTTTGTCCCTCTCAACGTACTGTAGAGCACTGAATCCCCAATATGCACTACATGCCAAGAGAGATTTACTGTAAAAATATACTGCTAGAGTATGTAGAATTTGATCTAGTGCGAAAAAATACTACCAAACAAGTAATTTGAAAGAACTTTACACAAAAATAAGACCATTCGGATTTGACATTTCCTAAAAGAAGTGGGATTTACTAAAAAATATGAGTAATTGAACAATAGTTAAGATCTATACATATATACATTTTTCTACCAAACTACCGTTATGAATCCAAAGACATTAAATGACCCACCGAGGTTGAGATGCCAGTAAAACAAACAAACAAAACAAAAAGCCTTTAAACCATTCACCCAAAACTGGCTTTTAAAAGGTTTTTAAAACTAACTTGCACGTCCCAACTGGCAACCTGGATGAGTATTTCAACACAGGGTTAAAAAGTATTCATCTTCGCTCCTGAGTTTTTCCACTAACCGTTATGTTTAAGTCTACGCTACACTTATTGTTCATAATTAACAGGTGAGCTATACTTCCTGTAGAAATAGATCGGAAAGGAAGTGAAACTAAAGCTGAAAGAGATAGGTGATAATAGCTAGTGATGCCGTTATCGAGTTCGTATAGTTTGTTTGTTTGTTTATTGATTTTAACGGCATATCAACCCGTCTTGGGTTATGTCATACCTAGCGGTTAGGAAGTTATACATATCGTGTATTTATATTTATACTTTTTAGTAATTGGTTTTGTCAATGTGTTATCATTATTTTGGAATATGTTGTATGGTATTGATTTGTTTCATGTCTATATTCTATGATATAATTTTATCTATTTAAGATTAACACGACATAAATTAATTAAAACTTACAATACCAACGGTTATTAAGCAAGAATATTAAGCAATGACTAATAATATAAACGTTCCTTCATATATATAAATCAATATTATGTGTCTGTATTTTTAGATGAAGTTGTTGCGAATAATTCTGATATTTCGGACTGTTGTCCTCATTTTGTCAATGCCTGGTTGCATTTTTGCTATTTAGAACACCTTGAACTAGAGACAACGATATTTTAGATCTGAAACCATTTTTGAATTGAAGGTTATTGTCAGATAATGACTTTATTGTAAGATAAACAAGAAAACCTAAACAAGCCTCGGGGTTACAGTGGCCTGAATGTTCTGTTTATACATACCACAATAATGACGAGGACAATAGTTCAAAATATAAAAATTATTCATATAGAGTCAAGTTTGAGATACTTACCAGTCTGATGGAGAGGGAAATTGAGCATATCTGGTATCTTCTATTTT
>CM042158.1:34343292-34348292 GCA_023376005.1 Doryteuthis pealeii | reverse complement strand
CTGCAGTGTTTCGATCTATTAATTAGATCATCTTCAGGGCATAAGATAAGAAATCGTTTATCGCAACAGAAAACAAAAATTATATACACACACACACACACACACACACACACACACAACCACATACCTAAAAAAATGCACAATGTTTCCTTTCAATACACACACTTACAGCGCCACATACTCACGCCATAAAATAGAATATTTGATGTCATATTTCAAAACCGACTCCTTTTTTCAAACTTCAAAAACATTTTTAAACAGACTGAATGACAAGGATTACCACTCGCTTTTCTCATTATTCTGTGATAAATAATTTCTTATCTTATGCCCTGAAGATGATCTAATTAATAGATCGAAACACTGCAGCGTCGGCCAATAAACTCACCAATTAACACATTTAAGCCTGTGTTTTTTCATTTTTCTTGATATATTACATATATATATATATATATATATATATATATATATATATATATATATATATATATTGCCACAAAATACATACGTGCAATTGGCAATCAATATCTTGATTAATTCGGTGGATTTAACCCTGACGTTCCTTATGGTGAAACTCGAGTAAATAAACAACAAATTCTATGTTAAAATGACATTTCAAAACCGAGCACTTTGATCGGCCATTATTTTTGTAACAACCCAATATTTTGTAACTGCCCTAACTAAATTTAATAACAGAAATACTACAACTGCACTCTCTGTTCTGAGTATACTCTTGTTCAAGGGCTACAACTGCTACAAGGAATACACTAATTTCCTACCTAGGATTGTAAGAACCATGGATTCTTTGCTACAAGGAGTACTCTCTTGTTCCCCGTAGGATTTCAAAGAATATGACAAACCTTTTACTACTGATGTTGTATAGCCGCTTGACTGGACTTCAATAAAACCACAGACACGTATATATAAAAATAGGACCCGTCTTTATTTTCTTCGGTGTGTGGGTGGTGATGGCCAACGAGTGTTCACAATGAAAATGCCGGTCGGCTGGCGAAAAGCGCAGTGTTCACAATGAACTTCGCGAGGGTGGTTGATACAGGAGACGAGGTTAATTTCTCGGCCGCTCGCTGGGGACTGATGACTCTTCATCCTCTAGGCATTTATATACAATAAATATGCCTACGCAGTTTTATCTTTTGATCTGATAAGGGATATATATATATATATATTTATTTGTCTTTTTCTCTGCCTCCTCACCGGAAAACTCTGCTTCCGTTTTTCTTTTTTCTTTTATCTATTTTTTCATCTTCTCCCTGCTTCTTGATCGGATTACCTCTCTTCTGTTCTCGCTTTTTTTAAATATTTTTTTTTTGTCTTTTGACCGGAAGAGGAATCTTCCGTTGCAAGCTACGCAACACTGAGGCTATACCAATGTTGACCATTGAATTTACCAATAGGATACCTCAACGCCTAAAATGGTGACCGGAATCGTCGCAGAGTGTCTGAGAGAATTTAGGAATTTCTGCAACAGGTGCGATACGTTCTTAATGCGGTTTATGTCTGGTGGATTAATGGAATAGTTGAAAGACAGCCGAATGCTCCTAGAGCCAGATTAATGTCTCCGATGCAGAATAATTGTGGTGTTATCTTCCTTGGACAAAATAAAAGACACCACAGACTTGGAAAATAGTCCGGTGTTGAGAGAGAGAGAGGGAGAGAGAGAGAGAGAGAGACGTGAAGACTATGAGATATGAAGGTGATAGTTATAAAAGACGGGAACAAATTCTATGAGATTTAGAAAATCTCTTGGAGAATCAGGATAAGTAGAACCATTCCAGATGACAGACTTACCAAAATCAATGATGAGAATGAGAAAAGTATAACAATGCGAAGGAGACCATCTGTCACGTGATCGCGAGCGAGAACCAATTGATATTCTACAAAACATTTACAATGTTTCTAAATTATTTCACACACAGACAGACATACACATAGACACACACAAACACACACACACACACACACACACACACACACACACATATATATATATATATATATATATATGTGTGTGTGTGTGTGTGTGTGTGTCTCAAAAATACCCGAGATTTTGTACTTTTCACACACGTTATATTCTTAAAGAATAACGTTCCATTCATCATTTTTTCAGAATACTAGGTATATCAAAAAGTAACAAGTTTAAAGCTTTATTTACCAAGATGGAAATGTAGAATGAATGGAACGTTTTTTTTTAGAAAAAAAGGAGTGTCAAAAAGTACAAAATCTTGATATTGTTGACACTCCTTGTATATAATAAAGTAAGCCTAATGAGTCAGATAATATCTAATGTTCCATTCATTCTTCAATTCTCTCTTGGTAAATACAGCTTCAATCTCGATACCTTTTTGACTCACCTTGTGTATATACGAAAAAATATGACGAAAATTCAATAAAATGTGTGACAATGTCTGTATGTAGACATACAGCTTCAGCGGGAAAGAAAATTTGATTTTTTGAAAAAAATATATAAAACCTAAACATAATGAAAGTCTTACATCCCCGCGTAAGATGAAAGGGAATAATTCAGATGTGAAAGTGTGAAGGGTAATTAGTTTTTGCAATATGTAAACAGCCTGAACAGTGTAAAAGAAAGAAGAAGAAAAAAAGCTGGAAAATACATCGTCAGTGAAAAAACATTAACAACTTAGTAGTAAAAGATACACTATGTTACAATGACATTTTCTCTAGTGTAGAATGTTACTGTTGCATACTGGCACCAAATTCTATATGTTATATAGCGGCCTTCTTCGCTACTCTAAATCGTGTGAGTAAGTAGTCGTTGAGGTATATATGGCCACGTAGCGAAGTATGTAGTTGTCGTTTAATGAAATCTACAACACATGCGTATAGTAGGAGTTTTGACTTTATTTCTTCTTCTCAGCTGTACGTGGTCGGTGGCGAGCGTTGACAATGAAATTACCGGGGGTTGACAATGACTACTACTATTGAGATGACTGGCGCTGGTGAGGTGGAAGGGGTGGACGAACCTCACTACCCACTGGCAGCGATGGACCGTGTCGACGGTCGCTCCTTGTGCTCTGTTCGCCGTCTGACTGACCTGTCGGCTCGAACACTCAGGCCTTTTATATTGATAGGTACTCCTACACATTTTTATCTTTTGATCTGATAACGGACCTTTGTTATATATTTCTTTATCTTCTCCCTGCTTCTTTGACCGGGAAGCCTCCTTTCCGTTTTTTAACTTCTTTCTTCGTTTTTACCGGGGAAAAGTCCTTGGTCATTTTTGTCGTCTTTTCTTTGTTTCGATCCAACCGGAAAATTGTACAATATACAACATTACGAGGAATCCGGTGTTGGTAAATATATTCACTATTGAATTCATGTAGGGTTAGTAGGTAAGCAAATATGAACAGCATATTCACCATCATCTGCAAGAGTCATCTGCGCTGGCAAGGTCATGTCAGGCGGATGGACAAAGGCCACACCCCAAAGACTGTATGACGAATTAGTAGAAAGTATCCAACCGGTAGGCAGACCACACTTACACTTTAAAAACGTCTGAGAGAAGGACATGAAGACATGGCACATCAACACCAACACATGGGAGGTTGATGCAGAAAGCCGAGCGTCCTGGCGCCTCCATGCCAAACAAGTGAGAAAAGGAGTGAAAAAGAGAGGAAAGAAGCCGCCACAGAAAAGACAGTCAGAAAAATCAAGCTTCACTGTTTGTTAGTATTCACTGCACCAGAGATTGCCATTCAAAAATTGGGCTGTTCAACCACTTTTCACACACGTTATATTCTAAAAAAATAATCTTCCATTCATTAATTTTTCATTTAAAATTTGGACACTACGCCATCGTCTTTAGCGGACGTAAGGAAGCCAACATTCAACTAGGTACCAAATAGCCACATGTAGCCAGAGAAGATTAAAGAATCCAGTGGTGTGTAATATGTGATTTAAAAGTTGTACGCTTAAATTCAGTCGGATACTATGTAACTCTGACAATATATATTTGTTATCTCACATTAGTACCATTGGTTTCAAAGCGGCGTATTGAAGAGAAATGGTCAAAGTGTAAATCCTGATTATCTGGTGTTTCTTATGTGCCGAATTATTATCTTTTATGAGTGTTTTCACCTCAGCTAAAAGAAAGGGAAGAAAAAGAACATGCTTACACAGAAAAATATGATAAGAAAGAAAGTATGGGGAAGATAGGGAGAGGTGTGAGCGCACGGAAGCGATAATGCTCATCTGTTTCAATCGAACAGAATTAAAAGATGAAAAGAAAGAAAGAAGAAAAAACAGTGACAGAGAGTGAAATCAAGATTATTATACTGTTTACATATTGAAGTATTTATCAATAGCTCTTCAGTAAACATATCAGACGTAATAATTAAATTAGCATACTGTGGTATATCGACAGGTCCAGCTAGTCTTTATTGTTGCATAGTTAGTGAGATTCAGATATGTGCTCACTGGGTATTATATAACTATGTTATCGTTTACGTCACTCTCTTTGATAACTTTTTGGTAAATAAATATGTTTGTATTTAGCTCCGAAACTACGTTTGAATTCAAGGTTATCGTCAGATGATGACTCATTTTAAAGTAATTAAAAAGCACCTAAACAAAGACAAAGTTTACAAAGGCCAGAACATTGTGTTTATTCATACCCAGTGATCCTGATAGCTTTTTAATTTAATACGTCCTGGGACGCACATATTTGATTTGAATGAGTCCCTGGATAAAGTAATAGTCCCAACTAAAGTGTGATAAATTGTATGGTTTTTATTTACAGTTTAGACTAGCCTGTGTAATTCGTTTCTAAGAAACTATAGAAATGTATTTACAGTTAGGTTGAAATGGTGAGGGAAGAAAATGGAAAACAATGGGACGCATGGAAACAATTTTACTGCGTCCTTTTAGGTTCTTGTTCGTCAGCAGGTCTTTATGCCACAAGAAAGATGAAGACAACAGTCCGATATATCAAAATTATTATAAGATGTTTCTTTTCTTTGTTT
>CM042158.1:34333292-34338292 GCA_023376005.1 Doryteuthis pealeii | reverse complement strand
GTTTTCAAGTATTGTTATATACTCTGTTCTATTTCAACTTCAAACCTGATTTTGTAAACCAACCCCAGGAAATTACCTAAGTAACTAATATATACCCTATCCCTCTCTCAGTCCCCCCCCCCATTCATTCAAATTTCCTAGCCCCGCCCCTACGCCTATCCTATAATATGTCACCCCCTAAAAGATGAAAAATTTAAATCACGGTTTCTTGTGATTTTTTTCAGTAGTATCCATGGTTTTTGCTCATATCTGAAGATGCTGCTCTAATGCAGTTGAAATAAATTATTACAATAAAGTAAATCTAAAGTGTTCTCCTTCATCTATTAAATATACTGCTCTGTTCGTCCACTCACTGAGATTAGGAATATCGAGCTCTCACTACGTTTTAGCTGTATCACTATGGTTAAACTACACATGGAATTATCCTCATTACTAAGTATAATATATATATATATATAATATATATATATATATATATATATATATATATCCAAAAGTCCAGAGAAGAAATCTTCCTTACGACACAAGAGTTTTATTTTTAAAAAAAAACCTGTCGCAGTTTGAGAGCTCAATGTGTGCTCTTAATGTAAGAGTCACAGGGCAAATATATAAGTAAAGAAATAACAAAGACTTAGAGATTTAGCATAGACTATAATGCCATATCTCTGTTTTTGTTATTTCTTTACGTATTATATATATATATATATAATATATATATATATATATATATATATATATGGAAGTTATTTATACTCTTACACTGAACACACACACACACACACACACACACACTATTATAATATATATATAAAGTCATACACAGTAATAACCTACTCGAGTTTCACCATGAGGATTTTCAGGGTTAAATCCACTGAATTAATCAAGATATTGATTAATTACCGCCGATTGCACGCGTGTATTTTGTGGGTTTTTCATATAAAACCACACACACACACACACACACACACACACACACATATATATATATATATATATATATATATATAATATTAAATATATATATATATATATATGAATGACAAATGTGAATATTTCTTCCATGCTCTTAATTTGTTTGATTGCTCACATCTTGTTTCGACCTTAGGTAACCGTCACGAGAAAACATTTTGGTGAACACAATGTTTTATAAAATATGTAAAATATTTTCAAATTATTTAACACGCTCCAACAGAAGGCAGTTTTTTTTTGTTCAAGAATCTTTAAATGATTTTTCATTTACATATGTCTCTTTATTTTATTGTTATTTTAGACTGAGAGAGAGGGAGAGAGACAGATAGAGAGACAGATAGAGAGACAGATAGACAGAGAATAGAAACAGAGACAGAGACAGAGACAGAGAGAGAGAGAGAGACAGACAGACAGACAGACAGACAGAGACAGAGACTGAAACATACTGAGACAGAGGCATACTGAGACTGAGAGAAAGAGAGAAATATCCTCTACTCAATCAAGCACTTAGATCTCCGAGTTGAAAGGGAATTATTCATAATTGAAAGGAAGAATTGTAATTAGTTTTAACAAATTATAAACAGCTTACATTCCTTAAAAGGAAATAGACAAAACACGTCGCATATAAAAATACCCCAAAAAATATTCAACTTTTGGAAGAGAATACACTGACTACGGCGACTATTTTGTAAACTTGAGATGTTTAAGTTTTATTCTGATTCTCATAATGTTTTCATTCTCCTTACCAAATTTATTCAAGCCCTTAGAATTTTATATATATATATATATATATATTTATTTATATATATTGAAGATGTACTTACTTATGAGGAACTGGGAAAAGTTTAACAAATCGAATGATTTGTAATTTTTTTATTATTTCATTTAATCAGTAAAAATCAAATAATGGATTTCGTTCATATACCTTATTTTAAACATATTAAAGTGCACGCATGATTTTAATGCTCAATGACGACCCTTTTCTGAGATATAAATCGACAAGTACATATCAAAACAATATATGATAATAAAGTATATATATATATATATATATATATATATATATATATATATATATATATATATGTAGCCATCATACATAAATACATAGAAATACATATCAACCAGAAAAAAGTAGGCATGATGGCTAGCTAACGACATTGGACTATTTTATGGCATTACTGGATGAAATAAATTTATAATAGCCAAATGACGGTCACATGAGATATACTTCTTCATTGGAATTTTAAAATGCACATATAACATGGACTGTTTTGCGGCAAATCTAACTCAGATTTATATATATATATCGTTAATAAATAAGATATATTCCACGTATTAGTCATTTTTACTATAAACTAAATAATCATTGATAAATTTACGCAATTAGTGAGGGCATTGTGACGTAAGAAATGGCGTAATTCCGACCACATACAGACACTGAATCTCTATTATAATAAGATATTAAAAATTAGTCCTTGGCATGTACATTAAAATTCATGATATTTTAAGTGCTGACATATGACCATGCTCTTAAAAATAGAAATATCAGAAGATTATGGAATATTCTGTATACGTAAATAGGGATTATGTACACAAACGTATATGAGAAGTAAACAAACAGACGATGTGTTTTGATATGGTTTTTTTAGCCGACAATTTTTGGGAGAATATGTGCAGTAAATATGTAGTAAAAGTCAACATAAAGTGGAATTTAACCTACTTCTAAACAAAACGAAAAATCTGGAAGGGCTTGCTGGTGTAATGGTTAGAGTCTCTGCCTGTCAGCTTGGCACTCAGGGTTCGAGTCACTCACAAAGCGGTCTTCCTGTCTATAGCTCTGCTGATGAGGCCTGATAAATGTACATACAAAGATTGATTTCGATTTGTTTAGCCTTACATTTGAATAGGTATTCCCGCCTAATTCATTAATTAATTAATTTTCAAAAATTAGGTACGACTTCAATTAAGCACATATTCTCCCAAAAACAAACGTATGAGGCCTGGTGGGCTGAGATGTACATACAGAGATTGACTTTTTCTCGATTTGTTTACGCTTTACATTTAAACCGATATGCACGCCTAATTCATTTAATTATAATTAATTAATTAACAAATTAGGCATGACTTTAATTAAGCACATAATCTCCCTACAAATTGTCGGCCTTTGCCCTTTCAAACACATTGTTTGAACACTTCATTCTGTCGTGCAATAAGTCACCCCAAAAAGTGCGATACACATATCACTCTAAAATAAACGAGATATTCTGGGGGAGCCAGCTAGTGTAGTGGTTGGAATGTCCGCCTGTCAGCCTGACAGGTAGAGTTCAAATCGTGCACAAAGCACTGCCCTGTCTATAGCTCTGCTGATGAGGCCGGGTGGGCTGAGATGTACATACAGAGATTGACTTTTTCTCGATTTGTTTACGCTTTACATTCAAACCGATATACACGCCTAATTTATTTAATTAATTAACAAATTAGGTATGACTTTAATCCAGCACATAATCTCCCTACAAATTGTCGGTCTTTGCCCTTTCAAACACATTGTTTGAACACTTCATATATATATATATATATATATATATATACTTTCTGAAAGTGTAAATATTACTCTGTATATTATTAATTTATTAATTACTTTACATTGAGCTCTCTTAGGGATTTGAAATAATCCTTGTATAAATCTATAGGTGTACATCTGCATGGAAATGCATTGTGTATTTAAAGTGGATATAGATGATCCCAAAGAGAATCATTCCCACATCACCAGTCTATTAGATAGGTTTCTCTCTCTCTCTCTCTTCTCTCTCTCTCTCTCTCTCTCTCTCCTCTCTCTCTCTGTCTGTCTGGGCTCTCTCTCTCTCTCTCTCTTCTCTCTCTGTCTCTCTGTCTGTCCCCATCTGTATCTGTCCTCTGTCTGTCTGTTTCTCTATATATATATATATATATATATATATATATATATATATGCCTTTTTCTGTGTCTGATTCGAGCTTTTGTTCCCTTTCGTGTTTCATCGAGAGGCAATAATATATAGCGCCATTCTTTTGTGCACCTTCACGAAGGATCGTTGCCTATCTTTTGGCAATCCAGTCACATACATACCTCTTCCACCAAAGGATCTAGCATCACTTTTCAATCACCAAATGCAGCTAAAAGAGAAATATATATATATAATATATATATATAAGGAAATAAAGAAAGGAAAGTGGGTAAAGAAGGGATAGCCAAAAAAGTTACCAAAACGGATTTTGAAAAAAAAAAAAAAAAAAAAGAAAATAAAAAAAAAAAAGAAGAATAAATAATATATAATAGAAATAGGGAAAGCTATTCTTTCACTGAAAAATCTTGACACGGAACTGCAGGCGATTCTCAACGAATTGTTGGCAAAGTGTCCATCGTAAATTAAGCCCGACTTGTGAGAGTGTTTCCAACTTCTCTTTTCGTCAATAGGTGGCTACCATATTAGAGCAATCTCTACTGCGTTGTTTTTCTCCTCTCTCTCTCTCTCTCTCTCTCTCTCTCTCTCTCTCTTTCTTTCTTTCTCTCTCCCACTCTCTTTGCTTTCTCTTTTCCCCTCGGTTCTCTCTCATCTTACTCTTTTCTCTCTCTTTCTTAGTCTCTTTCTACATCTCTCGCCTAAATCTCTTTTTATTATTCAAAAAAGATTTTGTTGTTTTTTTCTCACGTCTCTCCCTGTCTCTGTCTATGTATCGGTCTCTGTCTTTGTTTCTGTCTCTGTCTGTCTGTCTGTCTGTCTGTCTGTCTCTCCCTCTCCCCCCTCTCTGTCTGTCTCTGTCTCTCTCTCCGTGTGTCTCGATCATTCTCTTTCTTTCTAACTCTTGTTATCTTTTCTATATCTTTCTCCCCAAAAGATATGTTGTTTTTCTCCCGTTTCTGTCTATCTGTCTATCCCGTCTGACTCTATCTCTATCTCTCTCTATCTCTATCTCTATCTCTGTCTGTCTGTCTGTCTGTCTGTCTCTCTCTCTCTCTCTTGCCCTCTTTCTCCATCTATCTCCCAACTC
>CM042158.1:34295792-34325792 GCA_023376005.1 Doryteuthis pealeii | reverse complement strand
ACACTAACCACATTGTATATTTGTATTATTACTTTGATTGTGAAGATACGTAATATAAGCTTTTTGGAAGAATTTCAACACGATTTCGTGGAATCCATTAAACCATTTCCCGCCAATTTATACAATAATCTTTACGCCATCTAGCGGCTCACTAAGACACTTTGAATGAAAATAAAAATAAAATAAAACCCACATCCCTGTATTCTATTCGAAGTATCATCTTTAGAAAAGCCACTCAGTTTATATACTTGTGTTTTTTTTTTTTATTTAATTGTTTTATTTTTTAACGTTTTATTTTTTCGGTACTTCGTCCAAACATTTTCGGTTATGTTTGAAATTTCATGAATTTATTTGGTTTCCCATATTGGAGATCTCTTATTTCGGTTTCAACTCCATTTCGTTTTCAGCTTGCGGTGGAACATTTCAGTTTTTCACTATAACCGATTAAAAAAAACGTGCATTAGCTGTCGATTTGGAAGAAATGGCTTTCGTATAAAAGCAAGATTAATGCGTAAGAGTTTTCACTAATGTTTTTTTTAAAGATTTATTATTCTCCCTAATTCGATGAAAACACAATATTCGAAGGAATGTATAGGTTTTCTTTTTATAGAATTACTTTAGTCAAATGATAATAACACATCTTTTAAGAAATCACAGGGGGGTCAAAAGAAACACATTCTCAAAATCAAAATCTAAAAAGAAATGAAAATATAAATATAAAAGTATCTATTATAGATTTTACGAGAGTGAGTCAAAAAGTAATACCATTTTATATAGGACAGGTAAACTAAAGACTCCTTATGCTATCTTAAAATAAATACTTTTTTGACTACTCCTCCCCCCCCCCAAAAAAAATGGGGATTTTCCTGGGTTGGGCAAACGGAATTTGATGGTTGTAGAGATTCGTGTTGAGTCACCAGTATTCAACTGTTGCAAGTTGAATCTGCTCTGAGAATCCAGACTTGGTAGGTGATTTAAATATCAGTTTAGGCTATCCCATTGTGCACCTTGGCCAAGCTCATTTCCAGGATTCTGATTGGCTGTTGGTTTTAGTGGGGATGCTTTTATCTATCTAACATGTATCATACATCAAAATGAAGCTGGTCCTCTGTGGATCACATCCCTACTTATCCATATAGTCACCGTTTCTCTCACTAGCAATGTTCCCCCTCGAATGAGAGCATGTATCTCTGCCCCGTAAAATCCTGTTGACTGTTCTTTGAGCGACTTCTTCACTACAGATTTCACTTCCTCGTCACTGGAATAATGTTTGTCTCTCAAACCCTCTTTCATGGACCGAAGAGATGATAGTCTGAAGGCGCTAAATCTGGTGAGTATAGGAGGATGTGATGAATTGTCCACCCGAATGAGACGATTTTTTTTCCTTGCCCTGATGCTTGTTTTGTGTTCGAGGCATTGTCCTGGCAGAAGGAGGAATCTCTCGCCAGATTCTTGCTCTTCAGCCCCGTTAAGTTCTCAATGTAGGCCTAAAAGAACTTCACATGAAATAAGAAAAATTGGTATTATTTTTGAAACCAGTAATGAAACGTCTTTAGAGAACACCTTCCACATAATCAAAACAAAAATGAAAATGAAATTATAAAAAATCAGCTTTTATATATTTTAATACAATTTAAAGTGAAAAGAATTGCGGTGGTATTTATTTTATAGTCAATATTCGGTAATGTTCACCTTTAGTTCCTAGCATAAAATTGTGCGTGCGAATTATCTGAAATTAACTTTATTGTTATTAAGAACACATTTTATAATATTTTTGTGTTAAAGCATACAGTTGTATTGTTTTCGAAACGATTCTAAGATTTGTATATTTTGCACGGACACATTCAAAATGGCTACCGTCTTGTTTCAAAGTGAAAGTTAGTGAGCTAAATTCCTAGCATAAAATTATCTGAAATGAACTTAATTGTTATTAAGAACACATTTTATGATATGTTTGTGTTAAAGCATGCAGTTGTATTGTTTTCGAAAAAGTTTCTAAGATTTGTTTATTTCGCGCGGAGAGTTTCAAAATAGCTACCGGCTTAGTTCAAAGTGAAAGTCAAGGGAGGTTACTCTAATTGCCTTATTTTCTAGGAATTCTAATAACTAAAGACGAAAATTACCCAATATTCTCTTTATTTCTTTTGATATTATCATCATTAGGTTTTGCGGGATATTTATATTGTTCATTTACCAATCTAGTGCCCAATGGCCCTTCTATGACATTCACTTTTGGACTAATGCACTTGGGGAAGGTATCGTTGGTCTGTTAGGTGGATTTTAGAGAATGTCAACACTAGATGGATTATTTCATGCTGAAAACATTTTGTTTTATTCATTCTTGTTGGGTGGTCAATATTTTTGAACTCAATTTTTTAACGTATTTTTCAAAACTTATTTTCTATTCAACCCTTAGATGGGACCTTAATAGGTACTACCACTCCGAGTCAGAGTGGACATGTGATTAACGGCGATGAATGGTTACTCCACACTCCCCAGAGATCTAGAACAGGAACTTCAGCATTAGATGCATTTTAACGTCAAACCCACGACACTAAAACCCTCCGTCACCGCCTTCTAGCACATATTGTTACATAATCTATGCATAGATTATTGTCAACCACCTGTATTTCTGAAGGGATGGCTCCTTTTCATATCACAGGCGGGACTTTCCATGGAATATTACAGAAAGCCCGCGAAATACGTGAGGTCACGTGGAACCTGGTTGGATCTTTAGTTTCAGCTTGGACGATAAGATATATCTGCTTTAGCTGGGACTCACTGCACACGCGCGTTATGTTTAGTTAGAGAACTATGTTTAGTTAAGTAAATAAAGGTTTAAATAAATAATATGGTTTTGTGGTTGATGAATGTCTTGGCAACAAGACTGACCTAGAAGAAAAAATGAATCAAGGACGACTAACCAGCAAGAACAGAGAAATAGGAGTCCAGACACTAGAAGAAGAACGTAAGATACCAAAGATGAGCAGAAGAAGAATAGAAGTAAAGAAAGGGTATACAACATTATATAATAAAAAGGGTTGATACTTGCGAGACTAATATGGGAGAACCATATTAGTGCCAGAGCTTGACGGGACCAGCAGATTGATGGGAGTGGTGTACCTGAGCACCCGTCTAGCATAAGTAAGGACCAAAGTATTGCATTTCATTGACTGCTCGGTCAACGGGATTCCATCCTTAGGTAGAGCGGATCACCTTATACGGCCAACAGGCGGCTCCATTAGGAGGAATTTTACCACTCTGCAGGGGTGCAGTCGGTGTATTTGAGAGTCCGAGCCGATAGGGCAGTGAAAAGAAATTATAGCTCGGACTTTATAATTTCTAGTTTGGATCATTGAGTAAAAGTTTATGGCATCAGTTGAACTAGGAATTCAATCCCTGTTTCACTTGCGCTAAACCAGGGATAATATTTTTGCCGGGGTAGAGCGCCACAGTTACCGTCAACTGTCAGATACTTTTCCGCACAGATCCGATTACCCAAGCTGTGCTAATTCTTGCGCCGAGTTATCTTGGCTTCTGATTGGCCGAGCCGGGACAACAGTGCGAAGAATGAATGAGAGTGAGAAAGTTGAGAGTTTGACTAAGGTATTCGAAGTAGACCGATCAAGAGTTTTCAGCTGGGTGACGGTACGGGATGGCAGTTTATCCGTTCACACCCAAAATCTCTGCACGTTTTGTCTTGGATTCATATTCATCTATGTTGACCTTTTTAAATAGATCTTTCATTGTATTTTTATTAAAAAAAGTGGTTTCTCTGGGGAAGTGCTTGATATTGCAAGAGGTGGTTATTGTTCTTGTTTGACTATAAAGAAATGCGTAAGTCTTGTGTGACCAATACGTAATCAGGACAATAATTCTCTGGACTTTATAAATTTTGTTTCGAATACAACGACTGCACCTCTGCAGAGGGGTAAATACTCCCCAAATCGGGCCAACTTTTAGCCGTGGGTGGCGATCCGTGATGATTAAGTACATCTGGGGAGTTCATGACATAACTCCACTTAGGTCCTTACTTAGGCTAGACGGGCGGTTGGAGAGGTCTCCTCCGAACAATTGGCTGGTTACCTCAAGCCCTAGCACCTATATGATTGTTCCAAACCTATTGCCTGTATGACAAGCTCCACATTTATCATATGGGAACTAGAAGGCGGTGGTTGAGGGTCTTCATGTCCAGATAATTACGTTAAACTCTATCTAATGGTGAGGTTTCAAGTTTGGAGATCTGGGGAATGTGGAGCGCCCTTTTATCACAATTGCTGCCATGCCCATTCTGATCCAGAGTGGTAGTACCTGTTAGGGTCCAATGTATGGGTTAAACAGAAAAATGTGTTTATAAAAAGATTAAAATATCTATTAAGAATGAATTTCTTTTAAAACTTTGTCGGCATTTGATTACCCACTCTGGTTGATATGCCGTAATCAAAACAAACCAAACCAAACTTTACTGAGACAACGGTTGCTTCCACTTTAAACAACTGTATCAGCCTTTTTAGCTTGTAAAGCCAACAGGGTTATATAATCATGTTTAAATCCACATGGGAAGTGTACCTTAATCCTGACAACAACAAAAAGAAAGAAGAAGCAGAAAAATAAAAAGCAAGAGAACAAAAGAAGCAAGAAGCAGAAGAAGAGGAAATAAGATGAAGCACAAGAATGAAGATGTAGAAGAAAGAGAACGAAGAAGTAAGGGAAAGAAGAAGTAAGAGAATGAAAAAGCAAGAAGAAGTAAGAGAACAAAGAAGTAAGGGAACGAAGAACCAAAAAGAAGTAAGAGAACAAATAATTTAGTTCTGATCAATTCGTCTCATTCTATGATTCACTTAAGTACTTCACATTGTTCTTTTGTTAGGGTGTCAGGCGGCAAGTATCATATTTGTTTAATTATTTTATTCTTTCTTCATTTTTTAATATATTCTCTAGAATCTATTACAAATGTTTGCATTCATACTTCTATATTATTTGGGGTGATCGACTTAGTAATTTCTTTAAGTGATTCTAAGATGTTTTGTTCATAGTGTGATATTCCATAATGTGCTTTTAATTGTATTATTTGAAAGACTATTTTAAGGTCATTATCTAATGTATTTTATTGCCCTCCCCCCGCAACACAAACATGTCTACATACATATATTCATATATATTTACACTCACACACATTAATATTGATAATCGAGTGAGCTATATTTATAAGTAAATAGGACTCAATACCGTGGATCTAATATTGTATCTATGATAGTGTAGTGTGGATATGACGTCAACGTCGCTTTATTACTGTCAGTAACTAAGCGTAGTAGACTTCATCCTCATGCTAACCTAACTTAATATATATATATATATATATATATATAATATATATATATATATATATATATTATATATATATGATATACCAAACTTATTGGTAAATCCTCGCGGTGAGGAAAAAACAGCAAATAGTTTGATTTTAAAAATATACTACCAAACCTCAACCGGGAAGAAACAAATTTTGGGAAAAAGAAAAGACCAAGATAATAATACCAACAAAAAATAATCTGTTAGTACAATATTTTGGCCAAAAGAAAAATAAACAATGTATATGCATATATATATATAAGATATATATATATTCATACAAAACCGCCAGGAGACTAAAGCTAATAAGTAAAATGTGCTCAATACCTAAGTAGAGCAAATATTAAAGATAAATCTAATGAGTCAGACGAACCTACTAAAAGTTTCGCTTAATGCTATTCAGGGCTAAGATCTTAGTCCTGAAGAGCATATATATTAAAAGATAATTTACATGAGATTTCATGCCAATGAGATATAGAATATGTATATTAAAAACCCAAAAGAAAGGAGGAAAATAAAGAGGAAATGATAGCATTTTTTTAATAGGATTGGAAAGACTAAGACTAAGGAACAGCAAAGATAATTCCAATATATATATATATATATATATATATATATATATAATATATATATATATATATTGGAATTATCTTACATTTCTTTGGGAAATACATTCGGAATATTCTAAGCCTTGCCGACTGGAAGATTTCTTATTTGAATTGCCTTAGGCGATACCACAGAAGTAAGACATGATAAAAAAAGACAAACATGAACAGACGTTAAAAAAAGTGAAGAAAAAAAAATTAGAATCAGTGAATAACATAGTTGACGAGAAATACTGACAGTGTTCGAGGAAAAAAAGAAAAGGTATGTAAAAAGATATTAACATATTTGAGCCTTACCCAAAAATGATTGAAACTATTTAAACATTACTTTTTTATTATTTTTCTTTCTATTTGTCCGTGTAATTTTGTGCAATAACAGGAAGAAATGTAGATATGAAAACGTATTTATCTAAGTATTGCATTTATTTAGAAAGTAAAAAAAGAAAAAAAAGATGGAGGATATAATAATAAAAAAAGGCAAAATAGTGCGCATGCGCACACGTCTTCTCACGTTATGCGCTATTGTGAACAAATACAAGTGAAAATTTGAGTATTTTTGATGGTCACGTCTACAAGAAGCAGGCATGTTTAATGTGATGGCTTTGGTGCTTTGTGTAATTCTTTGAGGCTGAAGAACGGACCAGTTGGTGTCTAAATTGTTTGTTCTGCTTTCATCAGGGATATTTTCTCTGTGAGCACAAAGAACAAGTTGCGTTGGAAAGGTTCCAAAATACAGACGTGTTGAACGTGAGTCATATCAAGTCTTGTGCGAAAAAGATACAGCGACATTAAAAAGAGACATTTATGCGTATACAGTGAGGAATTGAAAAAGTTGTAAACACATACACCCCCATATATATATATATATATATATATATATATATATATATATATATATATATATGTGTGTGTGTGTGTATATATGTGTGTGTTGTGTGTATGTATGTGTATGTGTGTGTGTGCGTATGTGCATGTGTGTGTGAAATGTGAGTAGGAATGTGTGGGGATGTATGGGTCTATATATGCATACACTGATGATTTGAAAAGACGTAAACACACATACACCCCACCACATACACACACACACACACACACACATATATATATATACATAGCTGTAAACACATAAACAACGATGTATATATATCTCAATATTCTATCTCTCTCTCTCTCTCTCTCTATATATATATATATATATATATATATATATATATATATATATATGTGTGTGTGTGTGTGTGTGTGTGTATATATGTGTGTGTGTGCGTGTATAATAAATTATAGTCACAATATGACCAATTATTCCCTCTTTCTTAAACACACACATATATATGTGTGCGTGTGTGTTTGATACTTAGAGAGAGGGAGGGAAAGAGAGAATGAAAGAAAAAGAGAATAATCGTTCATCTTGTGACTATCCCTTATTATAGAGTGAGTGCATGTGCGTGCAAGTGTGAGAAATAAAATGGGGGAGATAAGATAGAAAATGCTTGATGCATGTGTTTGTATTTATATGATATATTTCTAATTATTTTTGGGAGAATATGTGCTTAATTGAAGTCCTACCTAATTTTGAAAGTTAATTAATTGATAATTAATTAATTAATTAGGCGGGCATACCTATTAAATGTAAGGCTAAACAAATCGAGAAAAATCAATCTCTGTATGTACATTTCGGCCTATTAGGCCTCATCAGCAGAGCTATAGATAGAAAGACCGCCTTGTGCGTCATTCGAAACCCGACTGTCAAGCTGACAGGCGAGCGTCTTACCCCTACACCAACCGGACCTTCTCAGGTCTTTCGTTTTGCTTAAAAGTAGGTTCCTATTCCTCTTATAGTGACTTCTACATGACAGTATGAGAAGTAGATATATAGATAAAATTATGGTTGCGTTCTAATTCAGGAGTTCTGGTGAATGTGCAGTACACTTTCATCACCGTTACTCCCATGAAGCTGAATGGTAGGACCTGTTAGGGTTATTTCTATGGGTTAAATAGAAAAATGAGTTTAAAAAATTGAGATCCAATGAAGAATGAATAAGACAAAAAGTATCCGGCATAAAATAACCCGAGCATTGACATTCCTTAAAATCCAACCAACCAAACATATATCTGTGAATATTTTACTATAACTATTATCAAATATTTGATACTATATAACCAAAGGAATGCCATTACCTGTTAGGGTTCTATCTATGGGTTGAATAGATCAAAGACTTAGTTTATAAATATAAGCATTAAAAATGTGTTTAAAACTCGAGTTTAAAAAAATTGAATATCAAACAAGAATGAATAAAATAACAAGGGTTTACATGCCGTAAAATCCAAGCAACTGACAAACCAACCATTGAATGAACCAGAAAAGACGTAAAACGGTTAATCTCCCATTTTTTTTATTCTGTTTTGTTTTTATATAATTTGAAGACCTGTGGACATTCACAATGAGGCAAAATGATATATCAACGTCCGTTTCCTAAGTGACATCTTTAGTAAAGTAAGACAAATGACTCTGCAATGGCGTACTTATCCACTAATTTGTAACATTATACTACCGGGGATCTTTAGCAACTCGACGTCTGTCAGAATTAAGCACATTATCAGACAATGTAAGAAACACAACACCCTATCACTGGATAAACAACGGTTTGATTTCTAAGAAACAGGCTCCAAGATCCAGTGAACTTTACTTTGTATTCGTTTATTATTCATTTTAAAACTTGTAGTTGTATTCAATATGTCTCAGATTCTATTTGTTCACGCTGTGTTTTTAGAGTCAATCTATACATATATAAAGGGCAGTTTTTGTGTATGTATGTCCGGAGAAAACTTTGAAAATAAAACAATTAATGAAAAAGTAAATATACATACACATTCATAAGCACAAGATCTTGGTTTTTGAACAAAAATAATGAAGATTTGATTTATATTCGTGAAGATAATTAAAAAATAAAATTCAAGTGATAACAGCATGGACGACATAAAATCAAGATTACTAAAATACATTGCGTAATTCACAATTTCAGTATTACAAATGAAACAAATTTATAATAGATAGATAGATAGATAGATAGATAAGCATCCATACTTATTTAATATATCTATTAATAATGGAGATTCGCTTCCGGTATTTGTCTGTAACAAAAATTACGTCCCTGCTTACGTCACCTTACCCAAAATCGTCATAAGATTTCCTTCTCCTAGACTGTCATGTCTCCTAACCAAGGTTAAGGAACCCAGTCTGCCCTACTTTTCAATCATATATGGTGGGAGAATCGTTGGATTTATACCAGTCCCAAGGTATGTGAAAATACAAGTAGCTATGTGAAATACAATCAGCCTCGTCCAGTATTTAATCTTGTCTCGTCGTGACCATTTCCTAAGATGGTAAATGTTATACAATGCGCCTCCACAGATTGTTTTGTTACTAAACATCTATTAATAATCGAGATTCGCTTCCGGTTTTTGTCTGTAACAAAAATTACGTCACTGCTTACGTCACATTACCCAAAATTTTCATAACATAGAATAAAAAAACTCAAAATTTGAACATGCCACATTAGACAGTCCTCATTGTTTTTTTAAAACAAGTTTTAATAAATACATGACTAGTATTATATATCTATATATAGTTTGTTTTATTTTAATACATATTTAAAGTTTACATTTCAAATTGTTTTATTTTTTTAATCCTTTAATGAAGTTGATGATTTTATTTACTTAGGGTACAAACTCGCTGACATTGAATTTTTTACTCCCACCCCTCAGGCAATATGTTTCAAAATCTATTTTTACATCATCCGGAGGGCGTTTTTTATTTTGTACTAGTTTTATTAATGAGTGGACAGTGCTTCTTAATCATACAAAAGACAAATAGATAGATAGATAGATAGATAGATAGATAGATAGATAGATTTCATATTAATGTACTCATTGACTGGTGTTTTGATAATTATCCAGAAACAAAAAATAAAATTAAACTAAAAGATAAATGACCTGGCATGCTCAGATTGGAAAAATGCCCGTTTCTTGTGACGTGTTTTTTTTTATTCTCACTTTTTTTAGGGAAATAAAATTACACCATAGAATATAGACATGAAACAAATCAATATCATACAACATAATCCCCAATAATGCTAAGATATTGTTAAAACCAATTACTAAAAAGTATAAATATAAATACACGTATCTAACCGTTAGGCATGACATAACCCCTGATAGGTTGATATGTCGTTATAATCAATAAACAAACAAACAGTGTTTTGTTAGAAATTTAAAAAAAGATCCCTTTTCTATTCACTATGGTTTACGACGATTTCCTCATTTGTTCGTAGAAATGTTTCCTCTTTTTGTTGGTTCTACATTCTAGCTTTATTAAATCTAAATTTACGTGACTTAATTTTATCAGGAATAAGTTTATATCAATTCATGGATTCTCGGTATATTTGCACGCCTCTCTTTCATTCATATACTGATTTGAAACCTAAAATTAATAGATTTCTTCATACAAAATGGCAACAACACTGGAATAACAACATCCACAATAAACTCTTCCTAACCAAACCCAATTTGGGAGGCTGGAGAACAATTTTAGATAAAATATCTATGAACTCAAAACAAAGAAAATGTTGTGTTGCTATTAAGGACAAACAAACAACACAAGACATCCCAGATTAAGAAATATATACCAGATCCAACAAAAAGAAGATACCAGACCAGACCAGCCAGATAGCAGGAGACTGATAGATAAACTAGCCCAAGCTAAGATGGAAGATAGCAAGATAAAAGAAACAGAAGCAAAGTATCTAAGTAAATAAGACAAGTACTCCAGTGTACTAGAGATAATATGTTTTTTGGCTGACGACTGGGCGAGACAGAATGTCATGGCGTTTCTCGTACAAGTAGCCAAATTCTCACATGCGTGTTGTTGATCTGGGATCTTAAAAAAGAAGATGAGCTCGAAACAAAAAGAAAATTTTGTGTCACTCATAAAAAATAAAAGCAACAACACAACACTTCCGACAGTGTTGGATTTTTTTTTGTAATATGAGTTGAGCTCCACCACTTAAACTTATAGACTCTGCGTGGGCGCCTGGATTAAAGCTATCCAATCAACTGATCGAATACCTGTTTTTTTTTTTTACAATTTAATCACTGATTTTGAAAGCCGTTCATTATTATGTATTCAACATTGACGAACGAACCTGCAAAGAATGACTTTGCTCAACCAAAGGAGTCTACCCAACACTAAGTGACGCCAATGAAGATCCAAAGGAATTTACCCAACACTAAGGGACACCGAGGAACAACCAAAGGATTATTCACTAAAGATCAGCCTCTGCTTAACACAAAGTATCTCCATTGTAAAGTGCTCTCACTTGAAGCCTAAACATGGCCACAAAAATTGTAACCTAGACAGATCTAGAATAAAAGAAGATCCAGCTAAGATACTAACCCAGACCAGTTAGAGAGCAAAGGATCGACCGATAGACAGACAGACCAGCCCAAGCTAAGATTGAAGATAGAGGAAGCATAAGCTAAGTATACAAACAAAGAAGTGAAGTATACTTGTGTACAACCATAGGAATGCAGGTGTACTCTACCATACTGCACAGTGCGTAAGTCGCAGCGCAAAATGGGTATGGTATGCAGCAGAATATTGTAGTATCTTTAGATCTTAAATAAGGACATTGTTTCTGTATCTGTGGTGGTGCACCACATCTACCATCAGTTTCTCGCTTTACCACAGAAATCCCTGTGCTACTCATACGCTGAGTTAGCGGGGACTGGTATCGAACCCGGAACCTTGTGGTTCCTAGTCGAATGCTCTACCGACTGAGCTAAACCGGGCCTAGATTAAAAGATAGATTGATTTGAACTAAGTTAGCTAGCTAGATATGAGCATAGATATGTACATCCCAACTAAGATAGATAGATAGATAGATAGATGGAATAGTGAATATAGGATAGTGATAGAACAGCTTACTCATTTTAGGCTTCGTGTCATATTTATGTCTGAAAAGAAAGAGATAATCCTTATTACAATGCGTTAATCTCAATTAATCTTTAAAGTTGACGTCAAAATCAACCAATGGAATTAAGAGTGTTGGCATAATTCCGTCTATGAGAGACGATGGAGTAGTGTTCAAATTTTGTTTGGAAGTAGGTAGGCTGGGTGGGTTCATATGGAGGATGAGCTGTTGCACAAGTAGCAAATCTCCCCTCTCCATACTGCCGATGTGATCCAAAAGAAAGGCAAGGAACCAATGTTATTTGGCAGCGGTAGTGTCGCAGGTATTGCTGGGTAGTACTGGATCACACCACGTTAGGTACTCCGGCTCCTGATTTCTTTTCGAGGATAAGTATCTGGCCTTATATTGAAACCTTTCACGTGTGTCATTGTCTTGAGGGAATTATTTATGTCTTCTTCTGGGTAGGAAACTAAATAGAATCTCATGATGAGTCTCCAGTTCTGCTGATCTAAGGAGTGTAGAATACTCCTTTATAGCCATTATTCCCGTTACATAGTGAATGGGCATATCCCATCATTTTAGTAGGTAGTGTAGAGTAATTTAAAATAACGGTAAATAGTGAAAAATCACTGATGGTTTGATTGATATGTCTTGACCACTGGTTTGTCTTGAAACAACATAAAACCACCCAATAATGATTGACATGCCGTAAAATAAAAATAAAAAAACAGCAAGTCTTATTTTTTTCAAATCTATTTATTATTTTTTCAAATAATTTTTTTTAGATGTAAAAGCCACAACAAGAGAACTGATGGAAAAAAAAGTTGTTCAATTGATATTGGCAAGAGATGTATTGTGCCTTAAAAAATGTTACTGCGTATCTCCAACAGTGAACATTCACTAGAGTCTCATGGGCAAAATTAAAGCAAGAGTTTGGCATTTATTTGTCAAAAAAAAGTGTGGGGAAGACGGGGTCTGCTTCGAAATCAAATTTGCTAATAATAATCCACTCAGGGGAAAATCTGGTCGTTAAAGGTGTCGTAAGGTTTATCGGATCGGAAAACCGATTTCACGATCATACGCATACAAAATCTGGCAAAGAAATCTATAGTTACTTTGCTTAGATCATGTCTGCCACAAGGACACATTGAGGAGATCATTTACCTCATTTTAAATGTGGTCGTTAAAGGTGACGTAATGTTTATCGGATCGGAAAACTGATTTCACGATCTTACGCATGAGAATTCTGGCAAAGAAATCTATACTTACTTTGCTTAAATCGTGTCTGGCACAAGGACACATCGAGGAGATCATTCACATCATTTTATATGTGGTCGTTAAGGTGGCGTAATGTTTATCGGATCGGAAAACTGATTTCACGATCTTACGCATGAGAAATCTAGCAAATAAATCTATACTTACTTTGCTTAAATCATGTATGGCGCAAGGACACATTGAAGAGATCAGTCACATCATTTTAAACATTCGAATGCCAATAGCTTAAAAAGATATTTTCAGTACTTATACTTGTATGTATTTGTGAGATAAGCTTTTAGGTTGTGTCAGGTTGGCATCCTTCCCTCTACTAAAGACGATGGCGTAGTGTTCAATCTTTTTAAATTTATTATCTGCAACTGCATGAATGGCTGAATAGACCAATTTTTAAATGACACTCTTTGGTGCAGTGATTGCAAACAAACGGTGGTGCTTGCCGGAGATGCAGTTGTCTCTCCTTCTTTATGGCTCTCTTTTCTGCGGCGGTTTCTTTTCTCTCTTTTTCACTCCTTTTCGTCCCTTGTTTGACGAGGAGGCGCCAGGTTATACGGTTTTCTGCATAAGTCTCCCATGTGTTGATGTCGATGTGGCATGTCTTTGTAATGAATAATTTCATACTTTGGACTGTTGTCCTTATCTTTATTGTGTATAAACACAACGTTCAGACCACAGGGGTCTGTTAAGGTGTTTTTAAATTACCTTAAAATAAATAATCTTCAGACAATTACCCATGAATTCAAACGTGGTTTCGAAGCTAAAATCGTTACAACTCATTCACGGGGGCTCCAACTGGTAAGGATTTTAGTTCCGAAACCACATTTGAATTTTTTAAAATCCACCTGAACAGAACCCGAGATTACTGGGACCTAAAAGTTGTATTTATACAAAATAAAGATGAGGACAACAGTCCGAAATATCAAAATTATAGATATTTTCAAATTTATACTTTTTCATGATGTATTTAGTTAGGAATAACAGACAATAAAAATTATTGAATATCTAAATAATTAATTTCTTAAAGCGTTTGTCATATAGTACCTAAATAACGAGAATGGAATCGTCTGTCTTTTTTTGTTTGTTTGTTTGTTTGTTTTTTCGATAAATAATTACCGACAAAAACTTGGAAGACAGAAACAACGAAATTTTACAGGACTTGTTAATTTAACCTAGCAATTGCTAAATACCCTGTTCACCTTGTATATTTCCTTAGCAAACTTCTTTCCCCATCCTTAATACTCGTAGTTTTCCTATTATTTGACTGTTAAATCTGATACTCAATATACACAATTTTGATGTTTCAATTCTTATTTGCATTTCTTTTTATACGGTTATAAATATATATATATATATATTATATATATATAATATATATATATATATATATTGTGTGTGTGTGTGTGTGTACAAATGTCATAGAGTTTCATCTCTTTTAGCTAAATATTGAATACATCACCTGCATCTGGCAACAGAATTGAATCGGCAGATTTAGATTTTCCTTTAAGTTCTCTTTTTTTCATTTAGCAGTAAATAGACTAATAACATATATATATATATATATATATATATATATATATATATATATATATATATATATATATATATCACCAAGATTATAATTCCCCTCCTCACATATTCTCATTATTTCAACTCCAATTTAAAACATATTCGAATAAATAAATTTAAACATGTTTTAACAAAACCAAAATTCATTCAACAAGCATTGCCCTTTGATCTTATTTTCAATTTATTTTTAATTTATTTTAAGCCTCGATTATAATAACAGAATTACAGTGAATACAATATACACCAATACGTATCACTACGCTCACTTCATAATAATTCTAATCAAAACAAAACAATATAAATCGATTTGAACACCCCCCTTTTTTCTTTCCTCTTTTTCTCTTTTTTAAAAAAATGAAACCGCTTTTAAACATTATGACAAATACAATTGTTAGACAGCTGCATCCTAGTAAATAGATTAACACACATCGATTCTAACTTATTGTTTACTTTTCGAATCCCACAAAAAATCAACATCCGGTGTGAGACTTTTTTGAATCGAAAGTCAGCGTTCTTTCGCAGTGAACATTTTAATGCAATGACCACACACGTGAAATCAACTGCTATTAATCGGTGTCTCTATTAATTCAGTGGATTTAACCCTGAAGATCCTTATGGTGAAACTCGAGTAGGTCATTTATTGTACCCATTTTATATATATATATCAAACCCTCCGCACGAGTTGGATGTGACACAAGGTCAATTTCTTTAGCGGAGTTAAGCAGGTTCGAATTCAGAGTTTTCCTTCTCCTAGACCAGTTACCTAATCATGGTTAAAGAGCCCAGTCTACCTTGCAATTTATCCATAGCTGGAGGAAGAATTTCATTTATCCCTTTCCTAAGAGTATTAGCGCTATTTGAAATGAAAACAGCTTCGTCCAGGAATTGAACTCTGGTCGTCGAGTCCATTTCCCTCGACGCTTACATTTCAACTAATAACATATAAGCCACAAATCATTTGTCTAAATTTCTTAAATGAGGCTTGATAATTTGTATTATTTGGACTTTTCGGACTGATGTCCATGTCTTTTATTGTACTCAAAGTGTTGACCGAACTGTCCATTGTTTTGTTTTTTCAGTTGTTACTAAGCTATTTACAGTTCTAAGTGACACTCATCTGTTAGTTTCAGGTTCAATCCCGACCACGCTCGATAATAACATAGAATACTTCACATAGCTTAATACTTTTACAACTCATGTTACAATTCCCTTAGTTATTTACATCACATTCTCCATGATTATATTTTTATTTAACCCTCACAATTAATAAAAATTGTTTTATATTATTAATACTGTTGACCATATATACATTTTAATAACATGCAGTTGTATTTATATATACAACAGAGGTGTAGTCAGGTTTCGAATCACACACAGAGCAGTCTCCTGTCTATAAGTCTGCTGATGCGGCATAATATGCCGAAATGTACATACATAGATCGACTTTTTCTCGATTTGTTTACGCCTTACATTTGAACTGATTTGCTCGCCTAATTCATTAACTATCAACTAATTAACTTTCAATTAGGTATGACTTAAATTAAGCACTTATTCTCCGAAATTGTCGGCTATCGCCATCTCAAACAGACTTTTTGTTTACTTTCATATACAACAAAGTAACGGTTTACAGTGTTAACGTGTAGGCTAATTAGCATATTGATATTATAAATCTGATTTTGATAAATATGTGCTTAGTATTATTGATTTCTAATTGTTTGGTTTTATCTTAATGAATATCAGCACAAATCACGGGGGTAAATCTTAAAAGAAATTGATTAATTAAGAAGAACTAACTTTAATTTTATTCCAATTTTAACTGAATAGTTAAATTAGGAAAATCTAGCAATGAAAAGATGGTAATGGCGAAATTTCAGTAGTTCTATTTTTCGATTATTCGCCCCTCGGTTTCAAATCTTTTAAATTGCATTCTTATTTAGTTTCATTAGACTTTCTAATTTAATATAATATATTATTACGTTAAAACTTAGATACTTGCACCTGGATGGTGAATATATTTATTAGTTAAATAAATGGAGTTGTTTAAAAAAAAGAAATTATACTGGTAGACAACAAAAGGCAGCAAAACGTTCAGATTGCAAACTCAAAGCAATATAAAATAGATGTATAATAAAATAAATGTGAAACGAGTGGGTAGACGTATTGTTGGATAATAGATAGGCACAACGTATCATTTTTAGTAGGTAGTGTAAATTAATTTGAAATAAAGGAACGTTGAGGGATAATACAATTAGATTTGCATAGTTTGATTGACAGACATTAAAGCCTAGTAAATGCTAAATACATATGTTGGTAAGAACATTTAATCCATGAATATATAATCGGTTATTTCCTAGTTGAGTAACATGATATTACAGGGTGACCCAGAAAAACAGAACCCAAATTATTTATTTTCCTATTAAACTAATCCTAAAGCCCAACCCTAACCCTAACCCTAACTCTAAACCATAAACCTTAACCCTACCCCCTAGTTGAGTAATATAATATTACAGGGACACAAAAAAAAGAACCCCCAAATTTTGTAATAAAACTGTTAATCGTAAATTTTTTTAAAGTTTATACCCAACAAGGGTTAGGTTTAGGATTTAGGGTTAGGGTTAGGGTTAGGGTTAGGATTGGGGTTTAGGGTTAGTTTAATGGGAAAATAAATATATAATTTGGGTTCTGTTTTTTCTGAGTCACTCATGTTACTCAACTAAAAAATGACTATATAATATTTCATTTTTAAGGGATTCAGGCTAATATAGTTATATAATTATTTGGTAAGTACTACTGTACATATACACCAGTCAATGAACCTTTCTGACATACCTAGTAAGTAAAACGACTAAGAATTATGTGCATCCAGTTGGCTGGTTGATTTTTGTAATTTATGGTATATCAGCCCTATGCGAGTCATTTAATGCCGAATCAATCCTTTTGAATTCGTTTTCTAACAGTGCCTGATGTTAAGCTAAAATTTTCACCCATCTAATTATTGTACAGACTCATCTGTTTAACTTCGGTGATCTAGCGGGAACCGCTTCTTTCAACATGACTTGAACGTGGGAATCATAATTGGATGCATAGTTTTCGAAAGGGTGTTATCGCTATGTGAAATGCAAACAGCCTTGTCCAAGATTTGATCTCGGGTCACCCACTCTATTTTCTACGATTATAACCATTACGCCACGCACCCCCACTAGACTATATTATATTTTTTTATATAATACGACTTCTGAGAATTGTGGGAATCCGGGGTCGATGGCATCTAAAGAAAATTTTAGTTTTCTTTTTTGTTTCATGTGTTTATTAAAGTTCGAACCTGTATCAATTCTGCTGGAATTTTTCCCTTCCCATCTAAGGTAGAAGCAATAGAAAACTGCGCCAGACAATGAGAAAGCTAAAGCAGTTCTTGGGAATGATACATTTCTACAGGAGGTTCCTGCCGAAGTGTGCACAGGTACTAAAACCTTTGACATCCGTTAACCTGTCTGTCAAGGGTGTTAGTACCTGTGCACACTTCGGCAGGACCCTCCTGTAGAAATTTACCATTCCCAAGAACCCTTGAGTAAAAAAGAAATCTCCAAAAAATTAATTATTTATTTTTTAACATTTTATTTTCCGATTTTCGGTCGTTATTTTCTTATAAAATATTCCCCTTATTAATTTTTTTTTCTATTTACAACTTCGGTCTTTTATCTTTTTATTTTTACTGTAATTAGTATCAAACAAGGAACAACTCGCCGAGATGTTACACCCCCAAAATAAGGAGGGGTCAAAATTAAGTGACCTGGAAAAAATGAGAAAGTTTTGAAATAAAATGAATAATGCATTATAAATTTCATTCATTGATAAATCAACACTGAAAATTTTATTAAAATCCGATAATTCCCTGATTTTTGGTAAATTATTTTCTGTAGGGGGGAGCTGAATTCATTTTGTCAAAAACGGATTTTAGGCCAATTTTGGGTATACCTAATATATATATATATACGCAGGAACCTCCTGTAGAAATTTACCATTCCCAAGAACTGCCTTATCTTTCTCATTGTATCTGGCGCAGGGAAATTTTCTATTGCTTCTACCTTAGATGGGGAGGAAGAAATTCCAGCAGAATGCAAACAGCCTCGTCTAGGGTTTGAACTTGGGGTATCGACTCCAATTTCCCCAGAAAATAACCATTACACCACGCACCTCCACTACACTATACTAATTTTTTTTTATATAAGTAAAACTCCCAGAAATTTTGAGAATCAGAGTGCGGTGATGGCCGCTAATAAGCGGAATAGTTTATTTCAACAACATCAAAAGATAATTTTCGTTTTTTTGTTTTTTTTTGTTTTGTGTGTTTATTAAAGTTCGCCCAAATGATTAGCCTAGATAAAGAAATAAACTATTTCGCCCGTAACGAAACAACGTCTATAATATTGTCACCATGAAATTAAATGAGTTCATTTAAAATGATAGATAGGCTAATTAGACAGGCTGAAACATTTTTTTTATAAACAAGTCCATCTTAATTCTGCTTGTTTGGTTTCCGCTACAATATACAAACGTCTACGATTTAGTTTGCGCTACATTGAGCATTACGAAAAATATCAATTAATTTTCAACTTGATTAGTTTTGTCTTGATTTGTAAAAAGAAATTGTTCAGTAAAGCAAAATTTGATGATCAAAAAATTTCAAGGGTGAAAAACTTTTCTTTTTACATTTATCCAAATAGAAAAATCTTAAAAAAAATAAAACAACTTTTTAAAAAAAATTCAGCGTGTGTGGTTATTCTAAAGAAATAATTTATATCTTCTTACGCATTCTGAGCCGGTTTACCTCGGTCGGTAGAGCATACACGTCGGATTCGCAAGGTTCCGGACTCACCACTAAAGCACACGCATGTATAGCACAGATTGGGTAATCCTAGTTGTGAGGAAAAATCGGAAGCTGACTGTAGGTTTAGCATTCCATCTCACAAAAAAAAATCTTCCTGGTCAAGCGCTAACGAAAAGGGGATAGACTCCCTCGCTGTCCGGTTGATACGGATAAAAGGCAACTCCACCAATATTCTTAACGTATTCTGGATGTGAGCCTAAACTGCATCTGATGGAGGGGCTCTAGATCTGCAGATCTAAGGTGTGTACAATACAATCCATTATTCCTGTTGCTTAATAGATATACATAGCCTATCATATTTAGTAGATAGTATAGAGTAATTTAGAATAATGGTAAACAGTGGAAAATCACTGATAGTTTGATTGATATGTCTTGACCTCAGGGTTGTCTGGAATGGGGCTTTCAAAGGCTTAGAAAGTCGTATGATCAATCGAGGCTGGGAATGTAGAATTTGGTAAGCCCATTCGCCTCTTTTAAGTAGACGCATTTTTCTGTTTCTGATTCACCGTGCGTGAGTTAAAATGTATCGCGGATTAAAAGAGTGAATTTAAAAGGTAAAAAAAAAATTTAAGAAACTTTTTTTTCTTTTTTTACCTTAGCGTGTGTAATTGTTTTAAAGAAATTATTTATATCTTCTACATATTCTGAACATGGAGTTAAACTGAATTTGATGATGAGCCTACAGGTCTGCAGATATAACAAACGTAGAATCCTCCATATTCGTTATTCCAGTTACATAATGGGTAGGCATAGCCTGTCATTTTTACTATGTAGTGTAGAATAATTTAAGATAACGGTAATCAGTGGAAAATCACTGAGAGTTTGATTGATATGTCTTGACCTTAGATTTCTTTGGAACGAAGCTCCGTCTGGGAAAGTAGAATTAAAATTTGGTAGAGTTGAGTCCAGGCTGCCCTTTTAGTTAAACGTGTGTTTCTGGCTCTGCTTCACCGCAATTGGGTAATAAAAAAAGAGTTTACACAAAAGTAAAAAACTATGTGGTGCTTTCTTTTTAGAGAGCGGAAATATGCAATTACATGCTAATTTCCCGTCTATCCATCAAATACATCTGTTTAAAAAATAACTCTATTGATATCATATAAATGTAAATTATTATATCAAAGATAGCTACTTGAACATATAAGTCTTTCGCAGTCGGTAGAGCGTCAGCCTGGGAACCACAAGGTTTCTGGTTCGATACCGGCCCTCGCCAACTCAGTTTGCAACCCTTAATTGTTTTGCAACCCTTAATTGCCCAAACTTCTTAATAACATTACATTAGTTGGCTTTACTGAATTAAAACTTAAGAACGACACAAGACAAGACATTCCTAGAAACAAGTTATTTCAGAACTTATATAGATTAGATTATATCTAATTGTTAGAGTGTGAAACAACATTTGGTAATCCATTTTGCTTAAAGGGGTATTTTTCATAGGTGGAACATTTTGTTTTATTCATTTTGTTGTGTACTTAATTTTAAACTCATCTATTGATCTGCTAACTCATAGATGGGACTCTAGAATATATATGATTAAAAGTGTAAAAGTACAATCATATGTGTTACGGCTTGAGTTGACCAGCCAATTGATATGAGGGGGAGTCTCTTCGACCGTCTGTCTTGCCTTATTAATGGCCAAATTGGGGTGTTGCATGTCAAGGACAGCTCAGCCACTAGGAGTCCATGCATCACAGGTCACCACCAAGACCAACAGGTGACACCATGGGGGTCATATCCTTCTACAGAGGTGCAGTCGGCGTATTCTACAGACCCAGTTGACAGGGCTTCAGTACTTTTAAAGAGAATAGCTAATAGTTTGTGTTAAGTATATGACTTCATGATAACAAACTTCATGATATACTGAATTAAAACTAAAGAACGACACAAGACAAGACATTCCAAGAAACAAGTTATTTCAGAACATATATTGTACAACAAAATACATAATACCATCGCTACGCCATATGGAGCACTCTGTATATGTTTACATAGAATAAAAAAAAATAAATGAAACGAAAATGATGTATGTGTAAATATGTGTACATTTTTTACTACAAGTTAATCATAGTAATAACCACAAGCTATTTCGGCGTCATTTATATGCGGTATCATATAACTGTGTGCAAAACTCTTAGAGAAAATTTCACAAATAATGTAAATATAAATTTAATTCCCTAACCTCTCGCCATAAAATTACCCTTGAAGGTTTGACATGCAAAATCAGCCAATCAATTATTTGATGACAACGTCACGATACTTCAGCATTAAGTCAGGATAAAACTTGTTAAATAATAATGATGATAATAATAATAATAATAATGATAGGTTAGATAATCACGTTAAATACTTGCCAGAAATAGAATAGTAAGAATTTTATTTCATTAGAAAATAGCCTAGAGGTGAAATGAAATAGATCGTCCTTTCCCAAAGCGCCCTCTGTTGTCGGATTTTGATGTAATTGCATTATCTCCCCCTTACAACAACAAACTTACCCAGTGGCTTAAAAATAAGTGTATATTTTAAGCTGAGGAAGAAACGTCGTGCATTGTTTTTGCTTTTAGGAGCGCCGGAAGGACTGCGAAATGTAAATCATTGTCCCAAAAAAGACAAGTTGAATTCAGGAGTAAAAATAAATGGGGTTTTAGAGTTGGAAAGAAAATGTCTGTTTACTCGGTGAAAATTGAATTAAAATAATGCATGGTGGACTTCAAGGTAATCTTTTAGGTATTTGGCCATTCGTTTTAAAATTGCAAATGGCTGCGAAAAATGGACGTCTTTTATTTTTTGCGTCTAGTTCTTCTTTCTTTTAGTGTCTTTTTTTGTTGTTTGTTTTTTTTTTTTTTTGCTTAGCTTTTGTGCCGTGTTTTGAAGTCAGATGTGAAGAGGGAGAAAAAAAAGGACAGACAAAAAAAAAAAAAAAAGAAAAGAAAAAGAAAGGAAAGGGTTGAAATGATAAAACTTTATCCATGACAGTGTTAAAGACAGATTGCCAAAAAAAGCGTAAAAATAGGCAAAATAAGACATTGATTAGTTGTGTTTTGGTTTTGCGTCAGAAAGATAGAAAAATATTTCCGTCTATTAAGATGTCTACTTGTTTTACAGACCCTCACTCATAAACATATATCATCGTTAGATTTCTTTGTTTAATGGCATATCAACATTCATGGTTTATTTGTTGGTTCGATTTTACGGCAAGCCAAATCTTGTTGGGTTATTTCATGCCGAATACGTCTTGTAAAAAATCCCTTTGCTTATATATATATATATATATATACACACACCGGCACAGGCTGAGACACTACTGCATAGCTTGGAGGAGGCAGCAAAAAGCATCGGCCTGCATGTGAACTCTGCCAAAACAGAGTTCATGAGCTTCAGAAAGAAAGGAGACATCTCCACGTTAGACGGTAAGCCCCTTAAGCCAGTAGAACAATTTACGTACCTGGGTAGTAATATCTCATCCACAGATAACGATATTAACACACGAATAGGAAAGGCATGGATGGCCACAAACAAATTGTCTGTCATATGGAAGTCTGATCTCACTGACAAGCTAAAGCGACATCTCTTCCAGGCTGTAGTCATATCAGTACTGCTGTATGGCTGCACTACCTGGACCCTAACGAGGCGCCTCGAAAATAAGCTAGATGGGAGCTGCACAAGAATGCTGCGAGCAGTTCTGAACAAGTCGTGGAAACAGCATCCCACAAGGGAGCAGCTGTATGGTCACCTGCCCCCTATCTCACAGACTATCCGAGTGAGACGGACTAGGCATGCAGGGCACTGCTGGAGAAGCAAGGATGAACTCATAAGTGATGTTCTCCTGTGGAAGCCAACACATGGACATGCCAGTGTGGGACGCCCAGCAAGGACTTATATCGACCAGCTATGTAAAGATGCTGGCTGCAGCGAAGAGGAGCTCCCTGTGGCGATGAATGATAGGGAAGGTTGGCGAGAGATCGTCTTGGATATCCGTGCTGCCTGCGCGACATGATGATGATGATGATATATATATCCGGATTAGCTCAGTCGGTAGAGCGTTCGGCTAGAAACCACAAGGTTCCTAGTTCGATACCGGTCCTCGGCAACTCAGCGTATGAGTAGCACAGGGATCTGTGTGGTAAAGTAAAGTGCTGATGGTAGGTGTGGCGCTCCACCTCAGATGCTAAAAACAATCTCCTTGGTCTAGCGGTATTGAAAAGTGAATAAGCTCCCTCGCTGACTGGCTGATACCGACTTTAAGCCGACCCGACAACTTTACTTATATATATATATATATATATATATATATATATATATATAAACCCCCCCGCACGAGCAGGATGTGACACAATGCCAGTTTCTTAAGCGGAGTTTAACAGGGTTGAAATCAGAGTTTTCCTTCTCCTAGACTGCTTACTCCGCAAGAGCCCAGTCGACCCTACTATTTGCCCATAGTTGGAGGGAGAGTAGTTGGATTCATTTCTCAAGCGTATTAGCGTTATGTGAAATGCTAACATCTTCGTCCAGGATTTGAACTCGGGTCGACGAGTCCATTTCATAGGACTTTAACCATTACACCACGCACCTCCATTTCCTTTTGCATATATGCGGCCATAACATGGTACTTTAACAGACTAATATCTTTATCTAACTGTTTAGTAACGTTTGATCACGTGGCTTTTTAATCCAATCAAAGCCACGTTTTCAAATGACCTCAGGTTCACTGCCCGTTAATAAAACTTAGATGATACAACAGTTTTCCTTGCAACTATTTTTAAATTATTCTATACTATTGTTAACAATATACTTCAACTAGCTGTTGTTAAGTTCATGTTGTTTAATACATTGTCTTTTTAGGGCATGTTCTTGAAAACAAGATTAATTAAACCCGGTTTATTCTTTGTTACATACATATAACTGCTATCTATCTAGATAGTTAAATAAAGTCATCGGGCGTTCTAAAGCCAGTATCATCCAGACAACGAGGGAGTCTATCCTCTTTTCCCTAGCGCTATTCTAAGGAGATTGTTTTGGCGTCTGAGCTGGAGCACCACTCCTACCACCAGCTCCGTACGTTACCGCACATATCCCTGTGCAACTCATACGCTGAGTTGACGAGGGCCGGTATCGAAGCCGGAACCTTGTGGTTCCTAAGCGGACGCTCTACCGACTGAGCTAACCCGGCAAATACTTATCAATTAAGAAAGACAAAATACTGCAGCAACCTTTTTATGCAGACAGTGTTTAAAATTTACTTTATATATTTCAAAATATGTTTTATACGGTGCAAGGTAACCTCAATTCGTAAGAAGTTTGTGTCTAGGGTACAGAAGGTCTGTTTGCTTAAAAAATTAGGCATTATATGTAGTTTTATGTCAGGGCCCGGTTAGCTCAGTCGGTAGAGCGTTCGACTAGAAATCACAAGGTTCCTAGTTCAATACCGGTCCTCGTCAACTCAGCGTATGAGTAGCACAGGGATCTGTGTGGTAACGTAAGGAGCTGTTGTTAGTTGTGGCGCTCCATCTCAGACGTCAAAACAATCTCCTTGGTCTAGCGCTAGTAAAAAGGGGATAGACTCCTTCACTCATTAGCTGATACCGATTTTAGGCCAACCTAACGACTTTTTTATGTCAGTTTGAAAACTGATTAGTGTACTGATTAGTGTAGATAGCAGAAATTAAGACAAATGTTCCAATATAAAACTAAAAAGTAATATATAATCTCCCCCTCCCCCGGTGAATTGAAATCTCTTGCAGGATTTTCGCTCACAGCTGCTGTCTAAGCTGAAATTGCAAGGCTCTTTTTAACACGGATAGAAGTCTTCTTAATGGGTCTCTACATATATATGTATGAATCAGTAAAAATTCCCTTCCTGCTTGTTGATGTGCCAGTCCATTGTTTCCGCTGGTTTCTTCTGGACATCTTGAGTTCTTGGTATTGCGCCAGGGTGGCTTCAGACATGAACAGTCCGCTACGGAGAGCCTGTCACCACCGAGGGAGGTCCATTACTTCTAGACGTTATCTTAACAGTATTGTGTACGGTTACTGTTTTTGAGGGGAGGGGAGAAATGTTTACTTAGATCATTTTACTATATATATATATATATATATATATATATATATATATATATATATATATTAATAAGTCATCCACAGACACGTGTTTCAGCGTTTCACGCCTCTTCAGTGTGGCTTGACACAACAACTATCCTTAGCTAAGGTCGAACTCAGACTGACTGTTTGCCAGCCTAATATATTATCCTCTCGGCCACTGACAGCTGCTCTAGCAGGACTGGTGTTTTAAACTATTAAATACGGAGGTTTGTTTATATATTTTTACGATAACAGAGAGATCTAGGTTGCGGGCAACTGATCATTGCTTATATGCTTAGTAGATATTTAGAATCAAATAGATATATAGAATCAAGAAAAGGAAGATTAAAAAGTTAAACACAAGAAAAGTAAAAAGTAAATATTTAAATTCCGCTTCAGAAATGGACCTTGTGTCGCATCCCGCTAGTGTGGAGGGGTTGGTATATATATATACAGAATCAAGAAAAGGAAAATTTAAAAGTTACACACAAGAAAAGGAAAAAAATTAAGATTTGAACTCCGCTTAAGAAATGGACCTTGTGTCGCATCCCGCTAGTGCGGAGGGGTTGGTATATATATATATATATATACAGAATCAAGAAAAGAAAAATTCAAAAGTTAAACACAAGAAAAGTAAAAAGTAAATATTTTAACTCCGCTTAAGAAATGGACCTTGTGTCGCATCCCGCTAGTGTGGAGGGGTTGGTAAATGTATATACAGGATCAAGAAATGGAAAATTCAAAAAATTTGAAGAAAAAAAAAAATTAAATCTTTCTGCGAAAATAAATTTTTGGTGAAAAATACGAAGAACAAATAATTTTCGAACGTAAAACAGATAAAACTTCAATTAAGGAAAATCAGGGGAAAAAATCACGAAAATTTGGCAAACCATCAAACAACCGACCCTTCACCCCCAACCGGACGCTAAAACAAACAACAGAAGAAAATAATGAAAGACTGGCAGGTCAAGTTTGAAATTTTAGATTTGGACACAAAAAACCAAAAAAAAATGAAATAAATAAATAAATAAATAAAAAAAGAGGAAAAAATAACCTAAGATGGATTAGGCGTGATCAGCGAGTTAATGCAATGAATAATAACAATACTCCTGGTGAGTACTCACTTGTGCCAAACTCTAGCGGTCTGAACGTCATCAACATTTTCTGCTGACGTCCGATTCCCGCTTTTAGGCGAATTAGACTGGCCATCATTTATCATGGCGTCTGTTAATGAAGGTAAAGGAAGAAAAAGAAGGTTAGGGTTAGGGTTAGGGAAAAAAGGAGGGCCGAGGGGTGGAGTAGTTAATGAGCTCACAGTAACATCTGTATCGTCTCTTGCCTGATTTCGAACACACTAGTCATCTATCAAGTTCCGTTCGTTCGGCTCTATCCCGTTCAATCTTTTATTTTTATTATTTTCTTGGAATTTTATCAATGCTGATGAGGGCCAGTTAAATAATTGGCAAGTGCTGAAAATCAAACCCACAGGTGCAAGGTTCAAGTGCATCTCACGTATCCCACGGATATGTCTACATGTTACTTATTCATTTTTTTCATTTTCTGTTTATATTTTGATTTCTACTTATTTTTTGTATTATGAAATTTCGTCTGTTATTTTTTTTGCATTTTTTATTTTTAGATATTTATTTTCTTTCTATATCTAAGTAGTATTTTATTTTTACATATTTATTTTCTTTCTAAATCTAAGTAGTATTTTCATTCTATTTTCAATTGATTTATATTTTATTTTAATTGTAAATTCTTTTTAGAATTTAGGGACTTTTTATTCTTATTATTTAGTTTTAGTCTTATATATTTATTAATAATCTTAATATTCTCACCGTTATCATCTTGCAACACCCTTTTGTTAAAAATGAGATCGTGTGAGATAAAATTTCAAAAAATGATCCTGATTATTTGATATCGCTTATATCCCGAATTCATATTTTTATAAGTGACACACCTCAGCTAAACAATGAATCATTCTGTTTTGATAATAAAAGACGAAAAAAAAGAAAAATGACACGTTACACAGAAAAAATATGATAAGAAGTAAGAAAGAGGAAGGGGGACGATAGAGAGTGGGACTGAGCGCATTGAAGCGATAATGATAATTTGTTTCAATCGAACATAATGAATAAAATGTAAAGATGAAAAGAAGGAAAGAAAGAAAAAATTGAGAGAGAAAGAGAAAGAGAGAGAGAGAGAGAGAGAGAGAGAGAGAGAGAGAAAGAGAGAGAGAGAGTTAAATCAAGATTATTATACTTTTTTATATATTGAAGTATTAGCAGTAGCTCTTAAGTAAATATATCAAACGTTGTAATAATTACATTATCATACTGTGGTATATACATATATACATTGATTCTATATATCTACTAAGCATATAAGCAATGATCAGTTGCCCGCAAACTAGATCTCTCTGTTATCGTAAAAATATATAAACAAACCTCCGTATTTAATAGTTTAAAACACCAGTCCTGCTAGAGCAGCTGTCAGTGGCCGAGAGGATAATATATTAGGCTGGCCAACAGTTAGTCGGAGTTCGACCTTAGCTAAGGATAGTTGTTGTGCCTACTAGTTTATTTTATTGTATTTTTTGTTTTATTTTATTTAATTGTATTTTTTTTTTCTTAATTAGGTATTTGGGAATATTTAGGACGGATGAAATAAGCCCCTAGAGATAGAACAATAATATTAAATACCAGCCCTTAAAAAAAACCACGGTATGGTAATTATATTCAATTGGACTTTCGGGAACATTAATGATTGAGGACATCTCGTGAAAATATGAATTGTTTTTTTTTATTTGCTACATACTGTAAATAATATTGAGGCGCTTGGTAAAATGGCTAGAGTCGCAGGAAATGGACTCGTCGATCCGAGTTCAAATCCTAGACAAGGCTGTCTACATTTCGCATATCGCTAATATACTTGTGTTATATAATCATTAGATACCTAATGATTATGACAATAGTGTAGAAATCATATTAGTGCAGCTGATGGCCTTGAGGGTGAGTGACGGCGCTTGACCTCGATCTCACCTTGCGTTCTGGGATAAACCGTGAGAAACGGAACCCCGATAGAAGCCCCTTCCGGCTTAAGGGGTTAGCAACTAAGTTAGTTGGAGTTAGAACTTAGAAGCAAAGCTAGCAAGATGTGAGTCTCACTGCGCAGTTGTCTGGTCTGGGGGTCTACGAATAAAGTAACATCATCGTAAATTGAAGTCTTGTGTTTATTACTAAAAGCTAACAATGACACAAGGCTTCTGATAACAAGAAATCCCTAGCAACAGAAACCAGACCCGGAATCCTCAATAGAAGATTATAGGATGAGACCTTAGAAGATATACCAGACCAAGATAGAAGATAGACGATAGAAGAAGCAAAGCCGGCCAGAAGAAGATACGACCAGAGTAAGAAGTAAGAGAAGTATATAACATATAGATATTTAGTGCCGGTAAAGAAGGGCTATGCAACACTTGGGAAAAATATGTATTCACCTGATTACCCTCCAACTATGGGTAAATAGCAGGACAGAATGAGCTCTTTAACCTTGCTTAGGCAACCAGTCTAGGAGAAGGAAAACTCTGAATACAAACCCGTTAAACTCCGCATAAAAATTGACCTTGTGTCACATCCTGTTCGTGCGGAGGGGTTGGTAAATATGTACATACTGTAGATAGTTCATTCTACGCCACACATGGAACTTTAAAAGTGACGTAATAACGAATTTAATCTGGAGATGAAGTTTCAATTCAGGAGCTCTGGAGTGTGTGGAATACCTCTTCATCACCATTACTCCCAGGTCCACTCTGTCCTGGAGTAGTATTACCTGGCACGGTAATATGAGATAAGTAGAACAAAAACGAGTTTAAAATTTTTTAAAAAAATTGAATACCAACAAGAACAAATCAAACAAAATGTCTTCGGCATAAAATAACCCAAAATGGGTTGATATACCGTAAAATACAACCAATAAAACCTACGAATAATACAACCAAAAAAAAAAACAACCAATAATGATTTTACTATTGTAATGAGCGAGATTTATATCATCATCATCATCATCGTCATCATCATCATCAACATTACCATGTCACGGTGGCAGCACAGACATATAAAGTGTGTCATAAAAGTATCGAGATCTTTTTGTACCTTTTGATACACCTTGTATTCTGAAAAGAAATTAATGTCCCATCCATGCTTAATTTATATCTTGGTAAATACAGCTTTAAAATCTGTACTTTTTTACACGCCTTGTATTCTGAAAA
>CM042158.1:34278009-34290692 GCA_023376005.1 Doryteuthis pealeii | reverse complement strand
AAAGGAAGAGATGCAATCATGCTGGACTCACAACTTTACTATGTGAAACTAATTTCATATCTTAATGCGCCTTGCGCATAGTGCATATTGGGGAAAAATCTGTTCCCTATAGCAAATGATGATGGGCGATATAATATGGCCTATTTGTGAACTGGTGAGAACAACCTGTTCTCTTCTATATTCTTTTTCATTTTCAGGTTCATCTCCAATGGTAGGTTAATGTTTGGAGTTTGTTATCAAATGGATCATTTCAAGATTTTAGTAAATTTTTTTTTTTACAACATTTTATAATCAGTTATAGTTATTAGTAAGAAAATAATGACAAATATGTAGATTAAGAATATGGGAAAAGTGAAAGTGAACAAGAAAAGGTAAATATGATTATCTATTTAAATAGTTATGTCACACCGGCTTATCTTGAATGTAGTCACAGGATCAGCTGAAGTATGGACGCCCGAGTGAGAACAAATTCACTAACAATGGTAGCGAATGATAGTGATGCTAAACCATTACACCACGTGGAGGTGTTCCATATTCTATCTATCAAAAGATAGTGTTGCGTATACGATACTCTTGTATAGTATATCAGTAGTGTTATATTCTATACCCATTTCTTCGATATTATACACTATCTGCTGTATACAAGCGGTACCTGTAGTTACCAGCGGCTGCATCCAGTATATTTATCTCTTTGGATACTCAGCTTCAGTTCTTCCTACCATTTGTACTTCACTCGTAGCTCTGGGCTGATCTTGTCTAGTTTCTAGGCTGGAGTGATTGATGGTCTCAGCTAGATTTCTGTTATTCTGTGTCTGATATGGGAAGTCTTGTGTTTGTTATTTGTTTCATAATTAACGACAGAACACCATCTCTTCTTTGCTTCGAGCTCAATTTCTTTTAATGAATGCTAGACCAACAAAAACAGTGGAGAATTTGGCTAATTAGAACTGAACTATTTACGCTTGTCCTCTCAACGTACTTGGAGATGCACTGAATCCCCAGATATTCACTACATGCCAAGTAGGAAAAGAATTTACAGTAGAACATTATATGCTAGAGTATGGTAGAGATTTGATCTAGGTGCAAAAATATTCTGACCAACAAGTAATTTGAAGAACTTTACACAAAAGAAAGACCTATTCGGATGTGACATTCTAAAAGAAGCTGGGATTGTACTCTAAACATATGAGATAATTGAACAATAGTTAAGATCTATACATATATACATGTTTCTACCAAACTATCAGGTTATGAATCAAGGACATTAAATGACCACACCGGTTGATATGCAGTAAACAAACCAACCAAGTACACAACAGCAAGAAGCTTTTAAACCATTCACCCAAAACTGGCTTTTAAAAGGTTTTAAAAACTAATTGCACCGTCTCCAACTGGCAACCTGGATGAGTAGTTCAACACAGGTTAAAAAGTATTCATCTTCGCTCCTGCTTTTTTCCACTAACCGTTACGTTTAAGTCTACGCTACACTATTGTTTCATAATTAACAGCTGAGCTATACATCCTGTAGAAAATAGCTCGGCGTAGGAAGTGAAACTGAAAAGGCTGAAGAGATAGGTGAAGTAATAGCTAGTGATTGCCGTATGAGTTCGTATAAGTTTGTTTGGTTTGTTTATTGATTTTAACGGCATTATCAGCCCGTCTTGGGTTATTTCATACCTAGCGCTAGGAAGTTATACATTAATCGTGTATTTATATTTATACTTTTTAGTAATTTGGTTTGTGCAAGTGTGTTTATCATTATTTTGGAATATGTTGATGGGTGTATGATTTGTTTCCATGTCTATATTCTATGAATATATTTTATCTATTTTTTAAGATTAACACACAAAATGAATTAAAACAGTACATAGCCGGATACGGTTATTAAGCAAGAATCATGACTATAATATAAACGTTCTTCATATATATAATCAATATTATGGTTTTGTAATTTTTAGATGAGTTGTTGCGAATAATTCTGAATTTGCGGACCTGTGTCATCATGTCTGTCAATGCTCTGGTGCATTTTTGCTATTTATAGAACGCCTTGGAATCTAGAGACAAGATTTTAGCTCTGAACCATTCTTTGAATTTGAAGGTTATTGTCAGATAAAGATTTATTATAAATAAACAAGAAACACCTAAACAAGGACTCGGTAAACACGTGGCTAATGTTGTGTTTATACATGACCACAATAATAAGAGGACAATAGTTCAAAATATAAGAATTATTCATATAGAGTCAAGTTTGAATACTTACCAGTCTGATGGAGAGGGAAAGTGAGCATATCTGGTACTCTTTCTATTTTTGCATGCCTAACGCACAAAACTTCTAGCCAAACAACGTCATTGGCTATTGTCCATGCCTAAAAAGGCTCTCAGGTGCTAGTAGCTTACTCTATACTATAATTAATCCAAGCCTGTAGATATCCACAGTATAAATCATATAATATTCTAATGTTTATCTTTTTACTTAAAGAGCTATCGCTAATATAGTTCAATGTGTAAAAGTAAAATGTCTGTGTTTTAGATCTGTTCTTCATTGGATATATTAATCAAAAGATGAAAAGAAGGAAAATAATTAAATTGTCGTTAGTGAATCGCGTTCTTTGTACGCTCATAGTTGATTTTGCAGTTGGTTCGTAAGCTATATTTGGCGCAGTGTCCTTGCGAATACGAAAGATTTTTTAAACGTGTATAATTTACCCATTGATAAGACCGCAAGTCAGATTAGACCTGGGAACAATATCAATGGTGTGGGAGCCAAACACTACTTAGATCACAAAAACTATTCTTAAGACATCATAAACAATTTAAGTATAATAAATAAATAATAAATAAATAATATATATATATAATATATATATATATATTCTTTTGGGGCTACCAAGTTTCTTGGTACAAGGTGATTCTAGACTGGTTCTATTCTCTAACAGTAGTTTGTTGTAGAGTCCATGTTCCGTGTGAGAGCTCAATGTTTAATTTTTATAAAAGGAGCAAATTTATTTGTGAATCGAAACGCCTTAAATACCAGGGGTATCGTGATTATGGACAAATTCCCCTCGTGGAAAAAAGATTAAAAATGTCTAAACAAGATTAAAACAAGTCTAAAAAGATTTAAACGTTTGGGTCTATGCGTTATGTTGAAAAAGAAATCAATATCCATAAATAATCATTTATTTTTACCTAGCATTAAGTATATTAAAAAAGTAACACGTTGATTTCGATTCACGAATTTATTTCCTCTTCTCTATCTTCATGATTGTCCATTTTCAGGTGTTATTTTATCCTCTATTTCACACACACACACACACACACACACACACACACACACACACAGACAAATATATATATATGTATGTGTATGTGATATATATATACCTATATCAATGTTTATATCTATATATAACTATCCAAATATACATATATTTACACACACACACACACACACACACACACACACACACACATATATATATATATATATATATATATATATACGCTTTAAATATATGTAATATATATACATATAATCATATTATATATATTCGGATATATATATATATGTATGTAATACAGATATTATACATACATAAACATACAGATACATGCATATATATATATATATATACATATATACATATACAAGTGTCTATATTAGTGCATTATCACTCTCTATATCTCTTAATATTTTACTGCATATTTAAAGAGAACTATAGTAATATATATATATATATATATATATATATATATATATATATATATATATACTTTACATGTATATATAGACATATATTATATATATATAAAGAGATAGATACAAATACACACATATACATACATACACACATACACACACACATAAATATATATGTATATATCTATCCATGAGTGACATTATGACGCTCTTCCTCTCTATATATTTCCCTGTGTGTCTAAAGAGAATGATAGATAATAGACGCTGCTGTTAGCCGGGACATAAATTGGTGTCAATTGTCTTAAAGAAAAAAAAATCTCATCTCCTCAATAGCTGTATTTTGATCAGGACTGGGCACATTGTCTCGTTAGGCATTCACTGACCGGAAAAGAGACGTCAAAAGTCATTTCACGGCAGTATATCAGCAACGCTATATGACATGATGGTCGGACCCTCGCCTTGACTGACCGCAGTTCTAGTGGCCAACGCGTTGACCACGCTCTCTATGCATCATTACATTCTCTCTGACAACCGACCTGATCTTGGCTAGAATATCCTCGCCGTTCTGCCTAATAGTCTTGAACGAACAGTGGCGCCATCTGGTTGCTGAAAGTGTCAAGTGTCTCTTGAAACTAACTAGACGGAAATGAGCAAGACAATTGTTCTCGAAATAGAAACGCAGACCAAGGCAGCAAGAGACTTGAAAAGAGGTTTTTAACTTTTACGTTTGGAACGAAACCAGAACCTTATGTGAATGAGGGTGGGGGTGTAGTGGATTATCAGGTTTAATGTCGATATGGTTTTCAATTTAGATGGTTAGGTGAACACCACTGGTCGATGGGTGATGCGTTGGCACATGCTTGTATGTGTTCACTGCCTACACGGACGAAGCACAATATCATTAATCATTGCAATTTGTGCTTTGCACAACGTTAACTCCATTAGTGGTTTGTTGGTTGTTTCACAGTCAATGAGGCAAAGAATAAGGACATCGGAAATATTCCATATAGGGATACAATTTGGGATTCTTACATATATAATATATATATATATATATACATATATGCATACATATATACACACACACATATATACATATATATATATATATATATATGTGTGTGTGTGTGTGTGTGTGTGTTGTGTGGTGTGTGTTGAAGAAAGGAAGTGAATCCGAAGGTATGTAATATATCAAGAAACTGAAAAAACACAGGTTTAAATGGCTAAGTGGCCGACGCTGCAGTGTTTCGATCTATTAATTAGATCATCTTCAGGGCATAAGATAAGAAATCGTTTATCGCAACAGAAAAAAAAATTATACACACACACACACAACCACATACCTAAAAAAATGCACAATGTTTCCTTTCAATACACACACTTACAGCACCACATACTCACGCCATAAAATAGAATATTTGATGTCATATTTCAAAACCGTCTCCTTTTTTCAAACTTCAAAAACATTTTTAAACAGTCTGAATGACAAGGATTACACTCGCTTTTCTCATTATTCTGTGATAAATAATTTCTTATCTTATGCCCTGAAGATGATCTAATTAATAGATCGAAACACTGCAGCGTCGGCCAATAAACTCACCAATTAACCCATTTAAACCTGTGTTTTTTCATTTTTCTTGATATATTTACACTCACACACACACACACACCACACACACACACACACACACACATATATATATATAATATATATATATATATATATATATATATATATATATACAAAATACACACGTGCAATCGGCAATCAATATCTTGATTAATTCGGTGGATTTAACCCTGACGTTCCTTATGGTGAAACTCGAGTATATAAACAACAAATTCTATGTTAAAATGACATTTCAAAACCGAGCACTTTGATCGGCCATTATTTTTGTAACAACCCAATATTTTGTAACTGCCCTGAAATCAGTTGCTAACTAAATTTAATAACAGAAATACTAAAACTGCACTCTCTGTTCTGAGTATACTCTTGTTCAAGGGCTACAACTGCTACAAGGAATACACTCATTTCCTACCTAGGATTGCAAGAACCATGGATTCTTTGCTACAAGGAGTACTCTCTTGTTCCCCGTAGGATTTCAAAGAATATGACAAACCTTTTACTACTGATGTTGTATAGCCGCTTGACTGGACTTCAATAAAACCACAGACACGTATATATAAAAATAGGACCCGTCTTTATTTTCTTCGGTGTGTGGGTGGTGATGGCCGACGAGTGTTCACAATGAAAATGCCGGTCGGCTGGCGAAAAGCGCAGTGTTCACAATGAACTTCGCGAGGGTGGTTGATACGGGAGACGAGGTTAATTTCTCGGCCGCTCGCTGGGGACTGATGACTCTTCATCCTCTAGGCATTTATATACAATAAATATGCCTACGCAGTTTTATCTTTTGATCTGATAAGGGATATATATATATATATTTATTTGTCTTTCTCTCTGCCTCCTCACCGGAAAACTCTGCTTCGGTTTTTCTTTTTTTTTTATCTATTTATTCATCTTCTCCCTGCTTCTTGATCGGATTACCTCTCTTCTGTTCTCCCTTTTTTTAAATATATATTTTTTTGTCTTTTGACCGGAAGAGGAATCTTCCGTTGCAAGCTACGCAACACTGAGGCTATACCAATGTTGACCATTGAATTTACCAATAGGATACCTCAACGCCTAAAATGGTGACCGGAATCGTCGCAGAGTGTCTGAGAGAATTTAGGAATTTCTGCAACAGGTGCGATACGTTCTTAATGCGGTTTATGTCTGGTGGATTAATGGTATAGTTGAAAGACAGCCGAATGCTCCTAGAGCCAGATTAATGTCTCCGATGCAGAATAATTGTGGTGTTATCTTCCTTGGACAAAATAAAAGACACCACAGACTTGGAAAATAGTCGGATGTTGAGAGAGAGAGAGAGAGAGGGAGAGAGAGAGAGAGAGAGAGAGAGAGAGACGTGAAGACTATGAGATATGAAGGTGATAGTTATAAAAGACGGGAACAAATTCTATGAGATTTAGAAAATCTCTTGGAGAATCAGGATAAGTAGAACCATTCCAGATGACAGACTTACCCAAATCAATGATGAGAATGAGAAAAGTATAACAATGCGAAGGAGACCATCTGTCACGTGATCGCGAGCGAGAACCAATTGATATTCTACAAAAACATTTACAATGTTTCTAAATTATTTCACACACAGACAGACATACACATAGACACACACATAGAAACACACAACTACACACAACACATACACATACACGCAAAACGCACACGCACACACACACACACACACACACACACATATATATATATATATATATATATATATATAATGTGTCTCAAAAATCCCGAGATTTTTGTACTTTTTCACACACGTTATATTCTAAAAAAAATAACGTTCCATTCATCATTTTTTCAGAATACCAGGTATGTCAAAAAAGTAACTAGTTTAAAGCTTTATTTACCAGGATGGAAATGAAGAATGAATGGAACGTTATTTTTTTTTAGAAAGAAAGGTGTGTCAAAAAGTACAAAATCTTTATATTGTTGACACTCCTTGTATATAATAAAGTAAGCCTAATGAGTCAGATATTATCTAATGTTCCATTCATTCTTCAATTCTCTCTTGGTAAATACAGCTTCAATCTCGAGACCTTTTTGACTCACCTTGTGTATATACGAAAAAATATGACGAAAATTCAATAAAATGTGTGACAATGTCTGTATGTAGACATACAGCTTCAGCGGGAAAGAAAATTTGATTTCTTGAAAAAAATATATAAAACCTAAACATAATGAAAGTCTTACATCCCCGCGTAAGATGAAAGGGAATAATTCAGATGTGAAAGTGTGAAGGGTAATTAGTTTTTGCAATATGTAAACAGCCTGAACAGTGTAAAAGAAAGAAGAAGAAAAAAAGCTGGAAAATACATCGTCAGTGAAAAAACATTAACAACTTAGTAGTAAAAGATACACTATGTTACAATGACATTTATCTAGTGTAGAATGTTACTGTTGCATACTGGCACCAAATTCTATATGTTATATAGCGGCCTTCTTCGCTACTCTAAATCGTGTGAGTAAGTAGTCGTTGAGGGTATATATGGCCACGTAGCGAAGTATGTAGTTGTCGTTTAATGAAATCTACAACACATGCGTATAGTAGGAGTTTTGACTTTATTTCTTCTTCTCAGCTGTACGTGGTCGGTGGCGAGCGTTGACAATGAAATTACCGGGGGTTGACAATGACTACTACTATTGAGATGACTGGCGCTGGTGAGGTGGAAGGGGTGGACGAACCTCACTACCCGCTGGCAGCGATGGACCGTGTCGACGGTCGCTCCTTGTGCTATGTTCGCCGTCTGACTGACTTGTCGGCTCGAACACTCAGGCCTTTTATATTGATAGGTACTCCTACGCATTTTTATCTTTTGATCTGATAACGGACCTTTGTTATATATTTCTTCATCTTCTCCCTGCTTCTTTGACCGGGAAGCCTCCTTTCCGTTTTTTAATTTCTTTGTTCGCTTTTACCGGGAAAAAGTCATTTGTCATTTTGGTCGTCTTTTCTTTGTTTCGATCCAACCGGAAAATTGTACAATATACAACATTACGAGCAATCCAGTGTTGGTAAATATATTCACTATTGAATTCCTGTAGGGCTACTAGGTAAGCAAATATGAACAGCATATTCACCATCATCTGCAAGAGTCATCTGCGCTGGCTAGGTCATGTCAGGCGGATGGACAAAGGCCGCTTCCCCAAAGACTGTATGACGAATTAGTTGAAAGTATCAAACCGGCAGGCAGAAAACACCTACACTTTAAAAACGTCTGAGAGAAGGACATGAAGACATGGCACATCAACACCAACACATGGGAGGTTGATGCAGAAAGCCGAGCGTCCTGGCGCCTCCATGCCAAACAAGTGAGAAAAGGAGTGAAAAAGAGAGGAAAGAAGCCGCCACAGAAAAGACAGTCAGAAAATGAGAACCAACAGCAATTCCATCAAGCTTCACTGTTTGTTAGTATTCACTGCACCAGAGATTGCCATTCAAAAATTGGGCTGTTGAACCACTCTTCACACACGTTATATTCTAAAAAAATAATGTTCCATTCCTTAATTTTTCATTTAAAATTTGGACACTACGCCATCGTCTTTAGCTGACGTAAGGAAGCCAACATTCAACTAGGTACCAAATAGCCACATGTAGCCAGAGAAGATTAAAGAATCCAGTGGTGTGTAATATGTGATTTAAAAGTTGTACGCTTAAATTCAGTCGGATACTATGTAACTTTGACAATATCTATTTGTTATCTCACATTAGTACCATTGGTTTCAAAGCAGCGTATTGAAGAGAAATGGTCAAAGTGTAAATCCTGATTATCTGGTGTTTCTTATGCGGCGAATTATTATCGTTTATGAGTGTATTCGCCTCAGCTAAAAGAAAGGAAAGAAAAAGAACATGCTTACACAGAAAAATATGATAAGAAAGAAAGTATGGGGAAGATAGGGAGGGGTGTGAGCGCACGGAAGCGATAATGCTCATCTGTTTCAATCGAACAGAATTAAAAGATGAAAAGAAAGAAAGAAGAAAAAACAGTGACAGAGAGTGAAATCAAGATTATTATACTGTTTACATATTGAAGTATTTATCAATAGCTCTTCAGTAAACATATCAAACGTAATAATTAAATTAGCATACTGTGGTATATCGACAGGTCCAGCTAGTCTTTATTGTTGCATAGTTAGTGAGATTCAGATATGTACTCACTGGGTATTATATAACTATGTTATCGTTTACGTCACTCTCTTTGATAACTTTTTGGTAAATAAATATGTTTGTATTTAGCTCCGAAACTACGTTTGAATTCAAGGTTATCGTCAGATGATGACTCATTTTAAAGTAATTAAAAAGCACCTAAAAAAAGACAAAGTTTACAAAGGCCAGAACATTGTGTTTATTCATACCCAGTGATCCTGATAGCTTTTTAATTTAATACGTCCTGGGACGCACATATTTGATTTGAATGAGTCCCTGGATAAAGTAATGGTCCCAACTAAAGTGTGATAAATTGTATGGTTTTTATTTACAGTTTAAACTAGCCTGTGTAATTCGTTTCTAAGAAACTATGGAAATGTATTTACAGTTAGGTTGAAATGGTGAGGGAAGAAAATGGAAAACACTGGGATGCATGGAAACAATTTTACTGCGTCCTTTTAGGCTCTTGTTCGTCAGCAGGTCTTTATGCCACAAGAAAGATGAAGACAACAGTCCGATATATCAAAATTATGATAAAATGTTTATTTTCTTTGTTTCTTTTTTTTGGGGTTGTGTGTTTTCAATGTATTGTTATTGAACAAAATTGTTATGCGGCTCTTGCTCATCCTTCATTCATTTATCGAACTTTGAAAAAAGTTTGGTGACCTCTATCCTATATAAATCATCAGGTGAAATGTTTATGTGTGTCCCATATCATACGACTTAACACTTAGTTTTCTCACTGACAACTGTCAATTCCCCAGTTTCCTCAAATCTCGTGTGATTTCCTTTAGCTACTGAACGAGAGTCAGCAAGATTGACCTTTTAAATTATCACTGACTCCGAGGTCAGTGCTGACTGGGCATCGCTTTATATCTTCCAAAATCTCCAACTACTTTTACTCAATTGTGTTTCAATAAATATTTGTTGTTATTTGCGGAGAGATTTTCTGCCAATCAATCCAACGAGAATGAGGTTGAGTCAATTCCAATTTCTACGGGTTTTTGAAAACAAGAAGCCGACACAGAAAGGAGAGCCAGAAAGAAGAAGAGACACGAGCAACTCCAGCAAACATCACTGTTTGTTTGCAGTCACTGCGCCAGAGATTGCCATTCAAAAACTGGGCTGTTCAGCCACTCGTGCAGATGCAGATGAAGAAATTGACACTACCTAAAATGAATAGAAGATATTCCAGCCATAACAAGACATTAGGTTTAGAAGTTCCCAACATTCACACTGAATTGTCCAATTGGACACATGACCTTGTGGATAAGATAGGTTAAGACAGTTCTAAGTGACAGTTATCTCTGGATTCCGGGTTCAATCCTGAGTGGCGGCAGTAACATAGAAAAATAATTAACACAACTCCTCCTTATATTCCAAACATTCATCTTTATATCACAAAATATGTATAATCTTTCACAATTTATTAAAATTTAGTTGGGACACATTAATTTTCCCGGGGACTCCTTCAAAGCAAATATGTGCGTCCAAAGACGCACTAAATTAAAAAGCTATCAACATCACTGTGGAAGCCTTATGATCTGGCAAATGACTAAAGAAGCTAATTATCTTTACATAAATAAATTATAGAGTCGCTTCAAATAAGGATGGACTGAATGCTACTGAAAGATTTTCCAAACGATTACAGTGACAGAATAGAAGTAACTCATCATTGTAGATGTCGTTTTGTATCATTTCTAACAGCGGATTATGCAATCAAATCGTCTATTTTGCTCGCAACTAGAAATGGAGGCACGAATACGGACGGTAAAGGATAACAAAAAAAACGTTTGAAAAAATTGTAATCATCATCATCATCATCATCGTCATCATCATCATCATCATCAGCAGCAGCAGCAGCAGCAGCAGCAGCAGCAGCATAGCAGCATAATCAAAGCTGGCATCAAGAATGCACTGACTCTCACTCTCTCTCTCTGTCTCTCCGTCTCTCTCTTTCTCTCAGTCTCGATATGTCTCAGTCTCTGTCACTCTCTCTTTCTCTCAGTCTCAGTATGTCTCAGTCTCAGTATGTCTCAGTCTCTGTCTGTCTGTCTGTCTGTCTGTCCGTATCCCGTATCTCTCTCTTTCTCTCAGTCTCAATATGTCTCAGTCTCTGTCTGTCTGTCTGTCTCTCTTTCTCTCAGTCACAGTATATCTCAGTCTCTGTCACTCTCTCTTTCTCTTAGTCTCAGTATGTCAATCTCAGTATATCTGTTTGTATGTGTGTCTGTCTGTCTGTCTGTATCTCTCTCTTTCTCTCAGTCTCAGTATGTCTCAGTTAGTCTGAGTCTCTGTCTTTGTCTCTCTCTCTTTCCCACAGTCTCAATCTCTGTCTCAGTTTCAGTATGTCTCAGTCTATGTCTGTCTGTATATCTCTCTTTCTCTCAGTCTCAGTATGTCTCAGTCTCAGTTAGTCTGTCTGTCTCTGTCTCTGTCTCTTTCTCACAGACTCAGTATGTCCCAGTCTCTGTCTGTCTGTCTGTCTGTCTGTCTCTTTCTCTCAGTCTTAGTATGTCTCAATCTCTGTCTCTGTCTCTCTCTTTCTCTCAGTCTCAGTATGTCTCAGACCCGGCTGAAGAAACGTGATAGGTCGAAACACGGTGTCTGTGGAACACTATATATATATATATATATATATATATATATATATATTATTGGTAGTTTTGTTTCACCGAACAAAAAGAAAGAAAAACCGAAAGAATGACAATTATGACTATTGATAAAAGAAAATATACAATGAGTAGAAGGAAATAGATATTGGAGTGTGCTCAATACATACTTCTCAAGTCGCTTTAGGGAACTGAATCTTTGACAGAAATTAGATACCCAGGATATATATATATATATATATATATATATATATATATATATATATATATGATAGAAGAAAATGACTCATCGCAGAAAGTAGGATAAAAAAGAAAAAGAAATCGAATGAGTCACAAACCAACATCAAATATTGAAAAGTTGTTCAATCCTTACATAGCGCAGGTTGATAGAATTGGATCAGTAACAAACGTTACCTGCACAGGTATCACAGAAAGGTGTATTTAGAAAGACACTGTCAGGAAGTGATTCGAACAAACATGCACATTATTAAAAAAAAGAGGTCGAAAGAATTGCATAGATGACAAAATAATCTCTCTCTCTCTCTCATCTCTCTCTCTCTCTCTCTCTCTATATATATATATATATATATATATATA
>CM042158.1:34270509-34275509 GCA_023376005.1 Doryteuthis pealeii | reverse complement strand
ATATATATATATATATATATGAGAAATGTGAATATTTTCTTTCATGCTCTTAATTTGTTTGATTGCTCACATCTTGTTTCGACCTTAGGTAACCGTCACCAGAAAACATTTTGGTGAACACAATGTTTTATAAAATATGTAAAATATTTTCAAATTATTTAACATGCTCCAACAGAAGGCAGATTTTTTTTTGTTCAAGTATCTTTATATTATTTTTCATTTACATATGTCTCTTTATTTCATAGTTATTTTAGACTGAGAGAAAGAGAGAGACAGAGAGACAGAGACAGAGAGAGACAGAGAGACATAGAGAGGGAGAGAGACAGAGACAGAGACAGAGACAGAGACTGAAACATACTGAGACAGAGGCATACTGAGACTGAGAGAAAGAGAGAAATATCCTCCACACAATCAAACACTTAGATCTCCGAAGTTGAAAGGGAATAATTCATAATTGAAAGGAAGAATTGTAATTAGTTTTAACAAATTATAAACAGCTTACATTCCTTAAAAGGAAATAGACAAAACACGTCGCATATAAAAATACCCAAAAAACATTCAACTTTTGGAAGAGGATACACTGACTACGGCGACTATTTTGTAAACTTGAGATGTTTAAGTTTTATTGTGATTCTCATAATGTTTTCATTCTCCTTACCAAATTTATTCAAGCCCTTAGAATTTTAAGAATATCTAAGATATATATATATATATTTCGGTGAACGAACTGATAGAATTTTAAGAATATCTAATAATATATATATATATATATATATATATATATATATATATATATATATATATATATATATATATATATATGGAGGCGCGTGGCATTAATGGTTAGAATTCAAATCCTAGACAAGACTGTTTGTATTTCACATAGCGCTAATACCCTTGAGAAAAGTTTATATATATATATATATATATATATATATTATATATATATATATATATATATATATATTGAAGATGTACTTACTTATGAGGAACTGGGAAAAGTTTAACAAATCGAAGGATTTGTAATTTTTTTTATTATATCATTAATCAGTAAAAATCAAATAATGGATTTCGTTCATATACCTTATTTTAAACATATTAAAGTGCACGCATGATTTTAATGCTCGATGACGACCCTTTTCTGAGATATAAGTCGACAAGTACATATCAAAACAATATATGAAAATAAAAAGTATATATATATATATATATATATATATATATATATATATAGGTAGCCATCATACATAAATACATAGAAAGACATATCAACCAGAAAAAAGAAGGCATGACGGCTAGCTAACGACATTGGACTATTTTATGGCTTTACTGGATGAAATAAATTTATAATAGCTAAATGACGGTCTCTTGAGATATACTTCTTCATTGGAATTTTTAACGCACATATAACATGGACTGTTTTGAGGCAAATCTAACGCAGATTTATATAGATATCGTTAATAAATAAGATATATTCTACGTATTAGTCCTTTTTACTATAAATAAATAAATATTACTAAATAATCATTGATAAACATAGGCAATTGGCGAGAGCATATATATGCATATATATATATATATATATATATATATATATATATATATATATATAAGATATTAAAAATTATTCCTTGGCATGTACATTAAAATACATGATATTTTAATTGCAGACATATGACCATGCTCTTAAAAATAGAAATATCAGAAGATTACGGAATATTCTGTATACGTAAATTGGGATTATGTACACAAACGTATATGAGAAGTAGACACACAGACGATGTGTTTTGATATGTTTTTTTAGCCGACAATTTTTGGGAGAATATGTGCAGTAAATATGTAGTAAAAGTAACCATAAAATGGAATATAACCTACTTCTAAACAAAACGAAAAATCTGGGAAGGGCTTGCTGGTGTAATGGTTAGAGTCTCTGCCTGTCAGCTTGACACTCAGGGTTCGAGTCACACACAAAGCGGTCTTCCTATCTATAGCTCTGCTGATGAGGCCTAATAAATGTACATACAGAGATTGATTTTTCTCGATTTTTTTAGCCTTACATTTGAATATGTATTCCCGCCTAATTCATTAATCATTAATTAATTAATTTTCAAAAATTAGGTACGACTTCAATTAAGCACATATTCTCCCAAAAACAAACGTATGAGGCCTGGTGGGCTGAGATGTACATACAGAGATTGACTTTTTCTCGATTTGTTTACGCTTTACATTTAAACCGATATGCACACCTAATTCATTTAATTATAATTAATTAATTAACAAATTAGGTATGCCTTTAATTAAGCACATAATCTCCCTACAAATTGTCGGTCTTTGCCCTTACAAACACATCGTTTAAACACTTCATATATATATACTTTCTGGAAGTGTAAATATTACTCTGCATATTATTAATTTATTAATTACTTTACATTGAGCTCTCTTAGGGGATTTGAAATAATCCTTGTATAAATCTATAGGTGTACATCTGCATGGAAATGCATTGTGTATTTACAGTGGATATAGATAATCCCAAAGAGAATCATTCCCACGTCACCAGTCTATTAGATAGGCTTCTCTCTCTCTCTCTCTCTCTCTCTGTCTGACTCTCTCTCTCTCTCTCTCTCTCTCTCTCTCTCTCTTCTCTCACTGTCTCACTGTCTGTCCCCATTTGTCTCTGTCTCTGCCTGTCTGTTTCTCTCTTATATATATATATATATATATATATATATATATATATATATATATATATATATGCCTTTTTCTGTGTCTGATTCGAGCTTTTGTTCCCTTTCGTGTTCATCGAGAGGCAATAATATAGCGACATTCTTTTGTGCACCTTTCACGAAAGGATCGTTGTCTATCTTTTGGCAATCCAGTCACATACACACCTCTTCCACCAAAGGATGTAGCATCACTTTTCATCACAAAATGCAGCTAAAAGAGAAATATATATATATATATATATATATATATTATATATATATATATATATATATATATATATATATTAAGGAAATAAAGAAAAGGAAAGTGGGTAAAGAAGGGATAGCCAAAAAGTTACCAAAACGGATTTGAAGAAAAAGAAAAGAAGAAAAAAAGAAGAAATAAATAATATATAATAGAAATAGGGAAAGCTATTCTTTCACTGAAAAATCTTGACACGGAACTGCAGGCGATTCTCAAACGAATTGTTGGCAAAGTGTCCATCGTAAATTAAGCCCGACTTGTGAGAATGTTTCCAACTTCTCTTTTCGTCAATAGGTGGCCACCATATTAGAGCAATCTCTACTGCGTTGTTTTTCTCCTCTCTCTCTCTCTCTCTCTATCTCACGCTCTCTCTCTCTCTCTCTCTCTTTCTCTCTCTCTCACACACACACACACTCTCTTGCTTTCTCTTGTCTCCCCTCGCTTTCTCTCTCATCCTTACTCTTTTTCTCTCTCTTTCTTAGTCTCTTTCTACATCTCTCGCCTAAATCTCTTTTTATTATTCAAAAAGATTTGTTGTATTTTTTTCTCACGTCTCTCTCTGTCTCAGTCTATGTATCGGTCTCTGTCTCTGTTTCTGTCTCTGTCTCTCTGTCTCTGTCTGTCTGTCTGTCTGTCTGTCTCTCCCTCCCCCCCTCTCTGTCTGTCTCCCCGTGTGTCTTGATCATTCTCTTTCTTTCTAACTCTTGTTATCTTTCTATATCTTTCTCCCCAAAAGATATGTTGTTTTTCTCCCGTATCTGTCTATCTGCCGTCTGTCTCTATCTCTATATCTCTCGATCTCTATCTCTGTCTGTCTGTCTGTCTGTCTGTCTCTCTCTCTCTCTTGCCCTCTTTCTCTATCTATCTCCCAACTCTCTCTTATTATTCAAGAAGATTTGTTGTTTCTGTGTGTGTGTGTGTGTTTCGCTCTCTCTCCCTCTCTTTCTCTCTCTCTCTCTCGCTCTCTCTCTCTCTCTCTCTCTCTCTCGCCCACATCCTCTTTCTCCATCTCTCTCTCAATTCTGTCTTTTAATTATTCATAAAGATTCCCTTTCGTGTTATATATTCCTTACCTTTCACCCTTATAAACCAACCCGGTCGTATTTCTCGATACCATGAAACACTTTCTGTTATATTTCATTATATTTCTCTCTCTTACTTTGCCTCTCTCTATTATACATTAAATTCAACTCTCTTTTTACTATCCGCTCTCCAATTTTTCACAAAATTTATCTTTGCCTCTTCGACCATACATAGCGCTATTAGAGCAAACTCTACAGCGTTGTTTTTCTCCACCCCTCTCTCTCTGTCTCTCTCTCTGTCTCTCTCTGTCTCTCTCTGTCTCTCTCTGTTTCCCTCTCTGTGCTCAACGTGCCCTATTTTATTATCTCTCTTCCAACTCTCTCTTTTTATCATTTAAAAAGATCCCCTTTCTTGTTTTATAGTCGTTACCTTTCTACCTTATTAACTAACCACGCCGTATTTATTCACATCATGATTCACTTTATGATACATTCTCTACTTTATTCCGTCTTTCTTTTTTCTCATTCTAAGTAATAATTATCTCCCTTTTTAATATTCACTCTCCAGCTTTCCTCTAAGTCTTTCGTTGCCTCTACCTATTATACATTACATTCATCCTTCTTTTTACTATTCGCTTTCCAGTTTCTTCTTATCCGTCTTTCTCTTAAATTTCCACCCATATTTTTCTTTTTTAGTTTCGTACATTTTCGTACAATTTATATGATGTCTTTATTCTGGTTTTCTATCGAAGATTTGCAACCGTTTCTTAAATCACACTTATCCTTTCTTTATAGCTCACTTCCTTCATTCTGTCAGAATATTACAATATTTCCATTGATTTCGTTCTCTTTTATTACCGCATTTGGTCCTATCTGATCTTGTCTTCTATATTTTTAATAGATATTGGATTTTTTTTCTTTTTTCTATTCTTGTTCACTTTCCTCTTTTCTATTCACATCTATAACGTAATATAGTTATTTCTTAGGCACACATACACACACACATTCACA
>CM042158.1:34230509-34265509 GCA_023376005.1 Doryteuthis pealeii | reverse complement strand
CTGAAGTTTATCAGCTCCATGTTCCTTTTTATAATTTTCTTTTGTCATTGTCTACGTGATCATTAAGTTAAATTTAATATTGGAATTTTCAAATATCAGCTGTTTTCTAATGACGTAAATATCGGATGATTTTGTAACATTCCGATGGCGTACTTATTTTCAATGGAATTTAAACCATTGTTTCTATTGTTGCTGAAATATTTCTTAACTAATCTTTATTCGATTATCTTTTGTTTACATAATTCTAAACTTATGCAATTGTAAAATTACTTGTTTCAGAAAACTTAATTATTTTAATGTATTCAATTCCACATGCACGTAAATAGGGGGCCAAATTTCCCATAGCACATAGGTTGGGGAGGAACAGATGAATTCTTGCTTATCTCAAGCACAAAGAGGAACGTAAATAGCTTCATCTAGAATTTGAACTCGTATCGCTTCGTTACGCTAACCACATTGTATATTTGTATTATTACTTTGATTGTGAAGATACGTAATATCAGCTTTTTGGAAGAATTTCAACACGATTTCGTGGAATCCATTAAACCATTTCCCGCCAATTTATACAATAATCTTTACGCCATCTAGTGGCTCACCAAGACACTTTGAATGAAAATAAAAATAAAATAAAACCCACATCCCTGTATTCTATTCGAAGTATCATCTTTAGAAAAGCCACTCAGTTTATATACTTGTGTTTTTTTTATTATTTAATTGTTTTATTTTTTAACGTTTTATTTTTTCGGTACTTCGTCCAAACATTTTCGGTTATGTTTGAAATTTCATGAATTTATTTGGTTTCCCATATTGGAGATCTCTTATTTCGGTTTCAACTCCATTTCGGTTTCAGCTTGCGGTGGAACATTTCAGTTTTTCACTATAACCGATTAAAAACGTGCATTAGCTGTCGATTTTGGAAGAAATGGCTTCGTATAAAAGCAAGATTATGCGTAAGAGTTTTCACTAATGTTTTTTAAAAGATTTTATTATTCTCCCTAATTCGATGAAAACACAATATTCGAAGGAATGTATAGGTTTTCTTTATAGAATTACTTTAGTCAAATGATAATAAGCAACATCTTTAAGAAAATCACAGGGGGGTCAAAAGAAACACATTCTCAAAATCAAATATCCAAAAAGAAATGAAAATATAAATATAAAAATATCTATTATATATTTTACGAGTGTGAGTCAAAAAGTAATGCTATTTTATTTAGGACATGTATAATTACCAACACAGAAACATGTATCGTACATAAAAACGAAGCTGGTCCTCTGTGGATCACATCCTTACTTATCCACATAGTCACCGTTTCTCTCACTAGCAATCTTCCCTCGAATGAGAGCGTGTATCTCTGCCCCGTAAAATCCTGTTCACTGTTCTTTGAGCGACTTCTTCACTATAGATTTCACTTCCTCGTCACTGGAATAATATTTGTCTCTCAAACCTTCTTTCATGGACCGAAGAGATGATAGTCTGAAGGCGCTAAATCTGGTGAGTATGGAGGATGCGGTGAAGTTGTCCACCCGGATAAGGCGATTTTTACCTTGCCCTGATGCTTGTGTGTGTTCGAGCATTGTCATGAAGAAGGAGGGTCTTACTCGTCAGATTCTGGCTCTCAGCCCCGTTAAGTTCTCAATGTAGGCCTAAAAGAACTTCACATGAAATAAAGAAAATGACATTATTTTTTGAAAACCACGTAATGAACGTCTTTAGAAAAACACCTTCTCAAAATCAAAACAAAAATGAAAAGGGAATTATAAAATCAGCTTTTATATATTTTAATACAATTTTAAAGTGAAAAAAATTGCGGTGGTATTTATTTTATAGTCAATATTCGGTAATTTTCACCTTTAGTTCCTAGCATAAAATTGTGCGTGGGCATTATCTGAAATGAACTTAATTATTATTAAGAACACATTTTATAATATTTTTGTGTTAAAGCATACAGTTGTATTGTTTTTGAAACGATTCTAAGATTTGTATATTTTGCACGGACACATTCAAAATGGCTACCGTCTTGTTTCAAAGTGAAAGTCAGTTGGCTAAATTCCTAGCATAAAATTATCTGAAATGAACTTAATTGTTATTAAGGACACATTTTATGATATTATTGTCTTAAATCATGCGGTTGTATTGTTTTCGAAAAAGTTTCTAAGATTTGTTTATTTCGCACGGAGACTTTCAAAATGGCTACCGGCTTAGTTCAAAGTGAAAGTCAAGAGAGATTACTCCAATTGCCTTATTTGCTAGGAATTCTAACTACTAAAGGTGAAAATTACCAAATATTCTCTTTATTTCTTTTGATATTATCTTCATTAGGTTTTGAGGAATATTTATATTGTTCATTTACCAATCTAGTGCCCAATGGCCCTTTCACTTTTGGACTAATGAACTTGGGAAAGGTATCGTTGGTTTGTTGTGTGGATTTTAGGGAATGTCAACACTAGATGGATTATTTTATGCTGAAAACATTTTGTTTTATTCATTCTTGTTGGGTGGTCAATATTTTTGAACTCAGTTTTTTAACGTATTTTTCAAAACTTATTTTCTATTCAACCCCTTAGATGGGACCTTAATAGGTACTACCAGTCCGAGTCAGAGATGACATGTGATTAAAAGCGATGAATGGTTACTCCACACTCCCCAGAGCTCTAGAACAGGAACTTCAGCATCAGATGCATTTTAACATCAAATCCACGACACTAAAACCCTCCGCCACCGCCTTCTAGCACATATTGTTACATAATCTATGCATAGATTATTGTCAACCCCCTGTATTTCTGAAGGGATGGCCCCTTTTCATATCACGGGCTGGACTTTCCATGGAATATTACAGAAAGCCCGCGAAATACGTAAGGTCACATGGGACCTGGTTGGGTCTTTAGTTTCAGCTTGGACGTCAGGCAGATAAGATACATCTGCTTTAGCTGGGACTCACTGCACACGCCCGTTGTGTTTAGTTAGAGAAATATGTTTAGTTAAGTAAATAAAGGTTTAAATAAATAATATGGTTTTGTGGTTGATGAATGTCTTGGCAACAAGACTGACCTAGAAGAAGAAATAAATCAAGGACGACCAGCTAGCAAGAACAGAGACGTTAGAAGATACGCTAGAAGAACGTAAGATACCAAAGATGAGCAGAAGAATAATAGAAGTAAAGAAGGGGGAAAAACAACATAATATCATAAAAAGGGTCGAGATTTGCCATGAGAGCTATAGATATGGGAGAACCATATTAGTGCCAGAGCTTGAAGGGACCAGCAGATTGATGGGTGTGGTGTCCCTGAGCACCCATCTAGCATATTAAAGGACCAAAGTATTGCATTTAATTGACTGCTCGGTCAACGGGATTCCATCCTTAGGCAGAGCGGATCACCTTACACGGCCAACAGGCGGCTCCATTTGGAGGAATGTTACCCCTCTGCAGAAGTGCAGTCGGTGTATTTGACAGTCATAGCCGATAGAGCAGTGGAAAGAAATTATAGCTCCGACTTTATAATCTCTGGTTTAGATCAATGAGTTTAAGTTTATGTAATTACCTACTGTTGGCATTAGTTGAACTAGGAATTCAATCCCTTTTTCACTTGCGCTAAACCAGAGAATATTTTTGCCGGGGTAGAGTGCCACAATTACCGTCAACTCTCAGATACTTTTCCGAACAGATCAGATTACCCAAGCTGTGTTAATTCTTGTGCCGAGTTATCGATGACCGGTATCGAACCCGGAACCTTATGAATGCTCCAACGACAGAGCAAAACCGATTTATTTAACCCTGTTTCATTCGTGGTAAGCTTTCGACATCTGTTTTTATCAACTCATCAATACACGCCACAATAAGAGTTGGGTGGTTGGATGGCTGATAGATTTTAAGGGCATTTGAACTCGTCTAGGTTTATTTAATGCCTAGAGTTTAGGAAACAATAAATGTAGTATATTTATATTTAAACTTTTGTAAAAAAAAAAGTAAAATCGTTGCGATGACCTTTTGTTGGTATCAGCCAGACAGCGAGTGAGTCTATCCCCTTTTCACTAGCGCTAGACCAAGGAGATTGTTTTTTTTTTTTTTTTTTTTTTTGAATATAACAAAACATCTTCGACATAAAGTCGGTTGGCGACGCGAATGTGGAGCGCCCTTTTATCACAATTGCTGCCATGCCCATTCTGATCCAGAGTGGTAGTACCTGTTAGGGTCCAATGAATGGGTAAAACAGAAAAATGTGTTTATAAAAAAATTGAATATCTATTAAGAATGAATTTCTTTTAAAACTTTGTCGGTATTAGATTACCCACTGAGGTTGATATGCCGTAATCAAAACCCAACCAAACCAAACTTTACTGAGACGACGGTTGCTTCCAGTTTAAAAAATTGTATCAGCCTTTTTAGCTTGTAAAGCCAACAGGGTTATATAATCATGTTTAAATCCACATGGGAAGTGTACCTTAATCCTGACAACAACAAAAAGAAAGAAGAAGCAGAAAAATAAAAAGCAAGAGAACAAAAGAAGCAAGAAGCAGAAGAAGAGGAAATAAGATGAAGCACAAGAATGAAGATGTAGATGAAAGAGAACAAAGAAGCAAGAAGAAAAAGTAAGAGAACGAAGAAGTAAGGGAAAGAAGAAGTAAGAGAATGAAGAAGCAAGAAGAAGTAAGAGAACAAAGAAGTAAAGGAACGAAGAACCAAAAAGAAGTAAGAGAACAAATAATTTAGTTCTGATCAATTCGTCTCATTCTATGATTCACTTAAGTACTTCACATTGTTCTTTTGTTAGGGTGTCAGGCGGCAAGTATCATTTTTTAAAAATTATTTCACACTTTCTTCATTTCTTAATATATACTCTAAAATCTATTACAAATGTTTGCATTCATACTTCTATATTATTTGGGGTGATCGACTTAGTAATTTCTTTAAGTGATTCTAAGATGTTTTGTTCATAGTGTGATATTCCATAATGCGCTTTTAATTGTATTATTTGAAAGACTATTTTAAGGTCATTATCTAATGTATTTTATTGCCCCCCCCCCCAACACAAATATGTCTACATACATATATTCATATATATTTACACTCACACACATAATATTGATAATCGAGTGAGCTATATTTATAAGTAAATAGGACTCAATACCGTGGATCTAATATTGTATCTATGATAGTGTAGTGTGGATATGACGTCAACGTCGCTTTATTACTGTCAGTAACTAAGCGTAGTAGACTTCATCCTCATGCTAACCTAACAATATATATATATATATATATATATATATATATATATATATATATATATATATATGATATACCAAACTTATTGGTAAATCCTCGCGGTGAGGAAAAAACAGCAAATAGTTTGATTGTAAAAATATACTACCAAACCTCAACCGGGAAGAAACAAATTTTGGGAAAAAGAAAAGACCAAGATAATAATACCAACAAAAAATAATCTATTGGTACAATATTTTGGCCAAAAGAAAAAAAAACAATGTATATGCATATATATATATAAGATATATATATTCATACAAAACCGCCAGGAGACTAAAGCTAATAAGTAAAATGTGCTCAATACCTAAGTAGCGCAAATATTAAAGATAAATCTAATGAGTCAGACGAACCTACTAAAAGTTTCGCTTAATGCTATTCAGGGCTAAGATCTTAGCCCTGAAGAGCATTAAGCGAAACTTTTAGTAGGTTCATCTGATTCATTAGATTTATATATATATATATACATATATATATATATATATATATATATACATATATATTGGTGGAATATATATCTTGTTTGGACTTGTAGTTTTTGGTGATTCTTGTTGGGTGTTTGTAGCTTTACTGTAATGACAATTATCTCTCGACTGCAGGTTAAATCCCATTCAAGGGCAGCAGTAACATAGAATAATAATTAACACAGCTTAACACCTATACCCCGGCTATGGTTAGCGGAATGAGAGCAAGATACCCCCGTGGACTAAATAAAGGGTTAGGTTTAAAGTTCTGTGATGGGTTCCGATTATGACAAGAAGGTCCCGATTACGAAACTTTCATTATGATTTCATTATCATTTATTATAATATATTTAATATATAAATATATATTATATATATATATATATATTAAAAGATAATTACATAAGATGCATTTTTTTAAATAGGATTGGAAAGACTAAGAGTAAGCAACAGCAAAGATAATTTCCAATATATATATATATATATATATATAATATAATATATATATATATATACAAGGGCCCTTGTTTTATTAAATAAAACATTTTTTTTATCACTCTTTTCCTTCGTATCCACCTATTGATCATCATGATTACCCTTAGAGTATTATTTAAATTTGCTTGTACCAGAAATTTATTTATATTATATATATATATAATATTGGAATTATCTTACATTTCTTTGGGAAATACATTCGGTATATTCTAAGCCTTGCCGACGGGAAGATTTCTTATTTGAATTGCCTTAGGCGATGCCACAGAAGTAAGACATGATAAAAAAGACAAACATGAACAGACGTTAAAAAAGTGAAAAAAAAAAAAAATTAGAATCAGTGAATAACATAGTTGACGAGAAATACTGACAGTGTTCGAGAAAAAAAGAAAGGTATGTAAAAAGATATTAACATATTTGAGCCTTACCCAGAAAAATGATTGAAACTATTTAAACATTACTTTTTTATTATTTTCTTTCTATTTGTCCGTGTAATTTTGTGCAATAACAGGAAGAAATGTAGATATGAAAACGTATTTATCTAAGTATTGCATTTATTTAGAAAGTAAAAAAAGAAAAAAAATGATGGAGGATATATATATAAAAAAAGGCAAATAGTGCGCATGCGCACACGTCTTCTCACGTTATGCGCTATTGTGAACAAATACAAGTGAAATTTGAGTATTTTGATGGTCACGTCTACAAGAAGCAGGCATGTTTAATGTGATGGCTTTGGTGCTTTGTGTAATTCTTTGAGGCTGAAGAACGGACCAGTTGGTGTCTAAATTGTTTGTTCTGCTTTTCATCAGGGATATTTTCTCTGTGAGCACAAAGAACAAGTTGCGTTGGAAAGGTTCCAAAATACAGACGTGTTGAACGTGAGTCATATCAAGTCTTGTGCGAAAAGATACAGCGGACATTAAAAAGAGACATTTATGCGTATACAGTGAGGAATTGAAAAGTTGTAAACACATACACCCCCATATATATATATATATATATATATATATATATATATATATATGTATTTGTGTGTGTGTGTGCGTGTGTGTGTGCGTGTGTGCATCTGTGTGTGTATGTGTGTAAGAATGTGTGGGGATGTATGGGCTTATATATGCATACACTGATGATTTGAAAAGACGTAAACACACATACACCCCACCACACATACACACACACACACACACACACACACACATATTATATATATATATATATATATATATATATATATACGCATCGCATACATAACTCTAAACACATAAACAACGATGTATATATATATCAATATTCTCTCACTCTCTCTCTCTCTCTATATATATATACATATATATATATATATATTTATTATATATATTATATTATTTATTTATTTATATATATATATAATATATATATATATATATATATATATATATATATATATAAAGTCATGATGTCGAGGAAAAAGGCAACGGCGTTTAGTAATTCGCATTGATATAATCTAGTAATCCTATTAACCACTGTTTACCTATAAATATACCAACTCTCTCTCTTTCTCTCTCTCTCTCTTATATATTATATATATATATATATATATATATATAATATATATATGTGTGTGTGTGTGTGTGTGTGTGCGTGTGTGTGCGTGTGTGTGTATGTGTATAATAGATTATAGTCACAATATCACCAATTATTCCCTCTTTCTCATATACACACATATATATGTGCGTGTGTGTGTGTGTGTTTTGATACTTAGAGAGAGGGAGGAGAGAGAGAATGAAAGAGAAAGAGAATAATTGTTCATGTTGTGTGACTATCCCTTATTACGGAGTGAGTGCATGTGTGTGCAAGTGTGAGAGGGAGAGAAAAGAGATGAAAAGGGGGAGGTAAGATGGAAAGTGGTTGATGCATGAGTTTGTATCATTTCTCTTTATATATATATAGATGATTGCTAGAGTATATCAATGCGAGAAACTGACAGTTACTAAATGCCGTTGATTTTTCCTCGATACCATAATATATATATATGCACACACACACACACACACACACACACACACACACACACACACACACTTGAACCCGAGGTGATGAAGGCGGTGGCTACGGGTCTTAATGTCCTGGGTATTATATTAAACGTTATCTTATGGTAACGTTCTAATTCTGGAGTTCTGGGGAATGTGCAGTACACTTTCATCACCGTTACTCCCATGAAGCTGAATGGTATGACCTGTTAGGGTTATTTCTCTGGGTTAAATAGAAAAATGAGTTAACGAATATTTAAAAAGAATTGAGATCCAATGAAGAATGAATAAGACAAAAAGTATCCGGCATAAAATAACCCGAGGATTGACATTCCTTAAAATCCAAACAACCAAACATATATCTGTGAATATTTTACTATAACTATTATCAAATATTTGATACTATATAACCGAAGGAATGCCATTACCAGTTAGGGTTCTATCTATGGGTTGAATAGATCAAAGACTTATTTCATAAATATGAGTATTAAAAATGTGTTTAAAACTCGAGTTTTAAAAAATTGAATACCCAACAAGAATGAATAAAATAACAAGGGTTTACATGCCGTAAAATCCAAGCAACTGACAGACCAACCATTGAATGAACCAGAAAAGACGTAAAACCGTTAATCTCCCATTTTTTTTATTCTGTTTTGTTTTTATATAATTTGAAGACCTGTGGACATTCACAATGAGGCAAAATGATATATCAACGTCCGTTTCCTAAGTGACATCTTTAGTAAAGTAAGACAAATGACTCTGCAATGGCGTACTTATCCACTAATTTGTAACATTATACTACCGGGGATCTTTAGCAACTCGACGTCTGTCAGAATTAAGCACATTATCAGACAATGTAAGAAACACAACACCCTATCACTGGATAAACAAGGGTTTGATTTCTAAGAAACAGGCTCCAAGATCCAGTGAACTTTACTTTGTATTCGTTTATTATTCATTTTAAAACTTGTAGTTGTATTCAATATGTCTCAGATTCTATTTGTTCACGCTGTGTTTTAGAGTCAATCTATACATATATAAAGGGCAGTTTTTGTGTATGTATGTCCCGAGGAAAATTTGAAAATAAAACAATTAATGAAAAAGTAAGTATATATACACATTCATAAGCACATGATCTTGGTTTTTGAACAAAAATAATGAAGATTTGATTTATATTCGTGAAGATAATTAAAAAATAAAATTTAAATGATAACAGCATGGACGACATAAAATCAAAATTACTAAAATATATTCCGTAATTCACAATTTCAGTATTACAAATGAAACAAATTTATAATAGATAGATAGATAGATAGATAGATAGATAAGCATCCATACTTATTTAATATATCTATTAATAATGGAGATTCGCTTCCGGTATTTGTCTCTAACAAAAATTACGTCACTGCTTACGTCACCTTACCCAAAATCGTCATAAGATTTCCTTCTCCTAGACTGTCATGTCTTCTTACCAAGGTTAAGGAACCCAGTCTGCCGTACTTTTCAATCATATATGGAGGGAGAATAGTTGGATCCATGCCAATACCAAGGTATGTGAAAATACAAGTAGCTATGTGAAATACAATCAGCCTCGTCCAGTATTTAATCTTGTCTCGTCGTGACCATTTCCTAAGATGGTAAATGTTATACCATGCGCCTCCACAGATTGTTTTGTTACTAAACATCTATTAATAATCGAGATTCGCTTCCGGTTTTTGTCTGTAACAAAAATTACGTCACTGCTTACGTCACATTACCCAAAATTTTCATAACATAGAATAAAAAAACTCAAAATTTGAACATGCCACATTAGACAGTCCTCATTGTTTTTTAAAACAAGTTTTAATAAATACATGACTAGTATTATATATCTATATATAGTTTGTTTTATTTTAATACATATTTAAAGTTTACATTTCAAATTGTTTTATTTTTTTAATCCTTTAATGAAGTTGATGATTTTATTTACTTAGGGTACAAACTCGCTGACGTTGAATTTTTTTACTCCCACCCCTCAGGCGATATGTTTCAAAATCTATTTTTACATCATCCGGAGGGTGTTTTTTATTTTGTACTAGTTTTTTTAATGAGTGGACAGTGCTTCTTAATCATACAAAAGACAAATAGATAGATAGATAGATAGATAGATAGATAGATAGATAGATTTCATATTAATGTACTCATTGACTGGTGTTTTGATAATTATCCAGAAACAAAAAATAAAATTAAACTAAAAGATAAATGACCTGGCAGGCTCAGATTGGAAAAATGCCCGTTTCTTGTGACGTGTTTTTTTTTATTCTCACTTTTTTGAGGGAAATAAAATTACACCATATAATATAGACATGAAACAAATCAATATCATACAACATAATCCCCAATAATGCTAAGATATTGTTAAAACCAATTACTAAAAAGTATAAATATAAATACACGTATCTAACCGTTAGGCATGACATAACCCCTGATAGGTTGATATGTCGTTATAATCAATAAACAAACAGTGTTTTGTTAGAAATTTTAAAAAAGGTCATTTTTCTATTCACTATGGTTTACGATGATTTCCTCATTTGTTCGTAGAAATGTTTCCTCTTTTTGTTGGTTCTAAATTCTAGCTTTATTAAATCTAAATTTACGTGACTTAATTTTATCAGGAATAAGTTTATATCAATTCATGGATTCTCGGTATATTTGCACGCCTCTCTTTCATTCATATACTGATTTGAAACCTAAAATCAATAGATTTCTTCATACAAAATGGCAACAACACTGGAATAACAACATCCACAATAAACTCTTCCTAATCAAACCCAATTTGGGAGGCTGGAGACCAACTTTAAGGAAGTCTAGAAAGGAACAAGTCATTGTATCCCGATTACGCATTGGTCATACAAGACTAACGCACTCGTATATACTCAAACAAGAACAACAACCACAATGTGGAACATGTCAAATAGCTTTGACGGTTAAACACTTATTCGTGGAATGCAGGTTTTTTGCTCATATCAAAAACCGTAATTGTAAAGCAAACAATATGAAAGATCTGTTTGAAAATGTCAACATGGAGGATATTCTCTCTTTTTTTAGGGAAATAAAATGATATCATAGAATATAGACATGAAACAGATCAATACCACACAACATAATTCCCAATAATGCTAACAACTTGTTAAAACCAATTACTAAAATGTATAAATATGAATACACGATATGTATAACTTCCTAACCGTTAGGCATGACATAACCACATACATGTTGATATGCCGTTAAAATCAATAATCGAACAAACAAACTTTCATTCATTGCTTTTCTTTGTTTTATTTTATCTTCTTCATGTTTCAATGTTGTATTTTTTGTTTTTCTTCGCTCTTCTTAGAAGTCCGTCGTAGACGACGATGACGTCACTCCATGTCTTCAACAGTTGTAGTCCCTCTGGTGGCTATTTAGTGCAATTCTGGACTTGCAGATGAGGTCACTAACATTGCAACGGAAATTCCCATCTGCATTTGGTGGTTCATGACGACGAAAACGTCACCGCTCAGCAGCCCTGTTTATCTCGATATTGAGCCACTCAGCTCCTGTGCGGCACGCGTCTCACCAGCCCTGTCTGTTGGAGGCCAGATCTTCCAGCCTTGAAGCTGCGATGGTGCATTTCTTCAGCGTCAGCTTAATATGAACTCTGAATCGCTTTTGGTGGCCCCTGTCCTTCGTGTGCCATCTGCGAGTCTACCGTAAAGTATGTTACGGATGGCATGCCTCGTCTTATCTGGTTAAGTGGGTGTATGGACACCTAGCATTACTAAAAACAAGAGCTGCCAAAGGACGGATGAGCTTCAGTTGAGCCAACGGCCATCCACATCGATCGATAGTAGTACGATTGGGGTACTTACTACACACATTAATCAACAACACAACCTGGCGCTTGGGTGCAAACGTTGGGGCTTCCCGGGAGACTTGACTCTCATGAAGTAACAACACTACTGTTGGAAATTTTGGAGATATAAGGTGTGCTCTAGTTCCCCGCCTGGATTTATAGACTAGGCGAGATCATGTGGTCTATTCCTTAGCCAATCGCTGGCCATACTGCGTGGCTGATAGATTACTTAAGCACTGATTCTTTCTCAGTATACTTGCGACCATTGACGAAGGAACCTAGAATTCTCTACCTGAGAGGATTACCAAAGGATTTGTTATCGAAGGACTTTTTAGCAAGAATCCACTGGCCAAGGATGGCCCTTAAAAACTTAACAACTACCACAGACAGCACTCTGTAGCAGCTCGGCAGCCCAAGTCGCCTCGGACTACCCCTGCCACTGGACCAACTGCGGAACTGACAAAATAGTGGACTTGGCAGCCTCTTTTCACTTAAAATATCTGATTCAAAAGTTTCACTTCTTGATCTATCTCCTTCAGGATTCAATGATGTGCTCTTTTTTCTTTTATTTTCTTATTTTGAATGTTTTATTGAGTGTATTTTGAAGGAATTCCGAGATAAGTGTAACGTTATGGTAAAAGAAATCTGTACATAATTGATGGGTAGCATGGTAATCATGTACAATAGCGTAGATTATAAAATAACGGGTAATGGAAAGATACAGGAGAAATGATAGACACTTCGTAGCCCTGTATTGACCTAACTTTCCAGTTCACGAGTACGATCGTGGGAAGTTAGCCAGAGAAAATCAATCTTTGGATGGATGTCCGTTGAAAAAAATGGATCGTAATAGCGTCTCTCATTCAATTAGCCATATTCTCGCTCGCGTGCTTGTGATCTGCAATTTTAGTTAAAATATCTATGAACTCAAAACAAAGAAAGTGTTATGTTGTTATTAAGGACAAACAAACAACACGAGACATCCCAGAGTAAAAATATATACCAGATCCAACATAAAGATACCAGCCCAGACCAGCCAGATAGCAGAATACAAATAGATAAACCAGCCCAAGCTAAGATGGAAGATAGCAAGATAAAAGAAACAGAAGCAAACTATCTAAGTAAAAAAGACAAGTACTCCAGTGTACTAGAGAAAATTTATTTTTTTGGCTGACGACTGGGCGAGACAGACCGTCATGGCGTCTCTCATCCAAGTAGCCAAATTCTCACATGCGTGTTGCTGATCTGGAATCTTAAAACAAAAATAAAAGATGAGCTCGAAACAAAAAGAAAGTTTTGTGTCACTCATTAAAAATAAAAGTAACAACACAACACCTCCGTCAGTGTTGGATTTTTTTGTAATATGAGTTGAGCTCCACCACTTAAACTTATAGACTCTGCGTGGGCGCTTGGATTAAAGCTATCCAATCAACTGATCAAATACCTGTTTTTTACCAATTTAATCACTGATTTTGAAAGCCGTTCATTATTATGTATTCAATATTGAACGAACCTGCAGCCAATGACTTTGTTCAACCAAAGGATTCTATCCAACACTAAGTGACACCAATGAAGATCCAAAGGAATTTACCCAACACTAAGGGACACCGAGGAACAACCAAAGGATTCTTAACTAAAGATCAGCCTCTGCTTAACACGAAGTATCTCCACTGTGAAGTGCTCTCACTTGAAGCCTAAACATAACCACAAAAAATGTAACCTAGACAGATCTAGAATAAAAGAAGATCCAGCAAAGATACACACCCAGACCAGTTAAATACCAAAGGATCGACCGATAGACAGACAGACCAGCCCAAGCTAAGACTGAAGATAGCAAGATAGAGGAAGCATAAGCTAAGTATACAAACAAAGATGTGAAGTACACCTGTATACAACTATAGGAATGCACATGTACTCTACCATACTGCACAGTGCGTAAGATGCGGGTCAAAATGGGTATGGTATGCAGCAGAATATTGTAGTATCTTTAGATCTTAAATAAGGGCATTGTTTCTGTATCTGTGGTGGAGCACCACGCCTACCACCAGTTCCTCACTTTACCACACAAATCCCTGTGCTACTCATACGCTGAGTTAGCAAAGACCAGTATCAAACCTGGAACCTTGTGGTTTCTAGTCGGACGCTCTACCGACTGAGCTAAGCCGGCCCTAGATTAAAAGATAGACTGATTTGAACTGAGTTAGCTAGCTAGATATGAGCATAGATAAATATGTAAATCCCAGCTAAGATAGATAGATAGATAGATAGATAGATGGAATGGTGAACATAGGATAGTGATAGAACAGCCTACTCTTACACATATTTTAGGCTTCGTGTCATATTTATGTCTGAAAAGAAAGAGATAATCCTTATTACAATGAGTTAATCTCAATTAATCTTTAAAGTTGACGTCAGAATCAACCAATGGAATTAAGAGTGTTGGAATAATTCCGTCTATGAGAGACGATGGAGTAGTGTTCAATTTTTTTTTTTTAAGTACGTAGCCTGGGCGGGTTCTTATGGAGGATGAGTTGTTGCACAAGCAGTAAATCTCCTCTCTCCATACTGCCGATGTGATCCAAAGGAAAGGCAAGGAACCAATGCTATTTGGCAACAGTAGTGTCGCCCCGTTAGGTACTCCGGCTCCTGATTTCTTTTCGGGATTAAGTATCTGGCCTTATATTGAAACCTTTCACGTTTGTCATTGTCTTGTGAGAATTATTTATGTCTTCTTCTGGGTAGGAAACTAAATAGAATCTCATGATGAGTCTCCAGTTCTGCTGATCTAAGGAGTGTAGAATACTCCTTTATAGCCATTATTCCTGTTACATAGTGGATAGACATATCCCATAATTTTTAGTAGGTAGTGTAGAGTAATTTAAAATAACGGTAAACAGTGAAAAATCACTGATGGTTTGATTGATATGTCTTGACCACTGGTTTGTCTTGAACAACATAAAACGCCCCAATAATGATTGACATGCCGTAAAATAAAAATAAAAAAACAGCAAGTCTTATTTTTTTCAAATCTATTTATTATTTTTTCAAATAATTTTTTTTTAGATGTAAAAGCCACAACAAGAGAACTGATGGAAAAAAAGTTGTTCAATTGATATTGGCAAGAGATGTATTGTGCCTGAAAAAATGTTACTGCGTATCTCCAACAGTGAACATTCACTAGAGTCTCATGGGCAAAATTAAAGCAAGAGTTTGGCATTTATTTGTCAAAAAAAAGTGTGGGGAAGACGGGGTCTGCTTCGAAATCAAATTTGCTAATAATAATCCACTCAGGGGAAAATCTGGTCGTTAAAGGTGTCGTAAGGTTTATCGGATCGGAAAACCGATTTCACGATCATACGCATACAAAATCTGGCAAAGAAATCTATAGTTACTTTGCTTAGATCATGTCTGCCACAAGGACACATTGAGGAGATCATTTACCTCATTTTAAATGTGGTCGTTAAAGGTGACGTAATGTTTATCGGATCGGGAAACTGATTTCACGATCTTACGCATGAGGAATCTCGCAAAGAAATCTATACTTACTTTGCTTAAAACGTGTCTGGCACAAGGACACATCGAGGAGATCATTCAAATCATTTTATATGTGGTCGTTAAGGTGGCGTAATGTTTATCGGATCGGAAAACTGATTTCACGATCTTACGCATGAGAAATCTAGCAAATAAATCTATACTTACTTTGCTTAAATCATGTATGGCACAAGGACACATTGAAGAGATCAGTCACATCATTTTAAACATTCGAATGCCAATAGCTTAAAAAGATATTTTCAGTACTTATACTTGTATGTATTTGTGAGATAAGCTTTTAGGTTGTGTCAGGTTGGCATCCTTCCCTCTACTAAAGACGATGGCGTAGTGTTCAATCTTTTTAAATTTATTATCTGCAACTGCGTGAGTGGCTGAACAGACCAATTTTTAAATGATAATCTCTGGTGCAGTGACTGCAAACAAACAGTGATGCTTACTGGAGATGCAGTTGTCTCTCCTTCCTTATGGCTCTCTTTTCTGCGGCGGCTTCTTTTCTCTCTTTTTCACTCCTTTTCGTCCCTTGTTTGACGAGGAGGCGCCAGGTTGTACATTCTTCTGCATAAGTCTCCCATGTGTTGATGTCGATGTGGCATGTCTTTGTGATGAATAATTCTAATACTTTGGACTGTTGTCCTTATCTTTATTGTGTATAAACACAACGTTCAGACCACAGGGGTCTGTTAAGGTGTTTTAAAATTACCTTAAAATAAATAATCTTCAGACAATTACCCATGAATTCAAACGTGGTTTCGAAGCTAAAATCGTTACTACTCATTCACGGGGGCTCCAACTGGTAAGGATTTTAGTTCCGAAACCACATTCGAATTTTTTTTAAATCCACCTGAACAGAGCCCGAGATTACTGGGACCTAAAAGTTGTATTTATACAAAATAAAGATGAGGACAACAGTCCGAAATATCAAAATTATAGATATTTTCAAATTTATACTTTTTCATGATGTCTTTAGTTAGGAATATCAGACAATAAAAATTATTGAATATATAAATAATTAATTTCTTAATGGGTCTGTCATATAGTATCTAAATAATGAGAATGGAATCGTCTGTTTTTTTTGTCTTCGATAAATAATCAGACAAAAACATGGAAGACAGAAACAACGGAATTTTAGAGGACTTGTTAATTTAACCTAGCAATTGCAAAAACTCTGTTCACCTTGTATATTTCCTTAGTAAACTTCTTTCCCCATCCTTAATACTCGTAGTTTTCCTATTAGTTTAACTGCATCTAATGGTGAGATTCTATTTATGGAGCTATGGAGTACCTCTTCTTTGCCATTACTCCCAGGTCCATTCTGACCCAGAGTGGCAGTATCTGCTAGGTTACTATCTATGGGCTAAATAGATCAAAAGATGAGTGATTAAAAAATTAATTTTGAAGAGAAAATTTAATACCCAACAAGAATGAATAAAACAAAATGTCTCTGGCATAAAATAACCCAGGGGTTGACATGCCATAAAATCCAATCAATCACTCTTTCATAGTTTAATTAGTAAGGCACAAGGTCAGGCTTCCAAAAGAAAACAGATAGAAAGTGAAACTATTTCTTTATTTCTTACTCATGCTGTTTATGTTGTAGAATGACACTGATACTCAATATACAAAACTTTTTACGTTTAAATTCTAATTTGTATTTCTTTTACACTGCTCCCTTACTGTGTCTGTACAAATGTCATAGAGTTCATTTTTAAAGCTAAATATTGAATACATTGCATGGCAACAGAATGGAATCAGCAGATTTAGATTTTCATTTGTTCTTTTTTTTTCATTTGGCAGTAAATAAACTAATATATATATATATATATATATATATATATATATATATATATATATATATATAAAATCACCAAGATTATAATTCCACTCCTCACATATTCACATTATTTCAACTCCAATTAAAACATATTCGAATATATAAATTTAAACATGTTTTAACAAAACACAAAATTCATTCAACAAGCATTGCCCTTTGATCTTATTTTCAACTTATTTTTAATCTATTTTAATAACAAAATTACCGTGAATACAATTTACACCTATACGTATCACTACGCTCACTCTAATCAAAACAAAACAATAGAAATAGATTTGACCCCCCCTTTTTTTCTTTCCCCTTTTTTTCTTTTTCTTTTTAATGAAACCGCTTTTAAACATTATGACACATACAATTGTTAGACAGCTGCATCCTAGTAAATAGATTAACACAAATCAATTCTAACTTATTGGTTAGTTTTCGAATCCCATAAAAAATCAACTTCCGGTGTGAGACTTTTTTGAATCGAAAGACAGCGTTCTTTCGCAGCGAACATTTTAATGCAATGACCAGACACGTGAAATCAACTGCTATTAATCGGTGTCTTGATTAATTCAGTGGATTTAACCCTGAAGATCCTCGTGGTGAAACTCGAGTAGGTCATTTATTGTACCCATTTTATATATATATATATATATATATATATATATATATATATACCAAACCCTCCGCACGAGTAGGATGTGACACAAGGTCAATTTCTTTAGCGGAGTTAAGCAGGTTCGAATTCAGAGTTTTTCTTCTCCTAGACCAGTTACCTAGTCATGGTTAAAGAGCCCAGTCTACCCTGCAATTTATCCATAGCTGGAGGAAGAATTGGATTTATCCCTCTCCTAAGAGTATTAGCGCTATTTGAAATTTAAACAGCTTCGTCCAGGAATTGAACTCTGGTCGACGAGTCCATTTCCCACGACGCTTACATTTAGACCAGGCGCCTCCATTTAAACTAAAAACATATAAGCCACAAATCATTTGTCTAAATTTTTTAAATGAGGCTTGATAATTTGTATTATTTGGACTTTTCGGACTGATGTCCATGTCTTTTATTGTACTCAAAGTGTTGACCGATCTGTCCAGTGTTTTGTTTTTTTCATTTGTTACTAAGCTATTTACAGTTCTAAGTGACACTCATCTGTTAGTTTCAGGTTCAATCCCGACCACGCTCGATAATAACATAGAATACTTCAGATAGCTTAATACTTGTACTACTCAAGTTACAATTCCCTTAGTTATTTACATCACATTCTCCATGATTATATTTTTATTTAACCCACACAATTAATAAAATTGTTTTATATTATTAATACTGTTGACCATATATACATTTTAATAACATGCAGTTGTATTTATATATACAACAGAGGTGTAGTCAGGGTTCGAATCACACACAGAGCAGTCTCCTGTCTATAAGTCTGTTGATGCGGCATAATATGCCGAAATGTACATACATAGATCGACTTTTTCTCGATTTGTTTACGCCTTACATTTGAACTGATTTGCTCGCCTAATTCATTAACTATCAACTAATTAACTTTCAATTAGGTATGACTTAAATTAAGCACTTATTCTCCCAAATTGTCGGCTATCGCCATCTCAAACAGACTTTTTGTTTACTTTCATATACAACAAAGTAACGGTTTACAGTGTTAACGTTTAGGCTAATTAGCATATTGATATAATAAATCTGATTTTAATAAATATGTGCTTAGTATTATTGATTTCTAACTATTTGGTTTTATCTTAATGAATATCAGCACAAATTACGCGGACAAATCTTAAAAGAAATTGATTAATTAAAAAGAACTAACTTTAATTTTATTCCAATTTTAACTGAATAGTTAAATTAGGAAAATCTAGCAATGAAAAGATGGTAATGGCGAAATTTCAGTAGTTCTATTTTTCGATTATTCGCCCCTCGGTTTCAAATCTTTTAAACTGCATTCTTATTTAGTTTCATTAGACTTTCTAATCTAATCTAATATCTTATTACGTTAAAACTTAGATACTTGCACCTGGATGGTGAATATATTTGTTAGTTAAATAAATGGAGTTTTAAAAAAAAAAGAAATTATACTGGTAGACCACAAAAGACAGCAAAATGTTGAGATTGAAAACTCAAAGCAATATAAAATAGATGTATAATAAAATAAATGTGAAACGAGTGGGTAGACGTATTGTTGGATAATATATAGGCACAACGTATCATTATTAGTAGGTAGTGTAAATTAATTTGAAATAAAGGAACGTTGAGGGATAATACAATTAGATTTGCATAGTTTGATTGACAGACATTAAAGCCTAGTACATGCTAAATACAAATATTGGTAAGAACATTTAATCCATGAATATATAATCGGTTATTTCCTAGTTGAGTAACATGATATTACAGGGTGACCCAGAAAAAACAGAACCCAAATTATTTATTTTCCCATTAGACTAATCCTAAAGCCCAACCCTAACCCTAACCCTAACTCTAAACCATAAACCTTAACCCTAACCCCTAGTTGAGTAATATAATATTACAGGGACACCAAAAAAAAAAAAGAACCCACAAATTTTGTAATAAAACTGTTAATCTTAATTCTTTTTTAAATTTACACCCAATAAGGGTTAGGGTTAGGATTTAGGGTTAGGGTTAGGGTTAGGATTGGGGTTTAGGGTTAGTTTAATGGGAAAATAAATAAATAATTTGGGTTCTGTTTTTTCTGAGTCACTCATGTTACTCAACTAAAAAATGACTATATAATATTTCATTTTTAAGGGATTCAGGCTAATATAGTTATATAATTATTTGGTAAGTACTACTGTACATGTACACCAGTCAATGAACCTTTTTGACATACCTAGTAAGTAAAACGCCTAAGAATTATGTGCATCCAGTTGGTTGGTTGTTTTTTTGTAATTTATGGTATATCAGCCTTTTGCGGGTCATTTAATGCCGAATCAAATCCTTTTGAATTCGTTTTCTAACAGTACCTTATGTTTAGCTAAAATTTTCACCCATCTAATTATTGTACAGACTCATCTGTTTAACTTCGTTGATCTAGCGGGAACCGCTTCTTTTAACATGACTTGCACGTGTGAATCATAGTTATGTGCATAGTTTTCCAAAAGGTGTTATCGCTATGTGAAATGCAAACAGCCTTGTCCAAGATTTGATCTCGGGTCACCCACTCTATTTTCTCCGATAATAAACATTACGCCACCCACCCCCCACTAGACTATATTATATCTTTTTATATAATACGACTTCTGAGAATTGTGGGAATCCGGGGTCGATGGCATCTAAAGAAAATTTTAGTTTTCTTTTTTGTTTCATGTGTTTATTAAAGTTCGAACCTGTATAAACTCCGCTCTATTTCTCCCTCCACATCTAAGGTAGAAGCAATAGAAAACTCCCCTGCGCCAGACACAATAAGAAAGCTAAGGCAGTTCTTGGAAATGGTACATTTCTACAGGAGGTTCCTGCCGAAGCGTGCACAGGTACTAAAACCTTTGACATCCGTTAACGTGTCTGTCAAGGGTGTTAGTACCTGTGCACACTTCAGCAGGAACCTCCTGTAGAAATGTACCATTCCCAAGAACCCTTGAGTAAAAAAGAATCTCCAAAAAATTAATTATTTATTTTTTAACATTTTATTTTCCGATTTTCGGTCGTTATTTTCTTATAAAATATTCCCCTTAATAATTTTTTTCTATTTACAACTTCGGTCTTTTATCTTTTTATTTCTACTGTAATTAGTATCAAACAAGGAACAACTCGCCGAGATTTTACACCCCCAAAATAAGGAGGGGTCAACATTAAGTGACCTGAAAAAAATGAGAATGTTTTGAAATAAAATAAATAATGCGTTATATAGATCATTCATTGATAAATCAACACTGAAAATTTCATTAAAATTCGATAATTCCCTGATTTTTGGTAAATTATTTTCTGTAGGGGCAGGGGGGGGGCTGAATTCATTTTGTCAAAAAACGGATTTTAGGCCAATTTTGGGTATACCTAATATATATATATATATATATATATACGCAGGAACCTCCTGTAGAAATTTACCATTCCTTATCTTTCTCATTGTATCTGGCGCAGGGAAATTTTCTATTGCTTCTACCTTAGATGGGGAGGGAGAAATTCCAGCAGAATGCAAACAGCCTCGTCTAGGGTTTGAACTTGGGGCATCGACTCCCATTTCCTCAGAAAATAACCATTACACCACGCACCTCCACTACACTATACTAATTTTTTTTATATAAGTAAAACTCCCAGAAATTTTGAGAATCGGGGTGGGGTGATGGCTGCTAATAAGCGGAATAGTTTATTTCAACAACATCAAAAGATAATTTTAGTTTTTTTGTTTTTGTTTTGTGTGTTTATTAAAGTTCGCCCAAATGATTAGCCTAGATAAAGAAATAAACTATTTCGCCCGTAACGAAACAACGTCTATAATATTGTCACCATGAAATTAAATGAGTTCATTTAAAATGATAGATAGGCTAATTAGACAGGCTGAAACATTTTTTTTATAAACAAGTCCATCTTAATTCTGCTTGTTTGGTTTCCGCTACAATATACAAACGTCTACGATTTAGTTTGCGCTACATTGAGCATTACGAAAAATATCAATTAATTTTCAACTTGATTAGTTTTGTCTTGATTTGTAAAAAGAAATTGTTCAGTAAAGCAAAATTTGATGATCAAAAAATTTCAAGGGTGAAAAACTTTTCTTTTTACATTTATCCAAATAGAAAAATCTTTAAAAAAATAAAACAACTTTTTTTAAAAATTCAGCGTGTGTGGTTATTCTAAAGAAATAATTTATATCTTCTTACGCATTCTGAGCCGGTTTACCTCGGTCGGTAGAGCATACACGTCGGATTCGCAAGGTTCCGGACTCACCACTAAAGCAGCGCATGTATAGCATAGATTGGATAATCCTAGTTGTGAGTAAAAATGGGAAGCTGACGGTGGGTTTGGCATTCCATCTCACAAAAAAAAACAATCTTCTTGGTCAAGCGCTAACGAAAAGGGGATAGACTCCCTCGCTGTCCGGTTGTTACGGACAAAAGGCAAATCCAATATTCTTAACTTATTCTGGATGTGAACCTAAACTGCTTCTGATAGCGGGGCTGTAGATCTGCCGATCTAAGGTGTGTACAATACTTATCCATAGCCATTATTCCTGTTGCTTAATAGATATACATAGCCTATCATATTTAGTAGATAGTATAGAGTAATTTAGAATAATGGTAAACAGTGGAAAATCACTGATAGTTTGATTGATATGTCTTGACCTCAGGGTTGTCTGGAATGGGGCTTTCAAAGGCTTAGAAAGTCATATGATCAATCGAGGCTGGGAATGTAGAATTTGGTAAGCCCATTCGCCTCTTTTAAGTAGACGCATTTTTCTGTTTCTGATTCACCGTGCGTGAGTTAAAATGTATCGCGGATTAAAAGAGTGAATTTAAAAGGTAAAAAAAAAAATTTAAGAAACTTTTTTTCTTTTTTTACCTTAGCGTGTGTAATTGTTTTAAAGAAATTATTTATATCTTCTACATATTCTGAACATGGAGTTAAACTGAATTTGATGATGAGCCTACATGTCTGCAGATATAACAAACGTAGAATCCTCCATATTCGTTATTCCAGTTACATAATGGGTAGGCATAGCCTGTCATTTTTACTATGTAGTGTAGAGTAATTTAAGATAACGGTAATCAGTGGAAAATCACTGAGAGTTTGATTGATATGTCTTGACCCTAGGTTTCTTTGGAACGGAGCTCCTTCTGGGAAAGTAGAATTAAAATTTGGTAGACGAGTGTTTCTGGCTCTGCTTCACCGCAATTGGGTAATAAAAAAAGAATTTACACAACAACAAAAAACTATGTGGTGCTTTCTTTATAGAGAGCGGAAATATGCAAGTACATGCTAATGTCCCGTCTAGCCATCAAATACATCTGTTTAAAAAATAACTATTGATATCATATAAATGTAAATTATTATATCAAAGATAGCTACTTGAACATATAAGTCTTTCACAGTCGGTAGAGCGTCAGCCTGGGAACCACAAAGTTCCTGGTTCGATACCGGCCCTCGCCAACTCAGTTTGCAAATCCTTAATTATTTTGCAACCCTTAAATGTCCAAACTTCTTAATAATATTACATTAGTTGGCTTTACTGAATTAAAACTTAAGAACGACACAAGACAAGACATTCCAAGAAACAAGTTATTTCAGAACTTGTACAACAAAATACATAATAACACCCCTACGCAATATGGAGTACTCTGTATATGTTTACATAGAATAAGAAATAGAAATAAATGAAACGAAAATGATGTATGTGTAAATATTTGTACATTTTTTTACTACTAGTTAATCATAGTTATAACCACAAGCTATTTCGGCGTCATTTATATGCGGTATCATATAACTGTGTGCAAAACTCTTAGAGAAAATTTCACAAATAATGTAAATATAAATGTAATTCCCTAGCCTCTTGCCATAAAATTACCCTTGAAGGTTTGACATGCAAAATCAGCCAATCAATTATTTGATGACAACGTCACGGTACTTCAGCATTAAGTCAGGATAAAACTTGTTAAATAATAATAATAATAATAATAATAATAATAATAATAGGTTAGATAATCGCGTTAAATACTTGCCAGAAATAGAATAGTAAGAATTTTATTTCATTAGAAAATAGCCTAGAGGTGAAATGAAATAGATCGTCCTTTCCCAAAGCGCCCTCTGTTGTCGGATTTTGATGTAATTGCATTATCTCCCCCTTACAACAACAAACTTACCCAGTGGCTTAAAAATAAGTGTATATTTTAAGCTGAGGAAGAAACGTCGTGGCATTGTTTTTGCTTTTAGGAGCGCCGGAAGGACTGCGAAATGTAAATCATTGTCCAAAAAAAGACAAGTTGAATTTCAGGAGTAAAAATAAATGGGGTTTTAGAGTTGGAAAGAAAATGTCTGTTTACTCGGTGAAAATTGAATTAAAATAATGCATGGTGGACTTCAAGGTAATCTTTTAGGTATTTGGCCATTCGTTTTAAAATTGCAAATGGCTGCGAAAAATGGACGTCTTTTATTTTTTTTGTCTAGTTCTTCTTTCTTTTAGTGTCTTTTTTTTGTTTGTTTTGTTTTTTTTTTTTTTTTTTGCTTTAGCTTTTGTGCCGTGTTTTGAAGTCAGATGTGAAGAGGGAGAAAAAAAAGGACAGACAAAAAAAAAAAAAAAAGAAAAAAAAAGAAAAGAAAAAAGAAAGGAAAGGGTTGAAATGATAAAACTTTCCATGACAGTGTTAAAGACAGATTGCCAAAAAAAGCGTAAAAATAGGCGAAATAAAGACATTGATTAGTTGTGTTTTGGTTTTGCGTCAGAAAGATAGAAAAATATTTCCGTCTATTAAGATGTCTACTTGTTTTACAGACCCTCACTCGTAAACATATATCATCGTTAGATTTCTTTGTTTAATGGCATATCAACATTCATGGTTTATTTGTTGGTTCGATTTTACGGCAAGCCAAATCTTGTTGGGTTATTTCATGCCGAATACGTCTTGTAAAAAATCCCTTTGCTTATATATATATATATATATATATATACACACCGGCACAGGCTGAGACACTACTGCATAGCTTGGAGGAGGCAGCAAAAAGCATCGGCCTGCATGTGAACTCTGCCAAAACAGAGTTCATGAGCTTCAGAAAGAAAGGAGACATCTCCACGTTAGACGGTAAGCCCCTTAAGCCAGTAGAACAATTTACGAACCTGGGTAGTAATATCTCATCCACAGATAACGATATTAACACACGAATAGGAAAGGCATGGATGGCCACAAACAAATTGTCTGTCATATGGAAGTCTGATCTCACTGACAAGCTAAAGCGACATCTCTTCCAGGCTGTAGTCATATCAGTACTGCTGTATGGCTGCACTACCTGGACCCTAACGAGGCGCCTCGAAAATAAGCTAGATGGGAGCTGCACAAGAATGCTGCGAGCAGTTCTGAACAAGTCGTGGAAACAGCATCCCACAAGGGAGCAGCTGTATGGTCACCTGCCCCCTATCTTACAGACTATCCGAGTGAGACGGACTAGGCATGCAGGGCACTGCTGGAGAAGCAAGGACGAACTCATAAGTGATGTTCTCCTGTGGAAGCCAACACATGGACATGCCAGTGTGGGCCGCCCAGCAAGGACTTATATCGACCAGCTATGTAAAGATGCTGGCTGCAGCGAAGAGGAGCTCCCTGTGGCGATGAATGATAGGGAAGGTTGGCGAGAGATCGTCTTGGATATCCGTGCTGCCTGCGCGACATGATGATGATGATGATGATATATATATATATATATATATATATATATATATATATCCGGATTAGCTCAGTCGGTAGAGCGTTCGGCTAGAAACCACAAGGTTCCTAGTTCGATACCGGTCCTCGGCAACTCAGCGTATGAGTAGCACAGGGATCTGTGTGGTAAAGTAAAGTGCTGATGGTAGGTGTGGCGCTCCAACTCAGATGTTAAAAACAATCTCCTTGGTCTAGCGGTATTGAAAAGTGAATAAGCTCCCTCGCTGACTGGCTGATACCGACTTTAAGCCGACCCGACAACTTTACTTATATATATATATATATATATATATATATATATATATATATAAACCCCCCCGCACGAGCAGGATGTGACACAATGCCAGTTTCTTAAGCGGAGTTTAACAGGGTTGAAATCAGAGTTTTCCTTCTCCTAGACTGCTTACTCCGCAAGAGCCCAGTCGACCCTACTATTTGCCCATAGTTGGAGGGAGAGTAGTTGGATTCATTTCTCAAGCGTATTAGCGTTATGTGAAATGCTAACAGCTTCGTCCAGGATTTGAACTCGGGTCGACGAGTCCATTTCATAGGACTTTAACCATTACACCACGCACCTCCATTTCCTTTTGCATATATGCGGCCATAACATGGTACTTTAACAGACTAATATCTTTATCTAACTGTTTAGTAACGTTTGATCACGTGGCTTTTTAATCCAATCAAAGCCACGTTTTCAAATGACCTCAGGTTCACTGCCCGTTAATCAAACTTAGATGATCCAACAGTTTTCCTTGCAACTATTTTTAAATTATTCTATACTATTGTCAACAATATATTTCAACTAGCTGTTGTTAAGTTCATGTTGGTTAATACATTATGTTTGTAGGACATGTTCTTGAAAACAAGATCAGTTAAACACAGTTTATTCTTTTTTTTACAAACACATAACTGTTATCTAGATATATAGTTAAATAAAGTCATCGGGCGGTCTAAAGCCGGTATCATCCAAACAACGAGGGAGTCTATCCTCTTTTCCCTAGTGCTATGTCAATGAGATTGTTTTGGCGTCTGAGGTGGAGCACCCCTCCTACCACCAGCTCCTTACGTTACCGCACATATCCCTGTGCAACTCATACGCTGCGTTGACGAGGGCCGGTATCGAAGCCGGAACCTTGTGGTTCCTAAGCGGACGCTCTACCGACTGAGCCAAACCGGCAAATACTTATCAATTAAGAAAGAAAAAATAATGCAGCAACCTTTTTATGCAGACAGTGTTTAAAATTTACTTTATACATTTCAAAATATGTTTAATACGGTGCAAGGTAACATCAGTTCGTAAGAAGTTTGTGTCTAGGGTACAGAAGGTCTGTTTGCTTAAAAATTAGGCATTATATGTAGTTTTATGTCAGGGCCCGGTTAGCTCAGTCGGTAGAGCGTTCGACTAGAAATCACAAGGTTCCTAGTTCAATACCGGTCCTCGTCAACTCAGCGTATAAGTAGCACAGGGATCTGTGTGGTAACGTAAGGAGCTGTTGTTAGTTGTGGCGCTCCATCTCAGACGTCGAAACAATCTCCTTTGTCTAGCGCTAGTAAAAAGGGGATAGACTCCTTCACTCATTAGCTGATACCGATTTTAGGCCAACCTAACGACTTTTTTATGTCAGTTTGAAAACTGATTAGTGTACTGATTAGTGTAGATAGCAGAAATTAAGACAAATGTTCCAATATAAAACTAAAAAGTAATATATAATCCCCCCCCCCGGTGAATTGAAATCTCTTGCAGGATTTTTGCTCACAGCTGCTGTCTAAGCTGAAATTGCAAGGTTTTTCTTAACACGGATAGAAGTCTTCTTAATGGGTCTCTACATATATATGTATGAATCAGTAAAAAGTCCCTTCCTGCTTGTTGATGTGCCAGTCCATTGTCGCCGCTGGTTTCTTCTGGACATCTTGAGTTCTTGGTGTTGCGCCAGGGTGGCTTCAGACATGAACATCCCGCTACGGAGAGTCTGTCACCACCGAGGTGACACTTCTAGACGTTATCTTAACAGTATTGTGTACGGTTACTGTTTTTTGAGGGGAGGGGAGGGGAGAAATGTTTACTTAGATCATTTTAGAATATATATATATATATATATATATATATTAATAAGTCATCCACTGACACGTGTTTCAGCGTTTCACACCTCTTCAGTGTGGCTAGACACAACAACTATCCTTAGCTAAGGTCGAACTCAGACTGACTGTTTGCCAGCCTAATATATTATCCTCTCGGCCACTGACAGCTGCTCTAGCAGGACTGGTGTTTTAAACTATTAAATACGGAGGTTTGTTTATATATTTTTACGATAACAGAGAGATCTAGTTTGCGGGCAACCGATCATTGCTTATATGCTTAGTAGATATTTAGAATCAAATAGATATATAGAATCAAGAAAAGGAAAATTCAAAAGTTAAACACAAGAAAAATAAAAAGTAAATATTTAAATTCCGCTTAAGAAATGGACCTTGTGTCGCATCCCGCTAGTGCAGAGGGGTTGGTAAATATACATACAGGATCAAGAAAAGGAAATTTTAAAGTTACACACAAGAAAAGGAAAAAAATTAAGATTTGAACTCCGCTTAAGAAATGGACCTTGTGTCGCATCCCACTAGTGTGGAGGGGTTGGTAAATGTATATACAGGATCAAGAAATGGAAAATTCAAAGAATTTAAAGAAAAAAATTAAATCTTTCTGCGAAAATAAATTTTTGGTGAAAAATACGAAGAACAAATAATTTTTGAACGTAAAACAGATAAAACTTCAATTAAGGAAAATCAGGGGAAAAAATCACGAAAATTTGGCAAACCATCAAACAACCGACCCTTCACCCCCAACCGGACGCTAAAACAAACAACAGAAGAAAATAATGAAAGACTGGCAGGTCAAGTTTGAAATTTTAGATTTGGACACAAAAAACAAAAAAAAAAATGAAATAAATAAATAAATAAATAAAAAAAGAGGAAAAAATAACCTAAGATGGATTAGGCGTGATCAGCGAGTTAATGCAATGAATAATAACAATACTCCTGGTGAGTACTCACTTGTGCCAAACTCTAGCGGTCTGAACGTCATCAACATTTTCTGCTGACGTCCGATTCCCGCTTTTAGGCGAATTAGACTGGCCATCATTTATCATGGCGTCTGTTAATGAAGGTAAAGGAAGAAAAAGAAGGTTAGGGTTAGGGTTAGGGAAAAAAGGAGGGCCGAGGGGTGGAGTAGTTAATGAGCTCACAGTAACATCTGTATCGTCTCTTGCCTGATTTCGAACACACTAGTCATCTATCAAGTTCCGTTCGTTCGGCTCTATCCCGTTCAATCTTTTATTTTTATTATTTTCTTGGAATTTTATCAATGCTGATGAGGGCCAGTTAAATAATTGGCAAGTGCTGAAAATCAAACCCACAGGTACAAGGTTCAAGTGCATCTCACGTATCCCACGGATATGTCTACATGTTACTTATTCATTTTTTAATATTTTTGTTTATATTTTGATTTCTACTTATTTTTTGTATTATGAAATTTCGTCAGTTATTTTATTTTTTTGCATTTTTTATTTTTAGATATTTATTTTCTTTCTATATCTAAGTAGTATTTTATTTTTACATATTTATTTTCTTTTTATATCTAAGTAGTAATTTAATTCTATTTTCAATTGATTTATATCTTATTTTAATTGTAAATTCTTTTTAGATGTTAGGGACTTTTTATTCTTATTATTTAGTTTTAGTTTTATATATTTATTAATAATCTTAATATTCTCACCGTTATCATCTTGCAACACCCTTTTGTTAAAAATGAGATCGTGTGAGATAAAATTTCAAAAAATGATCCTGATTATTTGGTATCGCTTATATCCCGAATTCATATTTTTATGAGTGGTGTCTCCTCAGCTAAACAATGAATCCTTCTGTTTTGATAATAAAAGACGAAAGGAAAGAAAAATGACACGTTACACAGAAAAAATATGATAAGAAGTAAGAAAGAGGAAGGGGGACGATAGAGTGAGACTGAGTGCATTGAAGCGATTACGCTAATCTATTTCAATCGAACATAATGAATAAAATGTAAAGATGAAAAGAAGGAAATAAAGAAAGAAAAAAATGAGAGAGAGAGAGAGAGTAGAGAGAGAGAGAGTGGGGGAGAGAGAGATTTAAATCAAGGTTAAGGAGCTGATGGTAGGTGTGGCGCTCCACCTCAGACTCTAAAATAATCTCCTGGTCTAGCGCAAGTGAAAAGGGGGTAGACTCCCTCGCTGATTGGCTGATACCGACATTAGGCCGTCACGACGACTTTTTACTTATTATCAATCTATTTTTAGTTTATTGAAGTAAGAAAGAGGAAGGGGAACGATAGAGAGTGGGACTGAGCGCATTGAAGTGATAACGCTAATCTGTTTCAATCGAACATAATGAATAAAATGTAAAGATGAAAAGAAGGAAAGAAAGAAAAAATTGAGAGAGAAAGAGAAAGAGAGAGAGAAAGAGAGAGAGAGAGGGGGGGGAGAGAGGGAGTTAAATCAAGATTATTATACTTTTTTATATATTGAAGTATTAGTAATAGCTCTTAAGTAAACATATCAAACGATGTAATAATTACATTATCATACTCTGGTATATACACAAGTCCTACTAGTTTATTGTATTGTATTTTTTGTTTTATTCTATTTAATTGTATTTTTTTTTCTTAATTAGGTATTTGGGACTATTTAGGACGGATGAAATAAGCCCCTAGAGATAGAACAATAATATTAAATACCAGCCCTTAAAAAAAACCACGGTATGGTAATTATATTCAATTGGACTATTGGGACATGAATGATTGAGGACATCTCGTGAAAATATGAATTGTTTTTTTTTTATTTGCTACATACGGTAAATATTATTTAGGCGCTTGGTAGAATGGCTAGAGTCGCAGGAAATGGACTCGTCGATCCGAGTTCAAATCCTAGACAAGGCTGTCTACATTTCGCATATCGCTAATATACTTGTGTTATATAATCATTAGATACCTAATGATTATGACAATAGTGTAGAAATCATATTAGTGCAGCTGATGGCCTTGAGGGTGAGTGACGGCGCTTGACCTCGATCTCACCTTGCGTTCTGGGATAAACCGTGAGAAACGGAACCCCGATAGAAGCCCCTTCCGGTTTAAGGGGTAAGCAACTCAGTTAGTTGGAGTTAGAACTTAGAAGCGAAGCTAGCAAGATGTGAGCCTCACTGCGCAGTTGTCTGGTCTGGGGGTCTACGAATAAAGTAACATCATCGTAAATCGAAGTCTTGTGGTTATTACTAAAAGCTAACAATGACACAAGGCTTCTGATAAGCAATGATCCCCAACAGAAACCAGACACGGAATCCTCAATAGAAGACCAGACGAGACCTTAGAAAATATAGCAGACCAAGATAGAAGATAGACGATAGAAGAAGCAAAGCCGGACAGAAGAAGATACGACCAGAGTAAGAAGTAAGAGAAGTATATAACATATAGATATTTAGTGCCGGTAAAGAAGGGCTATGCAACACTTGGGAAAAGTATGTATTCACCTGATTACCCTCCAACTATGGGTAAATAGCAGGACAGAATGAGCACTTTAACCTTGCTTAGGCAACCAGTCTAGGAGAAGGAAAACTCTGAATACAAACCCGTTAAACTCCGCATAAAAATTGACCTTGTGTCACATCCTGTTCGTGCGGAGGGGTTGGTAAATATGTACATACTGTTGATATTTCATTCTACGCCAAACATGGAACTTTAAAAGTGACGTAATAACAAATTTAATCTAGAGTTGAAGTTTCAATTCAGTAGCTCTGGAGTGTGTGGAGTACCCCTTCATCACCATTACTCCCAGGTCCACTCTGTCCTGGAGTAGTATTACCTGGCACGGTAATATGAGATAAGTAGAACAAAAACGAGTTAAAAAAATGTTTTAAAAATTGAATACCAACAAGAACGAATCAAACAAGATGTCTTCAGCATAAAATAACCCAAAATAGGTTGACATACCGTAAAATACAACTAATAAAACCAACCAATGATTATTTTACTATTGTAATGAGCGAGATTTATATCATCATCATCATCATCATCATCATCAACAACAACAACATTACCATGTCACGGTGGCAGCACAGACATATAAGGTGTGTCATAAAAGTATCGAGATTTGTTTGTACCTTTTGATACACCTTGTATTCTGAAAAAAAAATTAATGTCCCATCCATTCTTCATTTCTATATTGTTAAATCTGTACTTTTTCACACACGTTGTATTCTGAAAAAAAATTAACGTTCCATTTATTGTTCATTTCTGTATTGGTAAATACAGCTTCAATCTCGATACTTTTTTGACACACCTTGTATATGGCAAGTATGAGATGGAAGTATGGGATTTATAAAAACAAAGGTTTATTATTAAGGCTTTTAATAGCGCCAGGTGTATTAATGTGAGTCACTGGTGGAAATAACTAAATATCACCATCAGGTGCAGTTTAGTGTCACACCCAGGACACCCCATTTATTGGATTGAATCCTAACCCTCTGCATGGGGGATACAGTCAGCATTTTCTAAGCTCTACCGACAGCGTGGGTGTAGGATTTTAAAAATATTTTTATAGATAATAGAGTTTCCCCTTTAATATTTCTCATCTTAAATGCGTGTGAATCCAGCATCCATCATTCCTCATCCACATTACCATATGTAGACGGTAGGGGTTTTTTTTCAGAGTCTTATATCACCCAGGAAATCGTGAAATCATCATCATCATCATCATCATCATCATCATCAACGACACCGACGACAACAACAGCAGCAACAACAACAATAACAACAACAACAATAAACTCAAATGTTGTTGTTTTTTCAAAGTCTTATATCCCCCAAGAAATCGTGAAATGATGATGATGATGATCATCATCATCGTCATCATCATCATCGTCATCATCATCAACGACACCGATGACAACAACAACAACAACAGCAGCAGCATCAGCAGCAGCAGCAGCAGCAGAAACAACAACAACAACAATGAATTCAAATGTTTTTTTTTTTCAAAGTCTTATATCACCCAAGAAATCGTGAAATGATCATTATAATCATCATCATCATTTCAACGACAACAACAACAATAGCAGCAGCAACAACAACAGCAACAACAGCAACAACACAACAATAAACTTAAACGTTTTTTTTTTCAAAGTCTTATATCACCCAGGAAATCGTGAAAAGGTCATCATCATCATCATCATCATCAACGACACCGACAACAACAACAGCAGCAACAACAACAATAACAACAACAACAATAAACTCAAATGTGTACGTTTTTTTAATAGATAATAGAGTTTCCCCTTTAATATTTCTCATCTTAAATGCGTGTGAATCCAGCATCCATCATTCCTCATCCATATTACCATATGTAGATGGAAGGTTTTTTTTTTCAGAGTCTTATATCACCCACGAAATCGTGATATCATCATCATCATCATCATCAGCAACGACACCGACGACAACAACAACAACAGCAGCAGTAACTACAACAACAACAACAATAAATTCAAATGTTGTTGTTTTTTCAAAGTCTTATATCACCCAAGAAATCGTCAAAAGATCATCATCATCATCATCATCATCATCAACAACGACACCGACAACAACAACAACAACAACATCAGCAACAACAACAACAACAATAAACTCAAATGTTGTTTTTTTCAAAGTCTTATATCACCCAAGAAATCGTCAAAAGATCATCATCATCATCATCATCATCATCAACAACGACACCGACAACAACAACAACAACAACATCAGCAACAACAACAACAACAATAAATTCAAATGTTGTTGTTTTTTCAAAGTCTTATATCACCCAAGAAATCGTCAAAAGATCATCATCATCATCATCATCATCATCAACAACGACACCGACAACAACAACAACAACAACATCAGCAACAACAACAACAACAATAAACTCAAATGTTGTTTTTTTCAAAGTCTTATATCACCCACGAAATCGTCAAAAGATCATCATCATCATCATCATCATCATCAACAACGACACCGACAACAACAACAACAACAACATCAGCAACAACAACAACAGCAACAATAACAAACCCAAATGTTGTTTTTTTTCAAAGTCTTATATCACCCACGAAATCGTCAAAAGATCATCATCATCATCATCATCTTCATCATCATCAACAACAACAACAACAACAACAAAACTCAAATGTGTACGTTGAGCGAATGCAGACGAAGAAGAAACTTTGCGTTGGTGAGAAAGTAATCTGCCCTCGAGTGTCATACACGAACGCACCGGTGCGTGAATAAATATCTCAAGGAATGGAGCTTTTCGCTTTGCACGGTTGATGCTACCTCTCGGCAAAATACACGAGATGTCGACCAATCCCACTTGTTTTGCTCAAGGTTGATATTAGATGGGAAGAGACCTTGGATGATTTCATGATGATAGCATGAGGCATCCACATCGCTGAAATAAAGAGAAAAAAAAGAAAGTTTTTAGACGTCTATTGAATAGCTAAATGTTGACATAATGCATTCGTTTTGGGAAGAGTCTAGTTTAATTTATTGATGTAAAAGCCAATTATACAAACTTGCAACACCCTTTGGTTAAAAATGAGATCGTCCAAATCGTCCAAGATGAAATTAGAAAAAATTAAATCCTGATTATTTGGTTTCGCTTATCCGCCGAATTCTTATTTTTATTAGGGTTGTAACCTCAGCTGAACAATTAACTATTCTGTTTTGATGATAAAGAACGAAAGGGAGGAAAAATGACATGTTACACAGAACAAATATAATAAGAAGTAAGAAAGAGTAAGGGGAACGATAGAGAGTGGGAGTGAGCGCGTTGAAGCGATAACACCAATCTGTTTCAATCGAACATGATGAATAAAATAAAAAGATGAAAATAAGGAAAGAAAGAAAGAAAGAAATTGAGAGAGAGAGAGAGAGAGAGAGAGAGAGAGAGAGGGGGGGGGGAAGAGAGATTTAAATCAAGGATATTATACTTTTTATATGTTATTATTATCAATCTATTATTAGTTTATTGATGTAAAAGCCGATTAACGTTTCGGTCTGTTAAACCTTCTTCGGGACAGTGGACTGAGTTCTTGTTTTAAAGA
>CM042158.1:34210509-34228009 GCA_023376005.1 Doryteuthis pealeii | reverse complement strand
TATACTAAAGCTGAGCGAAACAATTTTTGGTTCCCTAAGGATTTTTTCCTGTTTAGTTTATTGATTAGAGTTAAAGTCTAAGATATTCCTTACTTGTGGGATTAAATTATGTTTCAAATATAATTAATTTCCATCGTTTTAATTATCAGGAATTTGCAGTTAACTCACAAGACAACCCATCCTTGTCTTATCTTCTTATCTATCAATTTTAATCCCCTCTATATATTTCATTCCCCTCTGTATTAAACTCTTTGTATATCTATGAGAGAAATAAGCGAGAAAAAGCCACTCTCTGCCACCACCACCACCAAAAATAAACAGTCAAGAGAAATCTCTTTTTACCCACCCTCTCTTTAGCTAATAGCAAGCCACGTCTCCTCCGGTTCTCTTACATTTCTGTCATTGTAAAAATTTTCAATTGTGGGTTTTTTTTTTTGGGGGGGGTTGGGGGGTACCGAAGAAGTATAAAAATATTTTACTTTATTTTTAAAACTTATTTCACTACAGTTTGTTTGAGAGAGATTGCACTTGATGTCACATAAAAAATGATTTTCAGTCATCCACACAATTTAACTTCTCAATACCGTAGCTATTAATAGTAGGTATACCAAATTTGTCGAAAAATCCGTGTTTTTACAAAACAAAATAAAAACCCGCCCCGTTCAAAAAAAAAGTTACCAAAAATCATCCGATTTTAATGAAATTTTCAGTGTTAATTTATCAATGAATACATTTTATAATGCATCAGTTATTTTATTTCAAAACTTTCTGATTTTTCAGGTCACTTAACTTTGACCCCGCCGCCTATTTTTTGGGTGCAAAATATCACCGTGGTTATATATGATTGATACTAATTTCTACATGAATACAAAAACAAATAAAAATCTTATGGATAATATTCTGGTAGGAAATAAGTACGGAAAATCGGAAAATAAAATGAAAATAAATCTAAAGAAATAATTTTTGGAGATTCGTTTTTACTTATTCCGATGGTTATTTAATTGGCTATTATCTTATTAAAGAAAAACAATTATACATCAATATTCTTTCTGTTTAAAAGAGGGGCGCTAAATTTTCAATAGAGTTTTCGACAAAAAATTATTAGAGATTGATGCTAAATAAAGTAGTTATAAACATGTGTTTTAAAATCTAATAATATGACAGTTTAAACTTAACATCATGATACTCATATTTTGAATATTTCTATATATTAATTTATCATAGCAGAAGTACCTATTTAAATCAGATAGTTTTAAAATAAAATAATTAATGCATTATAACATTTGTTTATTGAAAAATCTATGCTGAAAATTTCATTATAATCAGATAATTCCCTGATTTTTGGTAAATTTTATTCAATCGAGAGTGTTAAATTTAATTTGTCACACGGGTTTTACAGCAGCTCCGGCGGCCATATAAATTCATATTTGATCAAAATTGACTAAAAATTCATTTTAAATATATTAAGAATGAATTACATGTGTAATATTATTTTTCTTTTTTTAATTACTTTTTTGTTACTACTTTTCGATTTAGACAAAAAATTGACGTTAAATAATCGATTTTATTAATTTTAATTCTTTTTTAAAATGAAAACCAGACAAAAAAAAAAGGATATCCCTTATTAATAGAACTTCAAAACACGGGTTCATTTAAATTTAAATTTGGTCAAACTTTCCTTTCTTAGAAATCTAACAAAATGATTTTAATGACTTCTTAAAAATCCTCTTTTTAAAATTAATTCGCTTTGCTAACTCTCTTTTCTGCTCACAATGAGTGCTCAATCGTTTTTCTAGTATATATATGGTGTGTCAAAATATTGAGATTTTTTGTATTGTTTTACATAACTTGTATTTGGAAAAAAAAATAACGTTCCATTAATTGTTCATTTCCATCTTGGTAAATAGAGCTTCAAATTCGGCACATTTATGACACCCTTTGTATTCTGAAAATAAATCAACGTGCCATTAATTGTTCATTTCTATCTTGGTAAATACAGCTTCAATCTCGATACTTTCATGATACACCTCGCATGAATTAAAAATGACGAATAATATATAATATATATAATATATATATATATATATATATATATATATATATATATATATATATATATATATATATATATATATGTGTGTGTGTGTGTGTGTGTGTGTGTGTGTATGTGATTAAAAATTGAAACCCGCCAATTGATTTCTACCTTAATTTAACAGTAGATTAGAATTTAACAACCACTGGATTTGATTTGAATTCAAAATTTTCCTTCACCTAGACGGGTTGCCATACCAAGATTACATAGACCATTGTGCCCTACTATTTACCTATAGCAGGGTGGATAATAATTTGAATCGAACCTTTCCCAAGAGTATTAGAGCTATGGGAATTACAAACAACTGCGTCCAGGATTTGAACTCGAATCGTTGGGCCCATTTTCTACCACGCGCCTCCAGAAATGGAAAATTGAAGTTTAAAGAAAAGACAGATGCAGGAGGGATAATAATTTGATTCATACCTTTCCTAAGAGTATTAAAGCTATGCGAAATGCAAACAGCCGCGTCCAGGATTCGAACTCGGATTGTCCTGCGCATTTTTTACCACGAGCCTCCAGAAATGGAGATGGAAAATTGAAGTTTAAAGAAAATACCGATGCTGTTGCTCTTTTCTGATCAAGAAAAAAGAATTCACTTGGCAATGTCTCTTTGTTTGTTTTTTCCTTTGCAGAGTTCACCTGCAGGGTACACTACATTATTTGTGTCAGTGTTGTCTTCTTAAATAATAGATGAGACTAGCGAGATGTTTATGCTTTGGTCACTGCACTGATCCAGACGTACCATCGCTAATTATCCTGCATGAAGCCGGTGAAATACTGCGCGTAAATGAACTAAAACAATTTTTATTGAACGTGAAAAGGAAAAAAAAGTTGCATTATTGTCTATAATAATATGTCTATTATCAGTTGGTGCTCTGTGGTCCATGTTTTCTCGTATGGACGAAGTCATAGCGTTTGTACGAATATAGGAAGGTGAGTAAAAAAGTAATACCATTTTGTTTAGGACAGGTATAATCACCAACACAGAAATATGTATCATACAACAAAATGAAGCTAGTTCTCTGTGGATCACATCCTTACTTCTCCAGATAGTCACGGTCTCTCACAATAGCAATGATCCACATTCGAATGAGAACATTTATCCCTGCCCATAAAATTCTAATAATATTATAGATCAATAAAACAATGTGATTATTTATTAAACCCGGTGTTGGAAAAACCAGTATACAATTTAACCACACCATATATTATGTAAACCTTTATTTCTTAGTGATATATAAAACATATTTCACGATTTTAAACGCACTAATAGCATAGGCTGTTTTGAGGCAAATATGACGTTAACAGGTAAGATTTAATCTAGGACATAATGATTTTGACTGCAAATGAAATACTCAATGATAAACCTAGGTAAATCTTGAGGGTATTGTGACGTAAGCTGTGACGTAGTTTCGCTTACAGACAGCGACTATCCTGTATAATATGTATATTTTATTTCGAAGCGGCGTTTTCAGGATAATTTAGGTTGATGTTAAATACATTTGGGGTCATTGCCTGGAGAAGTTTCATCTATTTATGTCCATGAGTTTTTTCTTCTTTTTGTCTTTTTTTATTTTTTATAGAGGATAGCAATTCTTTCTAGGATGGCAAACATTGCCTCTCTGTTATGTTCTCGGTCGTTTTAGCTGAAATGTTATTCTACATGTATTAGTTTATAATAATCTATAGATTTCCTATATATATATATAATATATATATATATATATATATATATATATATATATATATATATATATATAAGAGAAAGGAAATGAATCCGACGGTATAAGTATAGATAAAAGGATATGCAGACACACAATGCTGTTAAAATGAAAATATTTTATATCATATTCTTAGCTAATATTGAACAATATTTCGATGAAGAAGATTTTTATAAATCGAAATATTGTTCAATATTAGCTATGAATATGATATAAAATATTTTAATTTTAACAGCATTGTGCGTTTTCATATCGTTTTATATATATATATATATATATATATATATATATATATATATATAGAGAGAGAGAGAGAGAGAGAGAGAGACATAAAAGGGTATTAAAACACACAATATTGTTAAAATGAATATATCTTTATATCATTTTCATAGCTAATATTGACAATATTTCGATTTATAAAAAAAATCATCATCAGAGCATTAATGATAATTAGGTCCGTTTTTAGATGTAAATGTTTTTAATCCGGACTCATCGAGAGAGAAGCAGAAAATAATTTAAATTCAAAACCGAAGCATTGTTTTTCCAAAAAGCGTGTAAGCTATGCAATCGTTTCGTCTTTGTACATCCGCTGCGTGTTTCACTAACGTCATGTACATTTCGCTACATTGTATTTCTTCAGTGTAACAGTTTTTTAAAAGAAAAATAAATACTTCAAATTCAACCCGTTCATGCTCTGTTAGTAACATTTTTTTTTTCAGGAAAGAAATGTTTATTTAATTATTTAAAAAAATATTACTTTTATGTAAAAAATTGTTTTTTATTATATATATATATATATATATATATATATATATATATATATATATATATAGAGAGAGAGAGAGAGAGAGAGAGAGAGAGAGAGAGAGAGAGGGAGAAATTCATAGTATATATTGAGTCAGGTAATACGTAATAAGGTTTCACCAAGACGAACTTCAGCATTGGGTCGGTTTAGCTCAGTCGATAGACCGTCCGACTAGAAACCACAAGGTTCCTGGTTCGATACAGGTCATCGCAAACTCAGCGTATGAGTAGCACAGCGTTCTGAGCGGTAAAGTAAGTAGTTGATGGTAGTGTGTCGCTCCGACAAAAACAATCTCTTATGTCTAGCGCTAGGGAAAAGGGGATAGAATCCCTCGCTCACTGGCTGATACCTACTTTAGGCCAAAGGTTCTTTAGATGAACACAATGTATGTAGTGTAGGACTATTTAGATTTTCTATATTTTTTGTCTAGTTAGTTTATTGAGCCAATTTTTTTTACATATTAGCCTAGGTGACTCTTGGCTGCCATTTCTTTTAGACGATCATTTTGATGTAGTTTGATTTTTTATTCAAGCATTATGGATGATTCAAATATCTATTTTTTTCATTTTTTCTCTGGCTTCCTATTTGTAAAATTTCTTTATTAGCAAATTAGATTACCCGTTTTTTTTTTTACAATTCGTGTCATGAAAATAAAAAAAAAATTATTATATATATATATATATATATATAATATATATATATATATATATGGATGAGAGGTATCCAAAACTTGGTAGTGATGGATGATTCTATATGTAATTACTAAGACACATTGTATTATTATTGTATGATCCAGTATGTATAAATACAGTGAATCTTTAAATCACTAAAGATAGCTCAATGTATAATAAACTTTTTAGATTATATACAGATTATATACAATTAGGTGACTCTTGGCTGCCATTTCTTTTTGACGATCATTTTGATGTAGTTTGATTTTTTATACAAGCATTATGGATGATTCAAATATTTCTTTTTTCATTTTTTTCTCTGGCTTTCTATTTGTAAAATTTCTTTATTAGCAAATTAGATTACCCGTTTTTTTTTACAGTTCAATCATGAAAATAAAAAAAAAAAAATAAATAATTATATATATATATATATATATATATATATATATATATATATATATATATATATATATATATAGTATGAAAGGTGGAATGAAAACATCACACAATGCTGTTAAAGAAGAAAACAATTTATAATATAATCATAGCTGATACTGATCAATATTTCGATTTTGCAAAAATCTTCATCAGAGCTCATTCACTCCGTAGTTGTTTGTTGCCAACATCTCAAAAATCCGCTACATTTGGATATGTTTTAGTGACAAAAGGTATACATAGAGACATGTATATGGCGCGAATGCCCACATTGGTGAATATTGTAACGATTTTCGTTCTTTTTTGCAGTATTAAGGTTTTTTGTTTTGTAAACTGATTTGACATTCTTCTCCGCCCCAAACAGCTACGGAGTGAATGAGCTCTGATGATGATTTTTGTAAAATCGAAATATTGATCAGTATCAGCTATGATTATATTATAAATTGTTTTTTCTTTAACAGCATTGTGTGATGTTTTCATTCCACCTTTTCATACTCATATTGTCGGATTCATGTCCTTTCTTTTAACTTATATATATATATATATATATATATATATATATATATATATATATGGAGAAATGTGAGGAGGTTAATCCAACAGTATGTGGAGAAAGGCAGACAAACACGGGATGTTATGGAAACTGGATGTTTATTGTCGATAATGCAACGTTTCGGTCTATTAGACCATCTTCAGGATATCTTGAATATAGTTCTTGTCAATGATGGACATTCTCAAAATGCTGAAACAGAAGGCCGTCAGTAGGGGGGGGGTAGTGGAATTTCTTCTCACTAGATGGGGAGTGTCGGAATAGTGGATGGTGGTACCACAGGTGCCTGTCTAGAAAATTGAATTGTGTGGATTGGTTAAAATAACTGTATATGTGTATGTGTGTGTCTGTTTAATTAAACAGACACACACATATATACACATATACAGTTATCTTAACCAATCCTCACAATCCAATTTCCTAGACTGACACCTGTGGTACCACCATCCACTATTCCGACACTCCCCATCTAGAGAGAAGAAAATTCACTAACCACCCCCAACCAACCCTCCCCCTACTGACGACCTCCTTTGTCATTGACACAAGAACTATATCCAAGTCCTGAAGATGGTCTAATAGACCCAAACGTTTTATCGTCGACAATAAGCATCCAGTTTCCATAACATTCCGTGTTTGTCTACCTTTCTCCACATATATACATATATATATATATATATATATATATGTGTGTGTGCATATATATATGTTTGTGTGTTTGTGTGTGTGCGTGTGTTTGTGTGTATATATTTTTTGTGTTTGTGTGTATATTTTGTTGTTGGCAACTTCCGTCTATTTATGACGATGGCGTAGTGTCCATTTTTTTGGTTTACCTACAGCTACGTGTGTGTATATATATATGCATATATAACATGTAAATATACTAGTATGTCAAAAATATCGAGATTTTTTGTCACACCTTGTATTTAGAAAAACTAACGTTCCATTCATTTTTTTTTTCGGAATACAAGGTGTGTAAAAAAATTTCCAAGTTTAAAGCCGTATTTACCAGGATAGAAATGAAGAATTAATGGACCGTTATTTTTTAAGAATACAAGGTTTGTCAAAAAGTACAAAAAATCTCGTTACTTTTTGACACACCTTGTAGATGTGCGTCGCGTGTGTGTGTGTGTGTGTGTGTGTGTGTGTGTGTTACCACACATGTAATCATTTATTTGCGACTGCTAGGGTTTGTGATATTAAGTGTTATATGCGTATCAATTAATCATTTACTTTACCAAAAATATATATTTTATTATTAAGTTACAGTAAATTAAAAAATAAAAAAAAGCAAAAAACTTTCGATGTTTACCTTAAAAAAAGAATAAGGTGAATGATATTATTGGCGCATTTATGTTGCTATGGTGATAATCACGTTTGTCGCTAATCTATATATGGATACGTTTGTTCCTTAATCTTCCGAGCGTTATTATCTTGCAACACCTTCTGGTTAAAAAAAGAACCCGTCAAATCGTCCAAATGATATGCAAAATTGTAATTCCTGATAATCTGGTGTTGCTTATCCATGGAATTCTTATTTCTTATGAGTTAGTAAACTCAGCTAAATAATGGACCATTCCGTTTTTTTTATCATAAATAAAGAAACGGAAAAAAGAACATGCAATACAGAAAGATTATAAGAAAGAAAGAAAAAAAAGGGGAAAGATAGAGAGAGGGTAGGTGCAGGGAAGCGATAACCTTAATATGTTTCAAACGAACATAATGAAAATATGAAAGGAAGGAAGGAAAAAAGAAAAAATGAGTGAGACAGAGTTAAATCAAGATTATTATACATTTTACATATTAAAAATCGCAATAGCTCTTAAAAACGTATCAAACATAGTAATAATCAAATTATCACACTTTGATATATTCACAGTTCATGCAGGACAAAAAAAAAGTAAAGTCGTTGTGTGGCCTAAAGTCAGTACCAGCCAATCAGCGAGGGAGTCTACCCGCTTTCCACTAGCGCTAGACCAACGAGATTGTTTTTGCGTCTGAAGTAAGTAAAAAGTAAAGTCGTCGGGGCGGCCTAAGTCGGTATCAGCCAGTCAGCGAGGGAGTCTATCCCCTTTTCAATAGCGCCAGACCAAGGAGATTGCTTTTGGTATCTGAGGTGGAGCGCCACACCTACCATCAGCTCCTTGCTTTACCGCACAGATCCCTGTGCTACTCATACGCTGAGTTGGCGAGGACCGGTATCGAACTAGGAACCTCGTGGTTTCTAGCCGAATGCTCTACCGACTGAGCTAACCCTGCCCCTTCTACAACTACCATCAGCCCCTTACTTTATCGCATAGATCTCTGTGCTACTCATACGCTGAGTTGGCGAGGGCCGGTATCGAACTAGGAACCTTGTGGTTTTATAGCCGATTGCTCTACCGACTGAGCTAAGCGTTTACCAATTTGTACTCTCTCAGACTATTTAGGAATTTGTAATCATTTGGGAATGCAAGTGAGTACATTGCCAATACCACCTGCCCAACCTGACCATGCCTGTCTTATCTGTCAGCATCTACTCTCCTCCTCTTTGAATGAACTCCTCCTCTGTCCCAACGTCATGCGTTCACTTGTCATGCTTCCTACATCGTACGCCACTCTCTTCAGCACGGTGCTGCACACAACAGCTCAGTGGCTCCGGCGCACTTCATGTCACCACTCTACGACTCGAAGCTGCCTCTCTTCACGCTCGGACGACGCTTCGATTGCAACACGAGTGGAAACTTGGACGATGTTCTGGAGATGATTGGTTTGTGTGATGTAGAAGTCCCAGATGCGTTGCCGTCAAAGATGGACGCTGAGGCGAAAGCTGGGGTGCCGGGTCGGTGAAGGTGGTTGCCTTGAGGACGGCACGTAATATCTAAGCTTATAGGTGGTGAGAGCCCGTCATCTCGTGCGCTGGTTAAGATGGAGTGGAAGACTAAATAAGATTGTGTCAGTGTTAATATTACTTCTAGATGATTAGAGAGTGGAGAAAGTTGGTTACAAACTAACAGTGAGTTGTTGCTGGTGGTGTAGGACGTAATGTCTATGGTGACGAAAGAAATACAATCAAATAAAAGGTTGGTACTAAACAGGCTAAATTGGTTTCGTTTCTTTGTTTAATGGCATATAAACTTCGTGTGTTATTTAATGCCGAAGCCATCATTGTAGAAGAATAGTCGTTATACTATTTAACCCTTAACAGAGACCATTGAGGAATGATTACTTTTCCAATGGGTATTAGTTGAAAGTGATCGTAAAGCACGCGTGACTGGAGTTTGAACTCGCTTGCTAGGATGTCGCAGTCTGGCACGTAAGCCACTACAACACTGGGAGTCCCTCGTTTTACTAAAGTTTGTAATTATTAGTTACTTAGTATTATCTGCGTTATTCTGACTATTGTCCCCATCTTCATTGTTATCTGTACAACGTTTCGGCCGATGTGCTATCCGGCCTTCTTCAGGTATTTCTTGTCGAAATCGGGAACCTTCTTTTCGGACTCGGGATATCCCCGTGGACTGAATAAAGGTTTAGGTTCAAAGTTCTTGATTGCTCCCGATTACGACAAGAAGGTTCCCGAGTTCGAAAAGAAGGTTCCAGAGTCCGAAAAAAAGTTCCAGGGTCCGAGAAGGTTCCCGAGTTCGACAAGAAATACCTGAAGAAGGCCGAAGGGCACATCGGCTAAAATGTTGTACAGATAACAATGAAGATGAGGAAAATAGTCCGAATAACACAGATAATACTTATCATCAAGCCTCATCTCAAACATTCAGAGAAATACATATTAGTTACTTGCAACCATATAACGTTGTGGTAACAAATTATTAGTATTAATAGGATAAATTATTTGAATTCATATAATTGTGTATAAGTTATTTGCATTAGTAATGAACTAGCACGACCTGTGGATATATCACAGTATGATAATTTAATTATTACAACGTTTGTTATGATTACTTAAGAGCTATTGATAAATAATTCAATATGTAAAACGTATAATAATCTTGATTATGTATGTATATTTCTTAGTCGGATAAAAACCGAAAGAAACTGAATGGATCGCAATACCTATATATTTGAAAACGTTCTCATTGAATTTACAATATTAAAAATTTATCGAAATCTCTAATTCATAATTTCGCGCAATTAGCACGGACACCCATGACAATCTCTCGCCAACTTTCTCTATTATTCATTCACGCCGGGAGGTGCTCAGCGCAGCAGATCTGATCAATGTATGTCCTTGCTGGACGGCCCACATTAGCATGTCCATGTACTGGTTTCCACAGGAGAATGTCGCTTATTATTTCGTCCTTGCTTCTCTAGTAATGTCCAGCATGTATTGTTCGTCTCACTCGATGGTTTGTGAGATAGGGGGCAAATGGCTGTACAGCTGCTTCTTTGTGGGTTGTTGTTTCCACGAATTGCTCAAGAAAATCTAAATCCACAGTAAATAATTGAAGTACTCCGCCGGAAATTTACTGTGAAAATTTACTTATGAAAATAAATGAAATAAACATTGGAATGTTGCTCATAGAGTAATATCTATTTTGAAACAAATTGCCTAATCATATTTAAAAAAAACAGAAATATTTTTAAAATTAAGTTTAAAAATTAACCATCAAGAATTAAATAAAATATATTTTGCATAAAATAACCCCACAATTGTTGACATACTGTAAAATCCAACCAACCACTAACCAACCGAACAACCAACCAACATAAGACATAAAGAACTTCCTGTCTGAATTAAGTAGCTATAAACGTTGAATTCTGGGTAAAATGATTATTTTAATTGCTATTTAAAAAATCCTGGCTAATATGGTTTATTTAATACGACATTTGATTGATGCAGAATGCATCTAAATGGAACTTTGCCCTTTCTGGATGTAATGCTGAACTTGATTGTGCAATCTTTATAGACTCTGGATTTGATGCTAATCATTTGTGAGTTAACTGGAACTAAAACTAAAAAGTTCATTCTGTCTGTCCCCAAGTGTAAGCAGTTCTTGGAGATAGATAATTTAAACAATAAACATTTACGTTTTTGAGAAGTGGGACTTGTTGTCACATGTATGCGAAATACTATTATTTCTATTTTTTCTGAATTTGGTTTAACTTTTTTAGCTTTGACATATTTTAAAAATCGTGTTCATGTTTTAATTGAAAATTTTGATATTTTCCTTTTTTTTTCCGAATGAAAAAAAAAACAACACTTTTGTTTGGTTTAGTAAAAGGAATTGTTTGTTTTCACGTCTGCACTGCATTTTTTTTATTCATTTACTTTGTAAACACGGTTCTCATTGGTTGATGAGAACATGACAGAAAAAATCAGTAATCTCATTGGTTAATTTAAATTTCGGAGCTAATTAGTTTTTATACGTATTTCACTCATTTGAAATCTAATTAATTAATTATGAAACCAAGAAACCCATGGGTGAAAAATAAGTGGACATTTTTGTGATTTTATTTTAATCATTACGTAAAGATTATTGCGCCATACTTTACATCCGACAGAACTGAACGACAATCACTTTAGGATTGTGGCCTATTACCTTTTAATATGCCTTGGCATTGGTGATCAATTTTCAAATATTTCAATCGAGTTTTCTATATTTCTATCTCTTCTTTCTCTTCTATCTCTCTGTCTCTCTATCTCTCTATCTCCTATATCCCTCACACACTTTCTCTCTCTCTCCTATATATATAACTCTCTCTCTCTCTCTCTCTCTTCTTTCTATCTCTCTCTCTGCCTGTCTGTGTGTGTCTCTCTCTCTTTCTCTATTTCTATCTCTCTCAGTCTCTTCTCTCTCTCTCTCTCTCTCTCTCTCTTTCTTCTCTTCTCTTTCTTTCTCCTTTGTGAAGGAATTGAATGACTTCAGAAACGATGCTAAGAAAAAAAAAATGACATTATTTTAGGGAAATATCAGATGAATTCGATATGTATCTATGTGTTTTTAGGATATCAATAATGTATATCTTGTGTACAAAGATTCCCTTGTTCTTCTTCTTTTGTTAAGGCTGATGTAAGAATATAGTGAAAAGGTGAAATAGACAAATAGGAGTGATAATAAAAAGAACATATGGTGGTTTCACTGACACCTCTCAAAAGAAATGTCTAATCTTTTTGTTTCTAATCTTCAATAGGAGAAGTTCAGGATGTTAGTCCTAGATTTCTTTGATCTCAGACATGTTTCTGCGGAGATAATTATATTTCTATTTTTCTGTAGGGATTTCTTGAATTGTTTATGAATGACAAATTGACGCAACAGTTAAGGCCTACAATTCTTATTTCTTACATTTTATTAACTTACCGCTTGTCCTTAAGTTGTTTCTCATGATGATGATGATGATGATGATGATGGTTGTAAAGTTTTTAAATGCCATCCTTGGCCAGTTGAAAAGGGCTTAAAGAAAGTCCTGTGTTATGGAATCCTTTGGTAAGCGTATAAGTCCTATCCTGCGTATTGGTAAAGGTCCAGTGTTTTAATCCTATGTCCGTCATCCACGAGTGTCACAGTAATTATGTTCAGTAGGGTCGGTTTAAGTATTGTATCAACCTCAGTGCACTGCCAGTGATTGGTCAAGAGTTAGATCACATAATTATGGCCTGGTCTATAAGTAGGAGCGGGGATCCATTACACACCTTAAATGAGAAAAAATCTCAAAAAATAATTGAAAGTGACAGTGAGACTTGTACGTTTTATTATTTGAACTCGGTCAGTAATATTCTCTTTTCCAATATTTTTAATAAAAACAATGTCTGTTTTAGATATGTATTCATGGGCTTTTAGTTGATGATAAATCAAATAATGATCGCAATCATCACTTTGTTCTGTTAACGTAGAATGAATGACGAATTGACGTATCAGTTAAGGCCTACAATTTGTATTTCTTAGTTTTTGTTAACTTACCGCTTGTCCTTAAGTTGTTTCTGACGATGACAATGACGACGATGACAACGTAGATGATGATGATGATGATGATGATGATGATAAACAAATAATTTAAAGTGACAGTGAGAATTGTACGTTTTATTATTTGAACTTGGTCAGTAGTATTCTCTTTTCCTTTATTTTTAACATAAACAATGTTGGTTTTAGATATGTATCCATTGGCTTTTTAGTTGATAATAAATTAATTAATGATCGCAATCATCACTTTGCTCTGTTAACGTAGAAGAAGAATTTAAAGATTTAGTTGTCACGTATGACATACATATGTTATCCATACGGCCTTCATTGCATGGATATATTATCTATGTGGTCGTATATGTGTAGTGCTGATCTGACGTGTGGATCTCTCATGGTCGAATTCTGTGTCTTAAAGCATCACATGTGATGCAAAATCATGGTCCTGAGTTGCACATCTCGGGGAGGGCAACAATTCCTCACCCTACTTTTCTTTGATTGATGAGCCAATTGATAATATTTTTATTATTGTGTTAATGGTCTTGTGCCAGATTTTGTTGTAATCTTTCATGAGTAATCTTACACAAGTTAGCTCTTAAATAGCCAGTATAGGGATTGTGGGTCACCAGATACAATTTGGAATATTTTTTTTGTTACACTTCCTTACAAATAATTATAACTTAACTTTTAATAAATCCTCCTAATTATTCTTAAGTATTTAATTTAATATCGCGAGCCTAATTTATAACACTATTACTTATTAAACAACATGATTCGGCATTAAATAACACAAACAGGGTTGATATACCATAAGAAAAAAACTAACTAATCAAGCCAGTCTATATATGAATAATCCTATAGTTTCAATGAGTATGTAGAAACCGCGTGGTGTAATGGTTTAAGTCATGGGAAATGGACTCGTCGCCCCGAGTTCAAATCCTGGACGTGGTAAATGCATTTTCACTTAGCGCTAATACCCTTGGGAAAGGTATGAATCCTACTCTCCCTCCAGATATGGGAAAATAATAGGACAGACCGATCTCTTTAACCTTGGTTAGGCAACCGGTCTAGGAGAAGGAAAACTCTTAATTCAAACTTGTTGAACTCCGCTTAAGAAATTGACCTTGTGTCACATCCTGCTCGTGCGTAGGGGTTGGTATATATATATATATATATATATATATATATATATATATATATATATATACCATCCCCTATGCACGAGCAGTATGTGACACAAGGTCAATTTATTAAGCAGAGTTTAGTAGGTTTGAATTCAGAGCTTTCCTTCTCCTAGACTGGTTACCTATCCAAGTTTTAAAAGCACAGTCAGACCGATTATTTACCCATAGCTGGAGGCAGAATATATGTATTCGTACATTTACCAAGGGTATTAGTGCTACGTGAAATGCAAGCAGCTATGTTCAGGATGTGAACTCGGGTCGACGACTTTCATTTTCTACGAATCTAACAACTACACCACGAATCTTTTGTATATATATATATATATATATATATATATATATATATATATATATATAATATAATAAGATAAATATATAAAGGTTTTACATATCTATTTATTAGGTGACAAAGGAACATTCACGACCATATTGGTTTCATGCGATGCAATCATCAGGTGAAGATGTTTCAAATGCCTGATGATTGCATCGCATGAAACCAATATGGTCGTGAATGTTCCTTTGTCACATACTAAATAGATATGTAAAACCTTTATATAATTATCTTATTATATTATATAACAGCTCTATTTTATATTGAGCTCTCTACCATTAATACTGCCTTTGGTACGCCATTCCAGCAAAAGCTGAAACAGTGACCATCTCACACACACACTATATATATATATATATATATATATATATATATTAAAAATTGTTTCTCTTTAACAGCATTGTGTGATGTTTTCATTCCACCTTTTCATACTCATATATATATATATATATATATATATATATATATATATATATATATATACTTTGGTGTGGTACCAAGTTTCTTGGTACAAGGTGATTCTAGGTGGGTCCTAATTCTCTAACCGTAGTTTGTTGTAGAGTTCAGGTTCCGTATGAGAGCTCAATGTTTAATTATTGTAAACAGAGCAAGGTTATTTGGGAATAAAAAGGCCTTAAATACCATGGGTATCGTGATTATGGACCATTTCCACTCGAGAGCATGCTCAAGAGCTTCTTCGATCTGAAGAAGCTCTTGAGCATGCTCTCGAGTGGAAATGGTCCATAATCACGATACCCATGGTATTTAAGGCCTTTTTATTCCCAAATATATATATATATATATATATATATATATATATATATATATATATATATATATATATATATGCAGCAGTGTCTGAAAAAGAACCACGGGTGTGAAACGGTGATACCTTTGAACCTACGGAGATTGACGTACTCATTATTATATTGGACGATATGTCGGTATTAATATCAGCGTTATTAAGTTGAAAGACAATACAGAACTGACATATGATCTGTAGCTAATGGCTTATTGACCTCATTATCATTATAAGCGAAGCTCAGAACATTTAATCTTACTCTCATTTAGGTGGTAACGATAGTTTTATAGTCTATGAACTACTTTATAATCTACGTCAGCGGTCAGATAATGGCAGCATAAAAATCAACAGTGATTTCCAGTAATATATATATATATATATATATATATATATATAATATATATATATATATATATATGAGTAAGAAAAGGTGGAATGAAACATCACACAATGCTGTTAAAGAAGAAAACAATTTATAATATAATCATAGCTGATACTGATCAATATTTCGATTTTACAAAAATCATCATCAGAGCTCATTCACTCCCGTAGTTGTTTGGGTCGGAGAGGAAAGTCAAAATGAGTTTACAAAACAAAAAAACCTTAATACTGCAAAAAACGAAAGACGTTACAATATTCACCAACGTGGGCATTTCGCGCCATATATATATGTCGGTCATGTTCCATGTATATCTTTTGTCAACAAATGTAGCGAATTTTTGAGATGTTGGCAACAAGACGAAACAATTTAAACGGAAGAGGATGGGTGTTATGAAATGTGACGGTTGGAATTCAAAAGACTTTTAGTAAAGGAATTTTTTACGATTAATTGTTTTTATTATTTAAATTTTATTTTAAAGTTCTGTAATTCATGAATGATTAGATATTTACTGTAATTAGTTTTTATATATAAAGTGAAAAAGTTATGAGCGGAATATGTTAATATTTTAGAAAAGGAGTTTTTATATATTTTTATTTTACGATTAATTATTTTTAAATTTCTAATTATTATTAATATTAAGTTCTGTATTTAATAAATGATTAAATATTTATTGTGTTTTGTTTTTATATATAAAGTAAAAAAGGTTAAGGCCGGAATTGGTTATTATTTTAGATAATGTTAAGCGAATTGGATCTAATGTAAGGTATTATTTTAAATATATATATATATATATATATATATATATATATACAAGGTGTGTCAAATATGTATCGGAATTTAAAAAAAAACTTTTTGACACACCTTGTATTCTGAAAGAAACATAACGTTCCATTCATTGTTTATTTCTAGCTTGGTAAATACAACTTCGAACTCGGCACTTTTATGACACACATTGTATTCTGAAAACAAATTAGAGTTCCATTCATGGTTAATTTCTTTCTTGGTAAATACAGTTCCAATTTCGATACTTTTATGACACTCCGTGTTCTATTCATTAATTTCTTTAAGAATACAAGGTGTATCAAAAGTAGCAAATTTAAAGCTGTATTTACCAAGATAGAAATGAAAAATGAATGGAACGTTATTTTTATTCAGAATAAAATGCACGCCAAAAAATACCAAAAAATATCGTTACTTTTTTTTACACATCGTGTAAACATATTTAGCAACTCCTCCGCACGAGTAGAATGTGACACAATATCAATTTTCAAGCAGAGTGTATCAGTTTTGAATGCAGGAATTTCCTTCTCCTGCACTGGTTGCCTAACCAAGGCTAAAGGGCCTAGAATTCCCTACAATTTATCTATAGCTGGAGGGAGAGTAGGTGGATGCTTACCTTTCCCACGTGTATTTGTCTAGGATTTGAACTCGAGTCGAAGAGGATATTTCCTACAACTCTAACCATTACACTATGAACATTCAAAAGCATGCATATATATATATATATATATATATATATATATATATATATATATATCAGTGTGGCTAGATATCTTCAGTGTGGCTAGACACAACAACTATCCTTGGCTAGTGTCGAGCTCCGACTGACTGGTTACTAGCCTGCATTCTCATTCCCT
>CM042158.1:34205509-34208009 GCA_023376005.1 Doryteuthis pealeii | reverse complement strand
AAGCGAATATCAACATTTTAATTCAATTTTTGTGAATAAATTTCGCAGTCTTAAACCGTTCGGTTCGGAATTTATCGCCTATTTGTAGTCCAAACTTAAAAATATCCATATGGTTGAAAAGAGGAGAAAATAATCTTGCTCAATATATAATTTGTAAGAGTTTTTATACTTTTAATTATTTTTTATAGCGAGTTAGAATAAATTATTTTGCTTCGGACAGCAAAAGTATGTTTTAACGAAAAATCAAATCTTATTCATATCGCAATCTTTTTATTGCTGTCTTTAAAATAATCATTTAGTTAGAAATAAAATGCAATAATCTTTCTTATAAATATTAATTTGGTAAGAAAGAGCAACGTAAATAACAATAATAAGCATGAGCTACATAAATTAAGAGACAAGTAATCTCCAAGATGAGCTACATGAATTATGAGACAGGGAATCTCTAAGACGGGCTACATCAATTAGAAGACAGGCAATCTTCAACATGAGCTACATAAATTAAGATACAGGCAATTTCCAAGATGAGCTACATAAATTAGGAGACAGGCAATCTCTCACATGAGATATATATTACGAAACAGACAATCTCTAACATGAGCTATATGAATTAAGAGACAGGCAATCTCGAAGATGAGCTACATAAATTAGGAGACAGGCAATCTCTAACATGAGCTACATAAATTAGAAGAGAGACATTCTCCAAGATGAGCTACATAAATTAGGAGATAGGCAATCTCCAATATGAGCTATATGAATTAAGAGAAAGGCAATCTCCAACATGAGGTACATAAATTAGGAGACAGGCAATCTCTAACATGAAATACATAAATTAAGAGACAGGTAATCTCCAGCATGAGCTACATAAATTAGGAGGCAGACAATCTCCAATTGAGCTACATAAATTGGGAGACAGGCAATCTCTAGCATGAGCTACATAAATTACAAGACAGGCAATCTCTAACATGAGCTACATAAATTAAGACAGATAATCTCCAAGATGAACTACAAAATTGGGATACAGGCAATCTCTAACATGAGCTACATAAATTAGGAGAAAGGCATCTCCAAGATGAGCTACATAAATTAGGAGACAGGAAATCTCTCACATGAGCTAACATATATTAAGAGACAGGCAAACTCTAACATGAGCTATAAGAATTAAGAGACAGGCAATCTCGAAGATGAGCTACAAAAATGAGGAGACAGGCAATCTCAAACATGAGCTACATGAATTAAGGGACAGGCAATCGCTGACATGAGCTACACAAATTAAGAGACAGGCAATCTCTAACATGAGCTAAATAAATTAAGAGACAGGCATTCTCCAAGATGAGCTATATAAATTAGGAGATAGGCAATCTCCAATATGAGCTACATGAATTGGAGACAGGCAATCTCTAACATGAGCTAGATGAATTAAGAGACAGGTAATCTCCAAAATGAGATACATAAATTAGGAGACAGGCAATCTCTAAGATGAGCTACATAAATTAAGAGACAGGTAATCTCCAGAATGAGCTACATAAATTAGGAGGAAGGCAATCTTAAAATTAGCTACATAAATTAAGAGTCAGGCAATCTTCAAGATGAGCTACATAAATTAGGAGCCACATAAATTAGTACGTAGGCAATATTCAACATGACCTACATGAATTAAGAGACAGGCAATCTCCAAGATGAGTTACATAAATTAGAAGAAATTCAATCTTTGAACATGATGTACAAGTAGTAGACAGGAAATCTCCGAGATGAGCTACATGAATTAAGAGAGAGGCAATCTCTAACATGAGCTACATAAATTAAGAGTCAGCAATCTCTAACATGGGCTACATGAATTAGGATACAGGCAATATCTAACATGAGCTACATAAATTAAGAGACAGGTAATCTCTAATATGAGTTACATAAATTAGGAGACAGGCAATCTCCAATATGAGCTACATGAATTAAGAGACAGGCAATCGCTAACGTGAGCTACATCAATTAAGAGACAGGCAATCTCCAAGATAAGTTACATAAATTAGAAGAGAGGCAATCTTCAACTTGACCTACATAAATTAGGAGACAGGCAATCTCTAACATGAGCTATATAATTAAGAGACAGGCAATCTCCAACATAAGCTACATGAATTAGGAAACAGGCAATCCCCAACATGAGCTACATAAATTAAGGGACAGGCAATCTCCAAGATGAGTTACATAAATTAGAAGACAGGCAATCTTCAACATATCCTACATGAATTAGGAGACAGGCAATCTTCAAGATGAGCTACATAATTAGAGACAGGCAATCTCTAACATGAGCTATATAATTAAGAGACAGGCAATCTCCAACACGAGCTACATAAATTAAGAGACAGGTAATCTTTAACATGAGCTACATAAATTAAGAGACAGTCAATCTCCAAGATGAGTTAAATAAATTAGAAGACAGGGGCAATCTTCAACATATCCTACATAATTAGGAGACACGGCAATCTTTCATCTCTCTCTTTTT
>CM042158.1:34186779-34205409 GCA_023376005.1 Doryteuthis pealeii | reverse complement strand
ATCTCCAACCTGAGCTACATAAATTAAGAGAGAGGCAATCTCCAAGATGAGCTACATAAATTAAGAGAGGCAATCTCCAAGATGAGCTACATAAATTAGGAGACAGTTAATCTCCAAGATGAGCTACATAAATTAGGAAACAGGCAATCTCTAAGATGAGCTACATAAATTAAGAGTCAGGCAATCTCCAAAATGAGCTACCTAATTTAAGAGACAGGCAATCCCTAACATGAGCTAGATAAATTAAGAGACAGGTAATTTCCAACATGAGCTACATAAATTAAGAGACAGGCAATCTCTAACATAGCTACATAAATTAAGAGACAGGCAATCTCCAGCATGAGCTACATAAATTAGGAGGCAGGCAATCTCCAAGATGAGCTACATAAATTAGGAGATAGGCAATCTTCAACATGAGATAGATTAATTAAGAGACTGGCAATCTCCAAAATGAGCTACATAAATTAGGAGACAGGCAATCCCTAACATGTGCTACATAAATTAAGAGACAGGCAATCTCTAATATGAGCTACATAAATTAAGAGACAGGTAATCTCCAAGATGAGCTACATAAATTAGGAGACAGGCAATCTCTAACATGAGCTCCATAAATTTAAAGAGGCAGGTAATCTCCAGCATGAGCTACATAAATTAGGAGGCAGGCAATCTCCAAGATGAGCTACATAAATTAGAAGACAGGCAATCTTCAACATGAGCTACATAAATTAAGAGACAGGCAATCTCCAAGATGAGTTACATAAATTAGAAGACAGGCAATCTTTAACATATCCTACATAAATTAGGATACAGGCAATCTTCAAGATGAGCTACATAAATTAGTTGACAGGCAATCTCTAACATGAGCTACATAAATTAAGGGACATGCAATCTCTAACATTGACCTACATAAATAGGAGAGAGACATTTTCCAAGATTAGCTACATAAATTAGGAGACAGGCAATCTCCACATGAGCTACATAAATTAAGAGACAGGCAATGTTCAAGATGAGCTACATAAATAGGAGACTGGCAATCTCCAAAAATGAGCTACATGAATTAAGAGACAGGCCATCTCCAAGATGAGCTTCATAAATTAAGAGGTAGGCAATCTCCAAGATGAGCTACATAAATTAGAAGACAGGCAATCTTCAACATGAGCTACATAAATTTAGAGACAGGCAATCTCCAAGATGAGCTACATAAATTAGTACATAGGCAGTCTCCAACATGAGCTACATAAATTAAGAGACAGCCAATCTCTAACATAGCTACATAAATTAAGAGACAGGCAATCTCCAGCATGAGCTACATAAATTAGGAGGCAGGCAATCTCCAAGATTAGCTACATAAATTAGGAGATAGGCAATCTTCAACATGAGATACATTAATTAAGAGACTGGCAATCTCCAAAATGAGCTACATAAATTAGAAGACAGGCAATCTTTAACATATCCTACATAAATTAGGATACAGGCAATCTTCAAGATGAGCTACATAAATTAAGAGACAGGCAATCTCCAAGATGAGCTACATAAATTAGGAGACAGGCAATCTCTAACATGAGCTCCATAAATTAAAGAGGCAGGTAATCTCCAGCATGAGCTACATAAATTAGGAGGCAGGCAATCTCCAAGATGAGCTACATAAATTAGAACACAGGCAATCTTCAACATGAGCTACATAAATTAGGAGGCAGGCAATCTCCAAGATGAGCTACATAAATTAGAACACAGGTAATCTCCAGCATGAGCTACATAAATTAAGAGACAGGCAATCTCCAAGATGAGTTACATAAATTAGAAGACAGGCAATCTTTAACATATCCTACATAAATTAGGATACAGGCAATCTTCAAGATGAGCTACATAAATTAGTTGACAGGCAATCTTTAACATGAGCTACATAAATTAAGGGACATGCAATCTCTAACATTGACCTACATAAATTAGGAGAGAGACATTCTCCAAGATGAGCTACATAAATTAGGAGACAGGCAATCTCCAACATGAGCTACATAAATTAAGAGACAGGCAATGTTCAAGATGAGCTACATAAATTAGGAGACTGGCAGTCTCCAACATGAGCTACATGAATTAAGAGACAGGCAATCTCCAAGATGAGCTTCATAAATTAAGAGGTAGGCAATCTCCAAGATGAGCTACATAAATTAAGAGACAGGCAATCTCCAAGATGAGCTACATAAATTAGTACATAGGCAGTCTCCAACATGAGCTACATAAATTAAGAGACAGCCAATCTCTAAAGTGGGCTACATAAATTAGGAGACAGTCAATCTCTAACATGAGCTACATAATTTAAGAGACAGACAATCTCCAACATGAGCTACATAAATTAGGAGACAGGCAATCTCCAACATGAGCTACATAAATTAAGAGAAATGCAATCTCCAAGATGAGCTACCTAATTTAAGAGACATGCAATCTCTAACATGAGCTACATAAATTAAGAGACAGGTAATCTTCAACATGAGCTACATTTTTGGCTTCGCATATATTTTATATATACAGGAAATATTGCAGTGTTAATATTAAAAGATTTGACATGGCTGTCAGATCAAAATGGGTGACCTTTGAGTTCACACTTATTTCACCTCAGTCCGATGACACAGATATAGATACAATCATACAATTGTTTATATCAAAATAATTCTCGTTTTGAAAAGGCCAGCAGACAGTCAGAACAGAGAGACCGAACGGAGAGATCGACGCGTAGAGACAGACGCGCATAGACCGACACAAGCAGTCGGGCCCCGGGGATGGCCGAGTTTGAACCGAAATACGAAATGTGTCACTGGCTACGGAAATTTCTTAATTAAGAAGATTGCAACTAGAAGAATTGACTTTTGCTGCTAAAATTGATTCCAGAATTTCGCATAAAACAAAACGCCAAAAAGAAGCTCATCGTGTTTTTATTCATCCAAACAAGTGTGCAAAACATATCCATATATTATTCCTGTTCATTATATATGAATAAAAACAGTTGTTATTGTCAATGGTGTGTTGACTGATTTTTTTTTAGAGTTGCCAGCTAACCCAGCAGTTTATATCTACTAATTTATCAACCCGTCACAAAGACACTTCGACTGAGCTGCGTCGATCCCAGTTCTACAGAGGGTATTGAAAGAGAAGCGGACCGGAGGCTCATCTGGTAGACACGGAAATAATTCATAACTCGAATGGTTACCACAGTATACTATCCCCGGGGCCTCAATACGGTGTGATATTTGGTACGACAATATAGGACTGTCATATTTGGGTACCGTGCCAGGATCTTCTTACACGTATTTCTTAGAGACACCGAGAAATGTATTAATAGTCTAAATTTTTTGAGAGAAGTAGAAGGAAAGGGAAAGAAAATAATAAGAAGAAAACTCTCAAATCATACTCAAAGTCCCTTGACCCAGAAAAAACATAACCCACAAATTTTGTAATAAAACTGTTAATTTTAACAAGGGGTTTAAGGTTAGGGTTAGGGATGGGGTTTAAGGTTAGTTTAATGAATAAATATTTTGGGTTCTGTTTTTTTCTGGGTCAACCTATATACAGTCGACCCAGAAAAAATAAAACCCACAAATTTTGTAATAAAACTGTTAATTGTAACTAGGAGGGTTAAGGTTAGGGTTAGGGTTTAGGGTTAGGTTGGGGTTAGTTTAATGGGAAAATAAATAAATAATTTGGGTTCTGTTTTTTCTGGGTAATTCTGTAATATCATGGGATTTTGAGTATGATTTGCAAGTTTTACACACACACACACACACACACACACACACACACATATATATATATATATATATATATATATATATATATATATATATATATATATATATGTATATATAATTGAGGAAAATCAAGAGAACGTCATTTAACTCTCATTAATTTATCTCAGCCGGTTACTTCATATAATATCATTTTATAGCGGATGAGCTTTTGTAGTTCTTTTTGGCATAAAACCAGAATTCAGGATCGAATATTTTGCTATATTTGCTTAGCGACCGGTAACTGAGGGTTTAGAGTTCTGTGTATGACGATAAACTGCATGTAGTGGTGAGGTTACAATTCTGGAACTCTTGGGAGTGTGAAGTACCTCTTCATTGCTCCTAGGTCCACTCTGACCTGAAATGATAGTACATGTTATGGTTTCTAAAACAAATAAATACCGTGATCAACAATGAATGAATCAAACAAAAACGTATTAGGTTTGACATGCCGTAAAATCCAAGCTAAACAAAGAAAACTAACCAGGAATGTGGTGCTATTGTTATATACACGTTCCACATCGAGTACATAAACGGGGAGAGATTTTTCTAGTATATGAGAGAGGGAAAGAGAGAGAGAGAGAGAGAGAGAGATGATGATGATGATGATGATGATGAGAGATGATAGTTCTTATTCTTTTACACTGCTTCATCTAATTCATCGTATAGCAGTTCTATCTCATCTAGATCGTCGGCCGCCATTTTCTCTGGTTGACTTCTATCTGCTGGGGGTTGATTTTCTTCTTTATTATTTTTTTTACAGACTCTTTAATAATTCAATTAACAAACACAAAAACTTGTTTGTTTCTTGATCAAGTTTTATTTCTTAGCCCATGATTCCACTGCGGGGAGAGAGATGGATCCCGGGAGCTGACAATTGTGTCTGTTCTCCTTCAAAATCGGGGTGTGCTAAACTAAACTATCTTATTCTCACGCTTCTAAAGTGGTGCGTTTTTAAGGGGTCAAAGACCGTCAGAGTGTAATTTTTCATGGGGACCCACTATTTTTAATCTAACAGACCGCATTTAAAATTCTATCTACAGGAACGTACATAGATTATGAATGCTTAAAAATTATGTAACAGTATTGTTAGCTCAGTCGGTAGAGCGTTCGGCTAGAAACCACAAGGTTCCTAGTTCGATACCGGCCCTCGCCAACTCAGCGTTATGAGTAGCATAGAAATCTGTGTGGTAAAATAAGGAGCTGTTGGTAGGTGTGGCGCTCCAACTCAGACGCTAAAACCATAATCTCCTTGGTCTAGGGCTAGTGAAAAGCGAATAAACTCCCTCGTCGTCTGGCTGATACCGACATTAGGCCACCCCGACGACTTTACTTTACTTATTGCCTTAAAGACTTCAAGCTGGCTGGTTGGTTGGTTGGTTGGTTGGTTTGTAGGTGAATTTTACGGCATATCAACCCCGGTGTTATTTTATGCTGAAGACGTTTTCTTTTTTATTAATTCTTGATGGATATTCAAATTTTTTCTAAATCAATTTTAAACAGATTTTAATTATCATTCTATTATCTATTTAACACATAGATTGGACCCTAACACGTACTACCATTCCGGTTAAGAATGAACCTGGGAGTAATGGCGTTGAAGGGGTACTCCACATTCCTCAGAGCTCCAAAATTGAAATTCTACCCTTAGATGCAGTTTAATATCATACCCAAGACACTAAGACACTCAGTCACTGCCTTTTAGCCCCTATATGATAAAAGCGGAAGCACGTGGTGTAATGGTTAAAGTCATGGGAAATGGACTCGTCGCCCCGAGTTCAAATCCTGGATGTGGTAATCGCATTTCATTTAGCGTTAATATCCCTGGGAAAGGTATGAATCCTACTCTCCTTCCAGCTATGGATAAATAGTAAGGCAGACTGGGCTCTTTAACCTTGGTTAGGCAACCGGTCTAGGAGAAGGAAAAGTCTGAATTCAAACCTGTTAAACTTCGGTCAAGAAATTGACCTTGTGTCATATCCTGATTGTGCGGAGGGGTTGGTAAATATATATATATGATAAAAGGGATTGAGGGTTTGACATGAGGACCATAGGTTCGGGACAATCATATACGTGCTAGGTCTTGACGTGATCAGCCAATTGATTGGAGGGTGTTTGTTCCAAATGCCCCTTTAGCGTAAGTAAATCCCACAAATCTCACCACCACAAGAATTAGTCAGACGAGAAAGTATCAGGGAGAAGAGGAAAGTCAAACGTCTATGTCCAGACCCCAAAAAGAGGGGGTATTAAGCAAAAATTTAATGGGAAAATTAGCTCAGTGTTTTAATGGAATATTCCACACTCTTCTCACCTATGTGGTCTGACTATATATATATATATATATATATATATATATATATATATATATATATATATATATATATATATATATATTTACTATAGTGTGTGATAGTCACTGTTTCAGCTTTTGCTGGAATGGTGTACCAAAGGCAGTATTATTGGTAGAGTGCTCAATATAAAATAGAGCTGTTATATAATATAATACGATAAATATATAAAGGTTTTACATATCTATTTATTAGGTGACAAAGGAACATTCACGACCATATTGGTTTCATGCGATGCAATCATCAGGTGAAGATGTTTCAAATGTAATGAAAATCGAATGTAAGGAAAATCTGTGAATGTGTGCCACACAATCACAGAACAACGTATTATGTGTGTGACCAGTTACTACGCGTACGCAACCTTTATGCTGCCCATAAACACTCTCATACATTCAATTTACCTTCACATACATACACACATGATTTTATCCAATCATACGCATCCCATGTCTATTGAATTTTTTGAATTTTTTTCGATTTTCCTTACATTTGAAACATCTTCACCTGATGATTGCATCGCATGAAACCAATATGGTTGTGAATGTTCCTTTGTCACCTAATAAATAGATATGTAAAACCTTTATATATTTATCTTAATATATATATATATATATATATATATATATATATATATATATATATATATATGTATCTGTGTGTGTGTGTGTGAGTCAACTGAACTCTGGGATTCAGTCCGCTCGTCCCCTGTAGAATCTTCTATTCTTCACCACGGTACGCGTTCAAATCTTACACCGCTTTTAACTTTCCGAAACTGCAACATCAACTGCTCCTCTTCACCTTCTTCAATCCTCTAGTAATAACGTCATCCTAAGACTCGCCCACGCTAGCTCAAATCGCTGCTTTTATCGTCATGGGATTCTTGCATTTTCTCCCATCTTCTCGCAGACAACGAGAAGCAAACGATTTAAAGCAGCGATTTAACTCCCGGGTTTCGATCGTCAACGGAGGGTGAGTGCACGCTTTTCTTTATATCACACACACACACACACACACACACACACACACACACACACATATATATATATATATATATATATATATATATATATATATATATATATTCGTAAGACATGTGTTATTGAATAACATATGCATTAAAAATAAAAAAAAACTAACATTAATAAAATAGCCTTTAAAGTCGGAGACAACGTATTAAATATCTTCAATAACTAACACTCACCTAACCGCCCTCTTAAAATAATAGACTCTCTGAATTTGATAAAAGCATAGATAACAAAACTAAAAATACACTAAAAACCAAATTACATAACCCCATGAATACGACTGGAGCAACAGTCGAAAGCGCTCGGGAAATCAGTATGAAAAATATCATGAATCAACTCGATCCAGATTCAAAAAGGATAGCCAGAAGACTGGAAAAAATATCCATACAAAAAATGAAAAAAGAATACTCCGTGTTATTCAATAACACATGCCTTACGAATAATTTGCTGCCAAAATACACAAATATATATATATATATATATATATATATATATATATATATATAATGGGCACGGCATTATGCTGGGCTGGCTTCGAGGATTAGTAGCCTACCTCACTATTCCTTGTCTGTCTTATTGTATCTCTGTAATAAAAACACTCTATATTAAATCTACGAACGTGTTAAGTGGATTGTTGCATGTCATTGACTGATCAGCTACCAGGATATTCAAATTATTAAACCATGATTAGTTTTTTTAGTGTTACAAAAATTTAACACAAAAACCCTCTATATATTCTACAACCCCAACCGAAGTCAGTGAGTATTTGGAAAACAATTTCTTCCAACAGAGGATTTTAAATTTAACTTTATTTTTGGCTCAAAACCAGAATCCAGGATCGAATCCATTGGCCATTAATTGCGACACAAAAGTAACAATCTCATGATTGTGGGACAAAGATACTTAATTAACCAGACGCTTGATAAGAAACATTCCAGTTCATTTCGCCCACGGTGTAATACTTCTGAGTGTCCTCTCTATTTACATTTCCCTGTCTTACTGATTCTATTCAGCCATCTTGTATGTAGTCGCTGCTGACGTGTGTCCTGGTGCGTGCGAAGATCTCTTTTTGCACATAAATGCCAATATCACTCGTCCGTTTCCGCACACGTGTGTCTGTATGTATGTGTGTGTGTCTGTGTATGTCTGTGTGTGTCGGGCCATTTACCAAACCGAGAATCAATTGAGGTTAATCTAAATTGGACGATGCGCCCAATTACTGTGTTCCGTCCGTCGTCAGGAGACCACTATTGCATCATGGGTAATTGTTTGAATTGTAATGTAATTAAAGCATTTGGATCACCATGTGAACTTGATAAAAATCGACCCGTCCCGCCCCACTATAACCTTTACACTTGTGACAAATTTAGACAGTACTCTGCTTCTAATCCGGTCGTTGAAAAGACCCTAATGACCTAATGTCTCTTCATTGTATCACCAACTTCCGGCCTTACTCGGATAGAGAAGAGTGGGTACTTTCGGATGTTTCATTCATTAGGAATCCCTGGGCGCACGGAAAGCCAACTGGAAAACATTCTTTGTTACTAAATCATTAGACACGCAGCTTAAGAACCGGCTTAACACGCGTTTAATTTGACAATATATAATATATATATATATATATATATATATATATATATAAAGGGTGGCTTACTGGTGAATATGGGCACGATCGTTGGAGGTGCACAGGATCCAGGGGTTAAGTCCGTGATAAAACAAATACAAAGTGCTCGATACAAAGTAGAGCAAATTTATTAAAGAAATGGTTACAATAGAAACCTACTCGAGTTTCATCGTTAGAATCATCTGGGTTAAATCCACTGAACTCGATTAATTCATTGGATTTAAACCTGATGATTCTAACGATGAAACTCGAGTAGGTTTCTATTGTATCCATTTCTTTAATATATATATATATATATATATATATATATATACTTTTATAGTCTGCTTGAAGCATTGTATGTATGTGCTTAAAATAAAAATTAGAAGGCAATTGACAATGCAATGGAATAGGTGACGAAAATGATGTTTATTTACCTGTTTCCTAAATATTTTCTGGATAAAATCCCATCCTCAGAGGTTTTTGAGGTACGTGTGTTTTTTTAGTACTTATATTACGGCGCTGGCGCAAACATCTGTTGTTTATTCGGTTAAATAAAAATATATATATATATATATATATATATTATATATTATATATATAATATATAATATGGCCCATTAACTTTAGAATAAACAATTATGGATATTAGCTTAAATGTCTGAATCACACAGCCACTCTCACACGTATATACATATATAAAGATAAAAGCTTATCGGTGAAAAAATCGCTTGCAAAATTCATTTAAGTCAGTGATATAACAATACAAAGTGCTCAATACGAAGTAGAGCAAATTTATTAAAAATGGATACAAAAAGAAACCTACTCGAGTTTCACCATGAGGATCTTCAGGTTAAATCCACTGAATTAATCGAGGTACCGATTAATTGCAGCCGATCACTCGTGTGTTCACTTAACAGTGAACACTCGTCTGGTCGGCTGCAATTAATCGGTACCTCGATTAATTCAGTGGATTTAACCCTGGAGATCCTCATGGTTAAACACGAGTAGGTTTCTTTTGTATCCATTTTTTATATATATATATATATATAATATATATATTATATATTATTGTTAGATCATACAATAATACACATCTTATACATAATAAATCACATATAGAATCATCCCTCACTACCAAGTTTTGGATATCTCTCTCACACACACACACACACACACACACACACACACACATATATATATATATATATATATATATATATATATATATATATATATATATAGTATGAAACCAAGTCTGCTACCATTGCTTTTCTGCTATCTAAAATTAATTGTTTAAGCGGAGCAATCGTTGGGCAGCGAATTTTTTTTTAATGCTAAATAAATTCGCCAAATTTATTGTGCGTTTATTTAACTGTATCAGCGTGTCACTTGTTTGTTTATGTGTGTTGTGTGTGTGCTGTGTATACCGACGGATGCGCCTGTTATAAATATATACTAAAAGGAATGTTTATTTATTTATTTACGCTCTATCACAGATATTGAGCACTCTCCTAATGATTGTGTAATTTGTTTAATCGTATATCAATCTACATGGAATATTTGATGTTACATTCATCTGTGTGTCTATTTAGCTATCCCTCGCATGAGTAGGCAATGATACAATGTTAAATTTAGTATGGCATAAATCCATAGATAAATTACGAAATAAACACCTTACATACAAGTGTAGACGAATATTCCCTTGAGATTCAACCGTATACTTTATTTAATTTCCAATTATGGAGTTCAGGAAAATGTGGAGTACCCCTTGATCACCATTCCGCACAGGTCCACTCTGAACCAAAGTGGTAGTACTTGTGAGGGTCCTATGAGTTAAATAGTAAAAAATAGTTTGAAAAAACTGAGTTTAGAAAAAAAGTTCAATTCACATCAAGAATGAATACACAAAACGTCTTGGACATAAAGTCAGTAGGCGACACGACGTCCTAATGTCGGTATCAGCCAGAGAGCGAGGAAGTTTATCTTTTTTTCACTAGCTCTAGTCCAAAGAAATTATTTTAGCGTCTGAGGTTGAGCGTTACACCAACCATCAGCTCCTCACTTTGCCGCACAGATACCTGTGCCATTCATACGCTGAGTTGGTGAGGGCCGGTATCGAACTCGGAACCTTGTGTTTCCTTAGCAGACGCTCTACCGACTAAGCTAAACCAGCAATAAATAACCCAATAAGGCTTGACATGCTATAAATTCCAAAAAACAAAGAAACAAAAAAACAAAAAACAACCAATCAATTATACCGTAGACATGCTCACAATAGCGAGTATATTTGTCGCAAACCCCACTTGTATGGACTGGGCACAAGGCTCGTTTTAATGTGGGCCCATCCACAAGCCGAAGCTCATGGGTGGGAAAGAACAAAAAGTTGCGTCGATACCTTCGGAATTCCCCCTCAAGAGAGGGGGATAGCCCCCTGGGATCGACGCTATTATTAAACTCTCGACAAGTCCAGCGGCCGAAGTTCGCTGGACTCCCGGCGTTAACCGGAAAACCGAATATGCAATGAGTTCATAAAAAAAGGATGCTCACAATAGCGAGAATGACACTGGATATCGATCAAGTAGTCTACGAGTGTGTTTTCTGAAGATGCTACGTCAATCATCCAAAATCAAAATCGAACCCTGAACCTTGTGATTCCTTAGCGGACGCGCTAACGACTGAGCTAAACCAGCATTGAATAACCCAATAAGGCTTGACATGCTGTGAATAAAAAAACTAAAAAAAACTACAACAACCAATCAACTATGCCATAGACATGCTCACAATAACGAGAATGACACTGAATATCGATCAAGTAGTCTACGAGTGTATTTTTCTGAACATGCCACGTCAATCATCCAAAAATATTAAACATAACTTAAGAATTGAACAAAACATTCAAATGCCAGTCAAGTATAAACTTTATTAGATTAGTAACGAGATCTAAGCATGTTAACCACTATGAAAACATTATTATCTTTTCAGAGTCGATATCAAATAAGTTTTTCCTCATCTGACAAAAGCCAAATCATCAGGGTACCCATGAGGATCGAACTCATGACGCTAATTAATGGTAGTAAAAATAGCATACTCTACGCTACGTGTTTCTAGTTTCTACTTCACGTGGCGAATAATAATTGCTTTTAAGCTGACAGGTGCTTTACATGATAAGACAATATAGAAAAAAATGAAAATAAATATCACAAATTCGTAGGAGAAGACTCTGTGCCGTAATGGCTAATGTGTTGGGCTCTGGCATCGTAGTACTCCAGCCACGCTATCACGGTCGTTTTTAACTAATACCTTTAGGAAAGGTATGAATCTCCTCGTATTCCCCAGCTATGGGTTAAATAATACCACTACTGTTCTTCTACAAGGATGATACACCGTGAGTGAAAATATTTAAAATGATACAAAATAGAATATATCTATGAGAAGAATATTGGAAGTATGTATAAACGTTGCGACTTTCTGGATTTATTAAAACTGTCTTTGTTGGCTCATTATTTGTTTCAATAGTAAAAATCATTTTCCAATGCATTCTCTTAGTAAAAATGATTGGACAATGCATTTCTATAATAGAAATCATTGTCCAGTGCATTTTTATAGGAAAATAATTGTCCAATACATTTTCATTGTAAAAACCACTGCCCAATGTATTCTACAGTAAAACTCATTGTTCAATGCATTTTTATATTTATAATCATTTTCCAATGCATTCCTATTGTAAACATCATTTCCAATGCATTCCTATAGTAAAGTAAAAAGTCGACGGGGCGGCCTAAAGTCGGTATCAGCCCGTCAGCGAGGGAGTCTATCCCCTTTTCAATAGCACTAGACCAAGGAGATTGTTTTTAGCATCTGAGGTGGAGCACCACACCTACCATCAGCTCCTTACTTTACCACACAGATCCCTGTGCTACTCATACGCTGAGTTGACGAGGACCGGTATCGAACTAGGAACCTTGTGGTTTCTAGCTGAACGCTCTACCGACTGAGCTAACCAAATCATTATTCAATGCATTCTTTAGTAAAACTCATTGTCCAATGCATTTTATAGTGAAAATCATTGTCCAATACATTTTTATAGTAAAAATTATTGTCCAATGCATTCTTCAGTAAAATTCTTCGTATCTAGTTCATTTTAACTTAACAATATCTGACTCAAATGACACCACGCCAGACTAAAATGGTGAAGCTTCAATTCTGGAACTCCGGAGAGTGTAGACTATTATTTCATAATCATTATTCCCAGGTCTACTCTGACCCCGAGTTCCATCTATCGGTTAGATGGAAAAATGAGTTGGAAAGATGTCATCCGCATAAAATGAACCAATGAGTTAACATTCTGGTGCTTAGGGAAGTGTAGAGTATCCCTTTATCACCATTACTCCCAGGTCCACTCTGACCCTGAGTGGTAGTATCTAATAGAGCACCACCTATGGTTTAAATAGAAAAAATGAGTTAGAAAAATCTATTCCGCATAAAATGATCCAATGAGGTGACATTCAGGAGCTCCAAAAAGTGTAGAGTATCCCTTTATCACCATTACTGCCAGGTCCACTCTGACCCTGAGTGGTAGTATCTGATAGAGTACCATATATGGTTTAAATAGAAAAAATGAGTTTGACAAAATTATTCCGCATAAAATGACCCAATGAGGTGACATTCTGGAGCCCCGGAAAGTGTACAGTATCCCTTTATCACCATTACTCCCAGGTCCACTCTGACCCTGAATGGTAGTATCTGATAGAGTACGATATATGGTTTAGATGGAAAAAATGAGTTTGACAAAATCTATTCCACATAAAATGATCCAATGAGGTAACATTCTGGAGCCCCGGAAAGTGTATTTATCAGCATTACTCCCAGGTCCATTCTGACCCTGAGTGGTAGTATCTGATAGGGTACCATCTATGGTTTAGATGGAAAAAAATGAGTTTAAAAAAATTATTCCGCATAAAATGACCCAATGAGTTGACATGCTGTAAAACCCAAACATTGAACCAATACTTATCATATAAGAAGCAGATATCGAAAGATAATTACTTCATCCGATAATGACCATTATTCATTTAATTGCGATAGTAAGGCAACGTAGGGAAATATTCATAACTCTATAAGAATATGAAGGTGACAATGTATTGTTATGTAGATACATTCGGACAAAACCGCTTTAGTGTTAAACAGCAGACGACATTAATATCATTTTACCGTCTATCGAATTCTCTATGGAGGACAGTGAGCCAGTAAATCGCTTTGGAGCTCTCAATCGTCACAGTCTGGACAAACTAACAAAGATTTGTATTGTGTACAATAGGCGAGACTCATTTCCATATACTATAATGAATATTCAAATTCACAACGCATTATATATTATATATATATATATATATATATATATATATATATGAATCAAATATATATATGTATGAATCAAATATTATATATATGTGTATACATATGAAATATCATATATATATATATATATATATATATATATATATATATATATTATATATATTTACTAGACAAATCAAATATTATATATATGTGTTTACATATGAAATATCATATATATATAATATATATATATATATATATATATATATATATATATATATATATTTACTAGACAAATCAAATATATATATATGTGTTACATATGAAATATCATATATATATATATATTATATATATATATATATATATATATATTTACTAGACAAATCAAATATTATATATATTATATATATAAAATGTAATACATATATGCATTTATAAATTAAAAATTATACATGTAATATTGGATTTTATATATATATATATATATATATATATATATATATATATATATTATATATATATATATATATATGAATCAAATATATATATGTATGAATCAAATCTTATACATATATATGTGTATACATATGAAATATCATATATATATATATATATAATATATATATATATATATATTACTAGACAAATCAAATATTATATGTATGTGTATACATATGAAATATCATATATATATATATATATATATATATATATATATATATATATATATATAATACTAGACAAATCAAATATCATATATATTATATATATAAAATGTAATACTATATGCATTTATAAATTAAAATTATACATGTAATATTGGATTTATATATATATATATATTATATATATATATATATATATATATATATATATATATATATATAAACAAGCTAAATTATAGACTCACAAACACACGCTTGTAATATATATTAATATATATATATATATATATATATATATATATATAATATATATATACGGTTTTGTGTGTGTTTGCGTAAATCACATGTTATATATATAATATTTGCTATCATGTATATTAGTGGGTGTCAGTATGTATGTATGTATGTATGGAATGTTTGTATGTGTGTGATTGTGCACATCCCGTATAAACCTATAATTAGTTTTCATATAATACAAGTCTAAAAACAAGCTAAATTACACACACGCGCGCAAACAGTCAAATGCACACACACACACACAACAACACACACACACACACACACACATATATATATATATATATATATATATATATAATATATATATATATATATATATATAACCTTTGAAAGGAATGAAACACTCAATAAACCGTTTTTTTATCCCTTCATTCCTTCATATGTTTTGCTCGATGATGATGACCTTCTACTAAGCGGTCGAAACAGATTCTGTCAGCAGATTATAATTACTAATTGTGTTTTTCAAAATGTTAAATTCATTCTGTCGGATTAACTTCCATTTATTTACAACACACACACAACACACACACACACACCACACACACACACACACATATATATATATTGTAGTTATTTAACGAAACTAGACATAAGGTGTTTGTTTTTGGACATTTCGGCGCAAATGTAAATTGTGAAGTTCAAGTACTGTACGTAGGAAGTTTCTGAGATCTGCTCAAAACCTCCGAAACAGTAAGTAGTCTTCCAAGATTTTTTGTCAGTGCCCAATACGACACAAAAGTTTATCTAACACCTTCGCCGCGTCACGACTTTGAGTTCACAATATCAATAACAGCATTTAATGACTCGATGATGCATTGTTTAGTCTGCTGACCTCACAGAGAACAAGCCAATTAGAATGAACCACATGATTTAACAAGTAACAGTCTTTGGATAACAGCCAATATCGCTCTAAGATACTGTGAAACAAAAGAATGTCTAAACCAACAGTAATATATATATATATATATATATATATATATATATATATATATATATATATATATATTCAGATAGCAACACATTTTCATGTATGCGATGATAAGAATAGAAAATATGTGTGCATAGACATTCACACACACACACACACACACATATATATACATATATATATATATATATATATGTGTGTGTGTGTTTTTTAGCCATATCAAACACATTGTTTGTTTGTTTACTTCTCATACTGTCGTGTAGCAAAGTCACCATAAGTGGAATATAACCTACTTCAAAACAAACAAAAAATCTGGAAAAAAACCCAGCTGGTGTAATGGTTAGAGTCTCCGCCTGTCAGCTTAACAGTCAGAGTTCGAATCACACACAAAGCAGTCTTCCTGTCTATAGCTCTGCTGATGAGGCCTAATAGGCTGAAATGTACATACAGAGATTGATTTTTCTCGATTTGTTTAGCCTTACATTTGAATAGGTATGCCCGCCTAATTCATTAATTATCAATAAATTAATTTTCAAAATTAGGTACGACTTCAATTAAGCACATATTCTCCTATATATATATATATATATATATATATAATGGAATTTGATAATTTGCTTTTGAAGCATTGTTATGTAAAGTATATTATTATTCACATTTTTTGAAGGCAATTACAATGCGTATATCGTATAAAATTCGATAATTATGGATAATAATTATGGCGCGTGACGTGGAACACCGTACAGCTGTTTCAACATTATTAAGTCTCATCAGCCTACGATCCTACGATCACCGACAGAGATCGAAAGTGAGAACCCAGCACGTAGAGTCAGAAACTCTACCTCTGGGCTACCGGCCTGTAGCACACGACACATGTCAAATTAACCTGTCAATGATAAACACGCTATACATAGTACAGTGAGCGTTGATGGGATCGTAAATTTGGCTTAAGCTTAGGCGTAATGAATAATGGAATTTGATAATTTGCTTTTGAAGCATTGTTAAGTAAAGTATATTATTATTTATATCTTTGAAGGCAATTAAAATGCGTATATCGAATAAAATTTGATAATTATTGAAAATAATCATGACAAGCAATCTCGGTGAACTCGTATACACCACTGATGAAACTTAATATATATATATATATATATATATTATATATATATATATATATATGAGTATGAAAAGGTGGAATGAAAACATCACACAATGCTGTTAAAGAAGAAAACAATTTATAATATAATCATAGCTGATACTGATCAATATTTCGATTTTTCAAAAATCATCATCAGAGCTCACTCACTACGTAGTTGTTTGGGTCTGAGAGGAAAGTCAAATCAGTTTACAAAACAAAAAAACGTTAATACTGCAAAAAAGAACAATATTCACCAATGTGGGCATTCGCGCCATATATATGTCGGTCATGTCTCATATGTATATCTTTTGTCATCCAAATGTAGCAGATTTTTGAGATGTTGGCAACAAGACGAAACAATTTAAACGGAAGGGGATGAGTATTAAGAAATGTGACGGTTGGAATTCAAAAGATTTTTAGTAAAGGAATTTTTTACGATTAATTATTTTAATTTTTCAAATTTTTATTTTTAAGTTCTGTATTTCATAAATGATTAGATATTTACTGTATTTTCTTTTTATATATAAAGTAGCTCTGATGATGATTTTTGTAAAATCGAAATATTGATCAGTATCAGCTATGATTATATTATAGATTGTTTTCTTCTTTAACAGCATTGTGTGATGTTTTCATTCCACCTTTTCATACTCATATTGTCGGATTCATTTCCTTTCTTTTAACTTATATATATATATAAATATATATATATATATATATATATTTATATATATATATTTGGCATTTTTCCGTCTACTAAAGACGATGGATTTGTGTCCACTTGTTTTTATCTGCAACTGTGTGAGTGGCTGAACAGAACAAGTTTTGAATGGCAATCTCTGGAGCAGTGACTGCAAATAAACTGTGATGGTTACTGGAGTTGCTGTTGTCTCCCCTTCCACCTGGCTCTCTTTTCTGTGGCGGCTTCTTTCCTCTCTTTTTCACTCCTTTTCGTCCCTTGTTTGACGAGGAGGTTCCAAGTCGCACGGTCTTCTGCACAAGCGTCCCATTTTTGGTATTGATGTGGCATGTCTCCATGTCCCTCTTGCAGACATTTTTAAAGCGTGGGCGTGGTCTCCCTAGAGGTCGGGTGCCTCCTACTAATTCGGCATAAAGTAGGTCTTTGGGGATGCGACCTTTGTCCATCCTATATATATATATATATATATATATATATATATATATATATAGAGAGAGAGAGAGAGAGAGAGAGAGGGAGAGAGAGTAAAAGTTATGGGTAGAAAACCTACTGAAGTTTCTCCCAAGGATCATCAGGGTTAACTGCATCGAATTGATTAAAATAATTAATTAATTAGAAATAAACCTGAAAGTAAACAACATAATCACATTCCCGCACAGAAAACCGTGGCTGATACTTAATAGGTTTTCTCCCGTTAACATTTAGTGAATCAGCTCTCCTAATGTATTGAGCACTCTTATAAATCATAAACTACACTTATTTGGTTTATGATTTATCGAAGGCCGACTTTGTGTCTAACTC
>CM042158.1:34179279-34181779 GCA_023376005.1 Doryteuthis pealeii | reverse complement strand
ATCGCCGCTGCTAGTACATATATAAAGGATAGTTGTGCGTGTGTATGTCTGGAGGAAACTACGAAATTAAAGCAATTAATGACAAAGTAAATATATATACACATTCACTATCCCCAGATCTTGCTTTTTGAGCAAAAATAATGAAGGGTTGATTTATATTAGTGAAGATACTTAAAAAAATGAAATGTATATGATAAGAGAATATATTTTTTTTGCATTTGATATTTTAAATAGTAGACATTATTTTTTTTTTGTTTCCGGAGTGGCTGGATCAACGCAACATCTTTTGTTTTTACATAGGGATTTTAATAGGGCATACCACGAGGATCAAATAATAATGGATTTGTGAGACTCATTCTTTTACCTCCCCTAATATCTAGGCAAAGCTAGTTAGACGTTTCTAGTTAGTAAATAAATCGCTTTAAATGTCATTTAGTAAAATAAAAATAAAAATGCTTGATAAAACTGAAAATTTTCAATGGAAAATATGCATAATCTAGAAAAAAACATAAATCTTTTAATTTCTTTTTTTTCTTTCTTTCCAATTTTGTTCTTTTTGTCACAATTTTAGAGTACTCTTTTAAATGAAAAAAAAATGAAAAGTGATTTTTATTTAAATAAATATGTAAAAGTTTGAAAGATTATTAATAGCATGTTTTTCGGACCATATGACCTTTAGGCACTTTTTTGATCTCGATTAAAAAAGGACCTTTTTTTTCATTTACACCGTCAATATCCGGTTGTTTTAACAGACGATTACAATTGCGTAATCGGGACACAATGACTTGTTCCTTTCTAGACTTCCTTAAAGTTGGTCTTCAGCCTCCTAAAGTGGGTTTGATTTGGAAAAGTTTATTGCGTATCTTGTTATTCCAGTGTTGTTGCCATTTTGTATGAAGGAATCTTTTAATTTTAGATTTCAAGTCAGTATTGGGTTTCTATTTGGACAGTGTAGTAAAGGATTCCAGCAATTGGTAGCCTCAAAACAAAACGTTGCCGATCAGTTGAATCAATATTCTCAGGAATATTTAAATCTTAACCGGGAATGGAAGTACCAAACATAGGGAAATAGACGAGGGGACTCGAGTTCAAATCTCGGACGACGTCAATTACATTGCACATCGTGCTGATACAATTAAGAAAGGTAAGCTTACAACTATTCTCCTTCCAACTGCAAATAAATAGCAGGACAGACTAGATTATTTAAACCTAGTATGGGAACCTGTCTTGGAGTAGGGACACTATAAATTCAAGCCAGAAATGGGTTCTCCTAGTGTTTGTCAAACCTATTTGAAGGTTTTTTCTCCATTACACCTACTCCTACTTTAGTACACATTACAGTTGGATTATTGAGATGTCAATAAGGACGGCATAAGTAAACTCATACTCCCAAGTACTTACCAAGAATGAACTTCTAAAATCGTACTCCCAACGATCACCGAATTTCGTACACACAACGAACTACTAAATCAGTACTCACTACGAACTCCCCATCTCATACTCGCAACAAACTTCAAGACACTCACTTAAAAACGAACTCACAAACTCATTCACCTAACAAAAATTCTTATTCACAACAGACTCTTAAACTCGTACTCACACTGAAATCCCAAACTTTTACTCAGAACGAACCTAAAAACCGTACCGACAACGACCTTCTAAAACCGTACTCACAACGAGCTCCCACACCGATTGTCACAACAAACCTCTAACTTGCAAACTCAAACTACCAACAAAATTCTAAAATATTATTCACAATGAACTCTAAAACACGCAAGTAAAAGTCGTCGGGGCGGCCTAAAGTCGGTATCAACCAATCAGCGAGGGAGTCTATCACCTTTTCACAAGCGCTAGACCGAGGAGATTATTTTTGCGTCTGATGTGGAGCTCCACACCTACCATCAGCTTCTTAATTTACCGCACAGATCTCTGCGATACTCATATGCTGAGTTGGCGAGGGCCGGTATTGAACTAGGAACCTAGTGGTTTCTAGCCGAACGCTCTACCAACTGACCTAAACGAACAATGAAACACGTACTCACAACGTGCTTCCAAACTAATATTCACAACGAATTCTTAAACTCATACTCACAACAAACTCCCAAATCTGTATTCATAACCAACTTCTACATCTCTATTCACAATGAACTCCAAAAACTTTTACCCCCAACGAACCAATTATAAACCATAATTAAATAATACTGGCAACAGAAAACACCCTCCGGGCGTCGTAAAAATGAATTTTCGAAAGACATTGCCTGAAAGGATGGGAATTAAAAATTCAATGTCAGAGGGTTTGTATCATAAGTAAGACAAATCCTCATATTTATTAAAGGAGTGAAAAAAAAAAAAAAAAAAAAAACAATTTGAAATGAAAACTGAGCCCCGTCCCTCTCAAATAAAATGTTGCATGCATGTAATAATCAAACAATTATTTTGAATATTTTCCACCTCAATTTAACACAAAATCGTAGGTATTTATTTATTTGTAAACTTTTTA
>CM042158.1:34164279-34174279 GCA_023376005.1 Doryteuthis pealeii | reverse complement strand
ATATTCTATTCGTTCTAGATCATTATGTTCTAATTGATTACTACAACATTATCAATAAAGAAGAAGAAGAAGAAAAAGAAGAAGAAGAGTGAAAAGATGAAGGAGAAGTAGAAGACCTTAAAAATTAAAGAAGAAGAAGAAGAAGAAGAAGAAGAAGAAGAAGAAGAAGAAGAAGAAGAAGAAGACAATGAAAAGATGAAAGATGTAGAAGTAGAATACATTAAAAATCAAAAGAAGAAGAAGAAGAAGAAGAAGAAGAAGAAGAAGACAATGAAAAGATGAAAAGATGTAGAAGTAGAATACAGTGAAAAGATGAAAAGATGTAGAAGTTGAATACATTAAAATCAAAAGAAAAGAGAAGAAGAAGAAGAAGAAGAAGAAGAAGACGGTGAAAAGATGAAAAGATGTAGAAGTAGAATACATTAAAATCAAAAGAAGAAGAAGAAGAAGAAGAAGAAGTCGGTGAAAAGATGAAAAGATGTAGAAGTAGAATACATTAAAAATCAAAAGAAGAAGAAGAAGAAGAAGAAGAAGAAGAAGAAGAAGAAGAAGAAGAAGAAGAAGAAGAAGAAGAAGAAGAAGACAGTGAAAAGATGAAAAGATGTAGAAGTAGAATACATTAAAAATCAAAAGAAGAAGAAGAAGAAGAAGAAAAAGAAACAAAGAAGAAGACGGTGAAAAGATTAAGGAGAAGAACACCACAATAGCAACAACAAGAAGAATATTTTCTCGCTTAATAAAAGATTAGTAACTGTAGAAAAAGAAGGAGAAGAATACGATGAAGTCTCCGTGTCTTTAGTCTGATTTAATATGTTATCTCTATGGCCAAGAGATAAGACACCGAATCAGAAGACAGACATGGAGACACATGAGCAAACCTTTTTTTGATAAGTGGGCCGCATGAGACATGGCTCATCAGTAGGTGGCCCGCAGTTCTAAAGAAAAAATCAAGGTATTGTTTTCTTTTAAGCTATGTCAACTATTGTCAGTACGGAAGGCCATACGTGTAAAAAAAACTGCATTATTATTTGTTTGACTTTTGGTAAGAAGATCCTTTCTATAAAGAAAAGATGTAGCTGGGCTATTCAGAAAGCCAATATAACTTGCTATTGACACACCAACAACAGGTACTGAAAGCAACCTAAATCCTTTGATTATCAAAATGACTTCCTTCGGCATTAGATAACCCGAAAAGAGTTTATACGGCGTAAAACATAATAGGGGGAGGGCGATGAGGAGCTCTCAAAGTAGTTTTTCACAAATGTGAAGAGATTTTCATTGGTTAGAATTCAGAGATTTCCTTCTTCTTGACTGGTTGCCATACCAATGTCAAAGAGCCAGTCTACCCTACTATTTACACATAGCTGGAGGGAGGATAGTTCGATTCGTAAGTTTCGTAAGGATATTATTACTATGTGAAAAACAGCTGCTTCCAGGATTTAAACTCGTCTCATCGTGTCCATTTCCAACGACGGTAACCATTACACCACGTGCCTTCACAAGAATCAAACCAGCCATTGGTTGGTTTGTTGGATTTCACGGCATGTCAACCCTTGTTGGGTTATTTAATGCCGAAGACGATTTGTTTCATTCTTTTTTCATGCGTACTCAATTTTTCTTAAACTCCATTTTTAAACACATTTTTTCTATTTAACCCATAGACGGGACCCTAACATGTACTTCAACTCCGGGCCTGAGAGTAATCGTGATAAAGGGGTGCTCCCCCCCCCCCCCAGAGAACCTCACATCTGTAACTTTACCATTAGATAGAGTTTTACATCATATGCAGGACATGAAGCCCTCAGCTACCGTCTTCTAGAACATATATGATAAAAGGGATCGGGGGTTGCCATTTGGGCAATAGGGTTGGGGCAATTCTATAGGTACTAGAGCCTGACGTGACCAGTCAATTGATCGGGGGAGGTCTCTCGAAACGATCGTCTAGCCTAAGCAAGGGCCAAAAGGAGTGTCATGGACTGCTCAGCCACCACGGTTCCATACTTAATCGTCACGGTTCGCCACCATGGCTAACAGGTGGCCCCTCTGGGGTGGGCATCTTTCCCCTCTGCAGAAGTAAAGTTGGTGTATTCTAAATCCCCAGTTGACAGGGATGATTTTCGTTATTCTCTACTAAACGACATCGGGGTCAATTCCAGTTTGCCACCTCACAAATAATACATTTCCTAAGTGATATAACTATTATCCGGTTATTTTACACACTTTTCACAATAATAAAAAAAGGAATTAGAATATTTCAATATTTGTCTGTCTGATAATATCATTAATACAGTGAAACTATTGTAACTTTTTTCCAGATTTGAATAAGCTCGATAGAATAGACGTTTATTAGACACTCCAATATGGTTTCTTGTTGACTCGGTTAAACTCATCAAATGCTGTGTCTGATAACGCAAATTCACGTGCTCTTTCGCGCCCTACAACTTTTGTTAATATAAAATAGACGAATTTACAGTCACATCCCACGAGAAATAAAAAGATGTTTACAGCCACTGATTCTTGATACTTTCCTAATGGAGTTGACATCATCTTGGATATTTTGTTTTGTTTTGTTGTTTGTTTTGTATTTTGTTTGTTTTTCTTTTTTTCTTCTTTTTTATTATTATTATTATTCTTTCTCTTTTTTCTTTTTTTTAAGCAGACACAGAATATTTTTAATTTCCATACTGTTTGGTCTCAGAAGAAAAATACATCTTGTACGAAGCTGGTCCAATAAATAAGACGTTCACATTATCGACCCAGAAATACACATGAGTAATAAAAGTACGTGAAAGGTTCGTGCTGTTTATCAGCAACAAAAACAAACCAAAAAAACAACAATAAAAATAGACAAAAACTTATATAATTACATGTAACCAAACAAAAATTAAACACTATAGTATAAAAAAAAAACAGATTAGAAAAAAATCAGACAAAATGTGATGAAATATATTGGAAGAGTGAATAACGAACACAAAATAATCGTTTGGGCTCATTATTCACTTCAAACCCTAGCACCTATACGATTGCCCCGAGCCTATTAACTTTCTGAAAAATCATTCAACCATTTTTATCATATATGTGCTAAAAGGCATCTCGTTCCAATTTGGAGTTCTGAGGAGTGTGGAGTACCCCTCCATTGCCATTACTCCCAGGTTCACCCTGATTCCGAGTGGTAGTACCTGTCAGGGTTCTATCTATAGGTTCAATACCAGAAAATATGTTTTGAAAGGTGTGTTTAAAAATGAACTTCAAAAAACCAATTCAATTAATATTTCCCCTCTGTAGTTTCGGAAGCTTCATCAGATTGAACATTATAATTCCAAAACAGAACATTATATTGACGAGGCACATTTGCCTTACCCTCTTTCTTTCTTTCTTTCTTTCTTTCGTATTACACACACACACACACACACACACACACACACATATATATAATATATATATATATATATATATATATATATATATATATACATGTAGGGATTGGCACTGTTTCAGCTTTTACTGGAACGGTATGCCTAAGTGCAGTATTATTGGGAGAGTGGTCAATATAATATAGAGCTATTATATAATATAATAAAATATATATATATATATATATATATATATATATATATAATATATATAATATTTTAAAATATATATATATATGTATATATATATGTTATATATTTAAAATATATATATATATGTTATATATTTAATGACATAGGAACAGTCACGACCAATGATTTGCATGCCTAACCGCAAACATTCGTCAGGTGACGTTGGGGTTTAAAGTTCAAATGCCATTTAAACTAAAACCTCAATATAAAACCTTTATATATATATTTTTATTATATATATATTGTTTAGCATTACTTTTTAATCATTTTTTATAATAAAAACGGAATACTCCATTATTTAGCTGAGGTGACGACACTCACAAAAAACAGGAATTTGGCGGATAAGTGGCACCAGATAATCAATATTTACAGTTTTTAATTTTATCCTGGTCGAGTTGGACCGTTTCATTTTTAACCAGAGGGTGTAACAAGATGATAACGTCCGTAAGATTAAGTGACAAGAGTATTAATATTTAGCTTTTCCAGAAACTAGAATTGACAAACTACTGTACAAATTGTAACTTTTTCTCCCAAAAAAGAATTTAAAGTCGGATTTACCCATTTCCCCAACAAATTGTGCGTTATTAATATAAGATAAACGACTTGCTTTCTCAGCACGTTAAGTATTTATATATGCATGTAAAACTCAAGAGAATTGGAAATGTTTATCGTGGAATATTCTTACATACCGAATAACACTTTTCCGTAAAAAATAGTTTCTTGAATACAATTTCTCTCGGTATGAATTGTTAGAACTTGAAAAATATATCAACTGCCTTTTTTTGTATACAATAATAAATAGTATGATATTTGATTTGGTACAATTATAGGATGTGGCCTACCTTTTGAATGTGGCCTACGAAATCATGTCTCTCTTATAGTATGTGGCCTACCTTTTGAATGTGGCCTACGAAATCATGTCTCTCTTATAGTATGTGGCTACCTTTCAAATGTGGGCTACGAAATCATGTCTGTCTTATAGTATGTGGCCTACCTTTTTGAATGTGGCCTACGAAATCATGACTCATGTGGCCTACCTTTGAATGTGGCCTACGAAATCATGTCTCTCTTATAGTATGTGGACTACCTTTTGGACGTGGCCTACGAAATCATGTCTCTCTTATAGTATGTGGACTACCTTTTGAATGTGGTCTACGAAATCATGTCTCTCTTATAGTATGTGGACTACCTTTGAATGTGGTCTACGAAATCATGTCTCTCTTATAGTATGTGGACTACCTTTTAAATGTGGTCTATGAAATCATGTCTCTCTTATAGTATGTGGCCTACCTTTTGAATGTGGCCTACGAAATCATGACTCTCTTATAGTATGTGGACTACCTTTTAAATGTGGTCTATGAAATCATGTCTCTCTATAGTATGTGGCCTACCTTTTGAATGTGGCCTACGAAATCATGTCTTTCTTATAGTATGTGGCCTACCTTTTGAATATGGCCTACGAAATCATGACTCTCTTATAGTATGTGGCATACTATGAAAAGCATATTATAAGGTTATAATAACTGATAATGCTAACCCTAACCCTAACCGTAGCCCTATTTAAAAAATTTTGAATATTTTAAAATCAAATAGATCTCTGATGCATGTGAATTATTTTTTTATTATTCTTATATACAGCTTATGACTGGATTGCATTTCTTGAAAGTGAATATATGTGAAAAATTATTAGTTTAAATAAATTGCCTACAACTTATATCTATTTATATACTTTTATTGAGGTAGGACACATTCAAACCGGGTAGGCCACATTCTATAACAGAATCAAAATGGTTGGCCACATACTATAACGGCCCCTTTGATTTTATACGAAGATATTTGGTGTATATTATGAATATTTACACTTGGCCATTCGTATTCATTACTTGTTTCTCGGGTTTGAACTGCGAATCAGATAGCAAATAATGTGATTACATATTTCAATTGTTATTTTTAGAAAGAAATCTCTTCTTTTAAAGCGGAAATCAATAAAGCATTTTGGGAAACGTGAAATTTCATGGAAGGCCTCAAATGAATCAGGCGTTAATCTCACGTAAGCTGATTTACGCTTAGGTGAGAATTGAAGAGTGATTCGGTTCGACACGTTTATACTTTTAACAAATCTGATATCTAACTGTTTATTAAATTTTGAATCATCCTAGGAACTCAAATGTGAATAAACCTACTGTGATGCAATGTGATGGTAATGCAAAAGTATATGTCATCTTTATCTTTATGTCACGGCTGGTCACGTCAAGCCCTAGCACCTATATCATTGTCCCAACCCTATTGCCCTTACGGGAATCCCTAACCCTTTTATCATATGGATGCTAGCAGGCAGTGGCTGAGGGTCTTCATGTCTTTGGAATGACGTCAAATTTTATCTGATAGTGAGGATCCAGTTTTGGAGGACTGGGGAATGTGGAGCACCTCTTCATCACAATTGCTTCTAGGTCCACTATGACCCGAAGTATTCATTGTGTCATGTTTATATATATATATATAATATATATATATATATATATATATATACAGAGAGTGAGTGAGAGAGAGAGAGAGAGAGAGAGAGAGAGAGAGAGAGAGAGAGAGATGAACAAAAAGGGTTAAGACAAACAGGAATATTTATTTTATGTTATTTATTTTTCACTTGTTCTTAACTAGTTTCGTCCTTAAGTCATCACAAGGAGAAAAACGCTTGTTGAAGATAATGTTTTTAGAAAGTTTACATGAATTTTGTAAGTGTTAACTATATATATATATATATATATATTATATATATATATATATATATATATTATATATATATATATATATATATATATATAGTTGAAAATAGAGGAAAATGCAGATAAAACAAATCAACAGCTAAATTCAAATGATATATCGCCACGGTATTTTACGAAGCTTTGTTAAAATCATTCTGAAGACAAAAGGCAGTCTAATTGCGTAAAATACCGAGGCGAAATAAGATTTAAATTAAGTTGTTGTGTTGTTTTATCCGCCTTTTCTTCTATTTTCAACCACACCTTGTCGGATTTACTCATTCCTTTACTCCTCATTTAATATATATATTATATATATATATATATATATATATATATATATATATATATATTTATTTATTTATTTATTTATATATAATGGCTGGTTTAGCTAAGTCGGTAGAGCATCCATCTCAGAATCGCAAGTTCTTACTTCGATACCGGTGCCCACCAACTCAGTGCATGAGTAGCCCAGATTGGGTAATCGGATAAGTTTGGTAAAATGGAGACCTGGCGGGAGATGTGGTGCTCCATCTCAGCAAAAATGTCCCTGGGCAAAAACCGGCAAAAATGAGACTCCGGCCTATACCAACAAAACGTCACACCGCCGACTTTACTTACTTTATCTCTCTTTATCTCTCTGTCTCTGTCTCTCTGTCTCTGTCTCTCTGTCTCTGTCTCTCTCTCTCTCTCTCTCTCTATATATATATATATATATATATATATATATATATATATATATATATATGTTTAGCTCAGTCGGTAGAGCGTTCGGCAAGAAACCACAAGGTTCCTAGTTCGATACCGGTCCTCGCCAACTCAGCGTATGAGTAGCACAGAGATCTTTGCGGTAAAGTAAGAGGCTGATGATAGGTGTGGCGCTCCACCTCAGATGCTAAAACAATCTCCTTGGTCTAGCGCTATTGAAAAGGGGATAGACCCCCTCGCAGACTGGCTGATACCGACTTTAGGCCGCCTCGTCGACTTTACTTATATATGACCTATTTGAATAATAATTGAGATTTGGACTATCATACTCTATCGATCGGTAAGAATCACCCACCGTATAACATCAAACATTTAGCACCGCGTGTATGTATGTATGTAAATAGAATATCATGAATTCAAATTAACCCTCACTTACCTATCAAATACGTATATAAAAACTAACAATGAACGTGTCATCTTCTCGTTTGTGACGTGAATTCCCATTGCCATTTTCAGTGTCACAATTTCTGGCTTTTGAACGGCGCAAAACTTAATGGATGCACATTATCTTGTACGTCTTGTGTTGCAAGTCTATAAAGAACGTCAGCCATTACGCGCTATACAATATAGTGCTACTTTTATCTTATCGTAAGCAACGAGCATAATTCCGGGATTCAAATTCAAATACTCATCTTCTTCATATTCTAATCTAGTATTTACTTTGCCAATCAAATAGGACGGAATATTTTATCCTCCTGTCATATCGGAAGCAGCTCTAAATGAAGCCGGTCTAAGTCCTACCATTAACTTTAAATATATTCATAAAGAACGTCTTTTATTTAGCCGATGATATCTATACTCTTCGTATTTCGGGTAATGGTTAGAGTAAATGAAATGGACTCGACGATGCGAGTTCAAATCCTGGACTACATTTCAGCGCTAAATTAAGCCAATCTAACTGCTAGCATTGCCTTTAAATATATTCATAAAGAACGTTTTTTTGTTCAGTCGATGATATCTAAACTTTGCGTATCTGGTGTAATGGTTAGAGTCGGTGCGAGTTCAAATTCTGGACGAAGCAGTTTACAGTTCACATATCGCTAATAACACTCCCTCCATCTATGGATAAATAGTACGGCTGACTGGGCTCTTTATCCTTGTGTAGGTAAGCAGTCTAGGAGAAGGAAAACTCCGAAGTCAAACCTGTTAAACTCCGCTTACACCCCTTCATCACCATTGCTCCCTGGTCCACTCTGGCCCGGAGTGGTAGTACCTGTTAGGGTCCCATCTATGGGTTAAACAGAAAAATGTATTTATAAAAAAATGTATTATCCATTAAGAATTGATTTATTTCAAAACTTTATCGGCATTAAATAACCCACTGAGGTTGATATGCCAGAAAACAAAACAAAACAAAACAAATAAACTCTGCTTAATAAATTGACCTTGTGTCATATCTTGCGTAGGGGTTGGTAAATATGTTTACCTTTCGTATCTGCCACTTTGTTTGATTAAGGAAGGCACGTGTTAGTTGTATACGTATCTATATATTAAGGTCCGCTTAGCATAAGATATGGACACGGCGACCCGCGTTCAAATCCAGGGTGAGTCTGTTCACATTAAGTGATATACCATTGGGATAGGCGTGAATACATCTTTTCTCTCAATTATATATGTCTCTATATATAGAGGCCTGCTTAGCGTAACGTTTATCATTATAAGATTAAAAAACTGTGACCCGACTTCAAATTCTGGATGAGTGAGATCCCATTGGGATAGGCGTCTATACATATTTTCTCTCCCCTGCTCTAAGTAAATAGTAGGTTGGTTCATAGATGATAAAGTCAACCTTTATCTGAAACAAGTAAGAACACTTTTCTTATTCCCTCTGATTTTGCTTCGAATTGTAAAATTCTAGCTGAAAACACACCCTACGGACAAGAAATAATTCTAATTCCCGATGCTTCCTCTAAGAAATTCGCACAACTCAAGACTACTACTACTACTACTACTACTACTACTACTACTACTACTGCGGTTAATGCTTTTGTTGCTGCTGCTGCTTCTGTTGCTGCTGCTGTTTAATAGATTAAAATTTCGCACTGCATTTTACATAATGTTACATAAATGATGGGCGTACCACCCACTTTGAACTGTTAGTGGAAAATATCATTTGAATTCAAACCAGGAAAATATCATTTTCTTATTCCTATAAGTAAATAGTAGGTTAGTTGGTTGGTTGGTTGGTTGGTTGGTTGGATTTGCTTAATTGTACATCATGTTACTAAAATATTGCAAAACTTTTGAATCATCTCGGTATTACTATTCAATTGAGCAAGAATTATATATGTAGAATTGGAATAAAAGCAAATATATATATATATATATATATATATATATATATATATATATATTATTATATGTATTATAGAAGGTAAATACCGAATTAATATCGCTTAAGAATTGACCGTTTGATAAACGAAAGCACTTGTCAGTTGCACACGTCTCTATACATAGACGTCCGCTTAGCGCAACTGTTATCGTTGTAAGGTATGGAAGCAGCGAACTGAGTTCAAATAGTGGTTGAGTCTGTTCACTTTGCACGTTAAATCAGTGGCATAAATACATCTTGTATCTCACCCCGCCATAAGTAAATGGTCGGTTGGATTTTACAGCATATCAACCGTTTTTGGATTATTTAATGCCAAAGGCCTTTTGTTTTATACGTTTTTCTTTAAACTCATTTAAGATTTAAAAAAAAGTTTTTAGAACCCATTTTTTATCTATTTAACCCATACATGGGGCCGTATCAGGTACTACGACTCCGGGTAAGCGTAATGGTTATCGTTGTAAGATAAAGAAACGATGAACCCAGTTCAAATCCTGGACGCAGCTGTTCACATTGAATGATATGTGGGTGGGTGTGTG
>CM042158.1:34156779-34161779 GCA_023376005.1 Doryteuthis pealeii | reverse complement strand
TTCCAAATCCTGAAAAAAAAAAATTGTAAGTGTTTTACGACGCATGCGCATAAAAGAATTACCGTTTCTTAATTTCCCGGAGGAAATCAACTTGAAGAATACTATGTCTGCAATTCATATCTTTTGACTCTTGAGTTTTATAAAGAAACCATTGACTTGTGGTTGAATTCGACAGCGGCCATATCCTGTTCCGGAATGATTGGAGCGTCTTTTGCTTGTCGTCTATATAAATCACAAAATCACTTAACGTACTTCCCGCTGTCTGCGGGGCTTAGAATAAACTGAGTTTATCACCCGCTGAGAAATAAGGCTCCCAACTAAAAAAAATCACCTGGGTATGGCACTTAACTGTGTCTGATGGTGAGGTTCCTGTTCTGGGTATTTGTGGTGTGTAAGGTACCATTTCATAGCTATTATTTCCAGGTCCACTCTGATACTGAAAGTTACAATGAAAGCATCGGTTGCCACTAGATCTCCAAAGTTAAGCAGGGTCATTACTAATGGATAGCGAGTTCGATCTTCGCTGGTGGCTCCATTCTTGAGATCTTGTGTCGCATCCTACCAAGCTGGATGGGATGAGTAAATGCATTAAGCGTCCCATCGTGGTAAAATGTTTCCTAAGCTAATCTCGCAGACCCATTACTAATGAATCGCTTATCCTCGTTACATGCCCCCATCCTTGAGAACTTGTGTCACATTTTACCCGTGTTGAATGGGTTTGGTAAATACCTTGGCATCCCACCGGGGTGCAATTTCTTACCAAACTAGTCTCGCATACTCATTAATTGGGTTGGTTCGTTGGATTCTATGATAGGTCAACTCCTGTTGGGTTATTTTATGCTGAAGAGGTTTTGTTTATTCATTTTTTTATCGTTACTCATTTGTTAACTCAATTTTTAAACACATTTCTTCGAACTCATTATTTTCTATTTAACCCATAGTGTTACGTACTGGCCTTTTTCGCAACTCTAAATCGTAAGTAAGTCGTTGCGGATATGTATGGTCACGTGGCGAAGTATGTGTAGTAGTCAGCTACTACCGACTACTGGACTTCAATAAACAACAGAACGAATGTACATAGAGAGGACCCTTCTTTATTTTCTTCGGTGTGTGGGTGGTGAAGGCGCAGAGCTTACAATGAGTGCACGAGGGGTGGTTGCTGACGGGAGACGTGAAGGTCCTTTCGGCTGCCGGATTCTGACTGCTGTCGGCTCGACCCTCTGGCTTTTTGTATTGATGGACACGCCTACGCATCTTTATCTTTTGATCTGAAACGGACGTTTGTTATATATCTTTATCTTCACCCTGCTTCCTTGACCGGAAAGCCTCGCTTTGTTTTCTCCTTTTTTTAAATATATATTTTTATATTTCTTTTGTCTTTTTTCCGGAAACTTCGTTTTCCGGCCGAGGAATACAACAATAGATGGGAGCCTAACAGGTACTATCATTCCTGGTCAGGGTGGACTGGGAAAAATAGTGATGAAGAGGTGTTCCAGATTCCCCAGAGCTCCAGAATTGGAATTTCATTATCAGGTAGAGATTAACGTCAGATACAAATATCCTTAGCCAGAGCTTTCTAGCACATATATGATAAAAAGGAAGCGCGTGGTGTAATGGTTAAAGTCACGGGAAATGGACTCGTATCCCCGAGTTCAAATACTGAATGTGGAAATTGCATTTTCACTCAGCGCTAATACCCTTGGGAAATGTATGAATTCTACTCTCCCTCCAGCAATGGATAAATTGTAGGGCAGACTGGACTTTTTAACCTTGGTTAAGCAGAAGGAAATCTCTGAATTCAAACCTGTTACACTTCGCTTAATAAATTGAACTCGTGTCACATTCTGGTCGTGCGAAGGTGTTGGTATATATATAAATATATATATATATATATATGATAAAAAAGGTTGGGGCTTGCCATAAGGGCAATAGTGTTGGAACAATCTTATAAGTGCTAGGGCTTGACGTGGCCAGCCAATTGCTCGGTTGGGGCCTCTCCGACAGCCTAAGTGAGGGTTAAAGTGAATCCAAATTGTCCTAGGTATAACACTAAAGTGCATCTGATGGTGAGGCTCCAGCTCTCAGTATTTGTGGAGTGTGAATTACTTCTTCATAGTCATTATTCCTATGTCTGCTGTGTTACTGTCAAGTTACGCTGAAAGTATCCGCTAGATCACTGAATTTAAGTAGCGATGAACCTGTTGAATACTTAATTAGGTAATCACTTAAGCAACCGCAGGTAGTGTTAGCAATCAGGGTTTTTTGTTTATCAAAATAACTTGATTCGGTATTAGATGACCCGAAAAGCGTTGATCTGTCGTAAAACAAAACAACCAACAATCTGTGGCAAACAAGGGCATCTCCCTCCCCCGGGTGTGATATGTATGCTGGGTTTGGAGACCGCTTGTGAATGTTCTATTCTTTTGTTACTTTTTCATTGGATGAAGTCGGCTTAACTGACCCAGGAAGGTACAAATAATATAGATTATTGAGCCTCATTTCAAAAGTTCAAATAAATACATGATAAAACTCTCAAGAGAAATATTATCCTGTGTATAAATCTCAGATTAAAAAAAAAAACTCATGTCTGGGATTTGCATTAAACATGACAGAGAAAACGAGTATTGTAATTTGCTTGAAGCATTGTGTTTATATTGGTTTGGTGGTTGATTTTGAAGGCTATCACAATGCAAGTATAAAGAAAAATGACGTAACTATGATGTTGTTAACCTTTGTCTATTCTTAATTGTTGGAATATTTTGAGTATATAAAGTGTGCTACAATTCCCCACCTAAATTTATAGACTGGGCAAGGTCACGTGGTTTATTCCTCCTGCCAATCAACAGCCATTATTGCGTGGCTGATTCACTACTAAAACACTGATACTTTCATGGTCCACTTGCAAACCATTGACGAAGGAACTTACAATAGTGAGGATTCTTTACCAGAGGATTACCAAGGATTTCCACTGGACAAGCGCTTCTTGCTCAAAGAAATGAGTCCAATTGCGCACCTTTTTAAGGGGTCAAAGGTTATTAACCATCATCGGGTAATTTTCCATGGGGCCTCGTTATTTTAAGTTAACGGCCCTAATTCAAATTTTAACTACAGGCACGTTCATAAATTATGACTGCTCATAAATTATGTAACATAATGTCATACATCTACCCAGGTGATGCCGGGTTGTCCCTTCTAGTTCAGTAAATAAAGATGAATTATAAGTTATTTTAAGTTAAAGGTCCTAATTCAAATTCTAACAACAAGCACGTTCATAAATTATGACTGCTCATAAATTATGTAACATGATGTCATGCCTCTACCCAAGCGATGCCGGGTTGTCCCTTCTAGTTCGGTATATAAAGATGAATTATAAGATACCAGCTAAAAAATATGGAGGCAAAGGAAACACAATTTAATCGATGTTACTTATTCATGTGGCAATCAATTATATAATTGTGAATGTTTGAATATATATAAAATATTATGAGACTCTACAAGTTTCGACTTTGGAGTGAAATGCAATAATATTAGTCATAAGCGGCTTGGTAAACGTAATAAAAAATGTGGGAAGCTCTCGATAGATAAAGAAATAGATTGAAGGCAATTTCTCAATTTAGTTATCACAAATATTGTACGTAGAGATAAAGGCAATATCTATAGATAAATCCGTGCAATAAAGAAAATGAACATCGACGATAATCGCAATAGGCTTATTCAATAAATAAATAAAACAGTGTGCGTTCAGAAGGAAAGAAAAAACTAAAGGCTACAGAACTAAGAGTACAAAATGTTGAAAGAAAAAATCTAATAAAAAAAGAGGATGAATGAGGAAGAATAAAAAGGAAAAGAGGGAATTAATGAACGAGTAAATTATATCTATGAAAGAAGAAGAAGAGAAGAAGAAGAAGAAGAAGAAGAAGAAGAAGAAGAAGTGGGGGAGGAACAGAAAGAAATAATCAAATGATTAAGAGAAAAATATTAATCTCACTTTCTCTATCTACTGATCTATCCCCCTCTGTCTATCTGTCTGTCTCTTGTTTGTCTCCCTACCTCATCTCTCTCTCTCTCTCTCTCTCTCTCTCTCTCTCTCCTCTCTCTCTCTCTCTCTCTCTCTCTCTTCTTCCATATCTATCTCAGCAGCAGCAGAAGCAGAAGCAGCTGGAGGGGGAATTGGATTAATTTTTATGCTTAGGAAAAAAATTTTCTTCTCCATTGAAACTTTATATATATATATATAATATATATATATATATATATATAATATATATATCAAACTCTCCGCACAAGAAGGATTTAATACAAGGTCAAGTTTAACAGGTTTGAATTCAGAGTTTTCCTTCTCCGAGACTAGTTACCTAGCCAAGTTTAAAGTGCTCAGTCTGTACAACCATTTACCCATAGCTGAAGAAGATATAGTTGGATTCGTACCTTTCACAAGGGTATTAGCCCTATGAGAAATGCAAACAGCCTGTACCCGGAATTGAACTCCTGTTGCCGAGTCCATTTTCTATTACTCTAACCATTACGCCAAGCGTAACCATTTTCATTATATAGATCACTAGAAACGACTACCCGGCATCTCCTGGGTAGAAGGTGTCAGTGTGAAAAGTTAGTCTCGCAGATCCATTATTACTGGATTGCGAGTTGTATCCTTCCCCATGAAAAATATTAAAAAATACCTCGTGTAAAGCCGGCCTTGTAGTGGTGCATGTGTACATATATTTACTTTCTCGTTAATTGTGTTATTTTCAGTTATTTCCTACGCACTTACATACACACCAACTGCCATTTATGTATATGTACTAGAAAAGGCTACCCGGCGACAGGGGGTGGCAAAAGTTAGTGCCGCAGTTCTATTATTATTTATTCGTGAGTTGGAACCTCGCAGGAAGCCCCATTAAAATCCCCTATGAAAAAACAGACCTTGCGTTGATCCAGCCTGTTGAGGCGTCGGAAAAAAGTGTACATACATTCTGAAATGAAAAAAATCAGTGTCTCCT
>CM042158.1:34109279-34151779 GCA_023376005.1 Doryteuthis pealeii | reverse complement strand
GAAGACGGAAACCATTATTTAATATCGGGATATAAACTCACTGTATCCGCCAGGGTACGCTGTAGTCGACCCGTAGCAAAACCATTGCCAAAGAATTTCTCTGAACTCTCTATGCTTACCATTCCACTTTACTATCAGATTCTTCGTAAAGTGAAAGTTGTAAATGCCACTTACCTACCTTCTCGAAGACATCAAGTCCTCGTTCTTCAACTTGTGACATATTAAAGAGAAGCCCAGTAAAACGTCGATGAGGAAAACTCACACCGATTCTTACATAAATTTCTCGAACTGATATGCGATATTATTCACGTTTGTCAGTGGTAGACACTGTAAAGTTTCGGATTTGGAAGAATATTCCTATGAACATTAAACTATTTAACATATTTTTTTGCATACGATTAAATTTCACAGTTCGATGTTATTAAGTTTGGAATTGACGTACATTCTCTATAGCTGTACCAATTCTATAAATTGGCTTCACCTCTTGGTCCAAAACGAAACGGACCATATTACCTTTAAGCACCCTTTTTGATCTCGATTAAGAAAGGACATCTTTTTCATTTACACCGTCAATATCCGTTTGTTTGTTAGGCGTTAGGATTAGGAGTTAGGGTTAGGGTTATGGGTTAGGGTTATGGGTTAGGGTTAGGGTTAGGAGTTAGTTTTATATTTTTTTTTAATCTAAAAATCGTCTGTTAAAACAACGGGATATTGACGGTGTAAATGAAAAACATGTCCTTTCTTAATCGAAATCAAAAACGGGTGCCTAAAGGTCGAATGATCCAAAACGAAACGTTGGTAGAACAGTATAGAAATATTCCATATAGCTAATTTTTCCTCGGAACAGAAGTTAATTTACTTATGTTCCGAGAAAAAATAAGTAATAGCGGGCTATACCAATACCAGGGAACTTTTGAAACAAAGATCAGAATTTTTTGGTAAATGCATGCAAAGACGTAAATGGCAATTATAACAATTCCAGCTGAATTTCTTTCTAATTGAACTTTTGAAAAAAACTTTTTTTATAATTAAAAAAAAAAATTTAAAGTAGATTTTGGAAAATGTTTAAGTTTTATTATATATATATATATATATATATATTATATTATATATATATATATATATTATATATATATATATTCGACGTTAACATCCATATTTGAGACATATCAACGTCGCGTTTGTCAATCAATTTCTCAAAATGACCCAACAGCGTTCACTAACTGCGAAACTGTTTTCAACCGTCATAATTACAATATGAACTCCCGCGGTTAACGGTAAGTAGTTAATATCTTGATTAATCGAATGGATTTAACACTGAAGTTTCTTATGTTGAAACATGAGTTGGTTATTTCCGTACACACTAATACTATAATATATATATATATATATATATATATATTATATATATATATATATATTTTGCATGGAAACTAGTCTGCTTCCATATTGATTTCATGCTTCTTAAACTTTCTTGTATCTTCAGGTAGCGTAAGATTTTGAAGAAGTGAAAAGTATGGCTAAAAGCAATATTTCACTGTGTCGAAATATTTTGCTGCTTGAAGATTGGTCCGCTAAAACAATCAAGTTTAAGGAGCATGAAATCAATATGGTAGCAGACTAGTTTCCATACAAATACATATATGCCATATACATATAATATATATATATATAATATATATAATATATATATATATATATATATATATATTATTCTATTATATATATATATATGTATAATATATATATGTATCTATATTATATATTTGGTATATATATACATATGTATATATATCATACATACATATATATTATTATTATTATTATTATTATTATTATTATTATTATATAAATATGTTTTATTAAGTATATATAAACATATATGAGAGAATTAATTGTAACTTTTTAAATCCCGGGCAATGCCAAATATCCCTGCTAATATCTATCTATCTATCTATCTATCTATCTATCTATCTATCTATATATATATATATATATATATATATATATATATATATATATATATATATATATATATATATATTGCATCAAGCAAATATTTATATTTTGTAAATAAAAGCCGAGAGAAAAAGTGACATTTATAAAATCATCGAGAAGTTGCGCCTGCAGATGAGACAACTGAGATCGGAAGAAACGTAGGAGTTCCTTGGACAATTATTTTTCCGTTTTCGCTGTTGGTTAACCTCTGAGAATTCTCTCGATTGTCTACCACTTGCTTATCCATTTGCACTTCCTATCCCGCAAAATAATTTTGGCTGCGTCTTGTATCGTTGCTTGTGTTGTAGACTGCCAATTATCCTACCAGACCCCAACCGACAAACTTTCGCCTGGGATGTTTTTTCTACTCAATTACGCTATCGAGTGCCCAAAGGATATTGATGCGCTGGATGTAATGGGCCCCCGACTGTGTTTCTATGCACCCTAACCGCTACAATTACTGGAGAAGCCATGATGAGATAATGCAGTTAGTGTAGTCTCTCGTGGAAGGCGCGATTTAATCCCTGGGCATCAAAAGCGACTCCAATGACGACGTGGAAACGAGAGTATGTGGGTGCAGAACCCTTGCTTCAGCTCCCAGTGGGAAAAGAAGCCGGAACATTGATAGACAACGAAAGTTTATTGTGTTAGTGACTGGATGTTAAGAAAACGAAGGTGGCGGAAGGAAATACTTCCTGATCTCATGTGACTGCTGGTGGAAAAGCATGCTGATATATATATATTATATATATATATATATATATTATATATATATATATATGTGTGTGTGTGTGGTGTGTGTGTGTGTGTATGTGTGTGCGGTATATATATATGTATATATATTATATATATATATATTGGTATGAACAAAAAGTAATAAGACGATCAGGAATATTTCTTGTATGTTGTTTATTCTGAACTAGTTTCGACCTTAGGTCATCGTCAGGAGAACATTTCTTATTTGGAGAAATTGTTTATAGATTTTTAGAAAGGGGGCATTATAGAAGAACTATAAAAGTTCAAGTGTTTTTGAAGGTTTTACATGCTATTAAAATCCGGGTAGACGAGTGTGTTAGTAGTAGCATGTGCATTTGTTCCGTGAAGAACCTCTATGAGATGGGTTATTTTTTCAATGCTCTGATATATGTGAAGGAGGGTATATATATATATATATATATATATATATATATATATATATATATATATATATATATATAATATGAACAAAAAGTGATAAGACAAACAGGGATATTTCTTTAATGTTTTTCATTTTTCTCAACTAGTTTCGACCTTAGGTCATCGTCAGGAGAAAATTTCTTGTTTGAAGAAATAGTTTTTAGAGAGTTTTAAAAAATTATTATTAAGAAAATTGAAATATTTTTTAGGTGTTTTACAAGCCACTATAATCCGGGTAGAGAAATGTGTTAGAAGTAGCGAGTCCATCTGTTCAGTGAAGCAAATGTAAATCCTAATATCAAAATAGCCATATCTTAAGATTACTGGCATAAAGAATGTTTGTAACCATATTCTGTGTAGTATATTTGGATGTCATACAAAGTAGAAATAACAAATAGATAAACAAATAGGCATAAAAATTAAAGAAAACAGCTTAAATATCAGTCTTATTAACATTTTTTAAATATCAGTCCTATTAGCCATTTTATTTATTACATATACTATATGTAGTAAATGAAAAGGAATTATGTACAGAACATTATATGTCATATTGTGTTCTGTAGGATATTGGTGTATTCTTGGATATTGGTGTATTCTTGGATATTGGTGTATTCAGCTTTCGATATGAACCAAACCATATTTAACATTCATTTGTTAAAAAGAAGGACCCGCCTAGAATTATTCCTAACACCAACTTATGTGGTGATTTATCTTTTGATATATATATATATATATATATATATATATATATATATATATATACCAAACTTGTTGGTAAATCTTCGCGGTGAGAAAAAAACAGCAAATAGTTTGAGAGAAAAACATTTTTTGGAAAAAAGAAAAGATCAAGATAATCGCACCAACCAAAAATAATCTATTGGTACAATATTTGGCCAAAAGAAAAAACAATTTATATATAAGATATATATAAGATATATATATATTCATACAAAACCTCCAGGAAACTAAAGCTAATAATTAAAAAGTGCTCAATACCTAAGTAGAGCAAATAATAAAGATAAATCTAATGAGTCAGACGAACCAACTAAAAGTTTCGCTTAATGCTCTTCGGGGCTAAGATCTGACTCGGATCTTAGCCCTGAAGAGCATTAAGCGAAACTTTTAGTAGGTTTATCTCACTCATTAGATTTCTCTCTCTCTCTCTCTCTCTCTCTCTCTCTCTCTCTCTCTATATATATATATATATATATATATATATATATATTATATATATTTGGGAGATTATGTGCTTAATTGAAGTCATACCTAATTTGAAAATTTATTTGTTATAATTAAATGAAATTAGGCGTGCATATCGGTTTAAATGTAAGGCGTAAACAAATCGAGAAAAAGTTTGCGGCTTACATTTAAACCGATATACACGCCTAATTCATTTAATTATAACTAATTAATTTTCAAATTAGGCATGACTTCAATTAAGCACATAATCTCCCAAAAATTGTTGGCTATAGCGATCTCAAACAGATTGTTTGTCCACTTCACACACACACACACACACACACACACACATATATATTATATATATATATATATTATATATATATATATATATATTTGGTGATTTATATTGATTGTCCAATCCCTATTGGCTTGTGGCAAGCCATAACCCTTTTTATCATATGGGTGCTAGAAGGCAGTGGTCTTCATGTCCTAAGAAGGACGTTAAACTGTATCTGATTGTGAGGTTCCAGTTCTGGAGGTTTTGTGAATGTGGAGCACTCCGACCTGGAGTGGTAGTATCTGTTAGGGTCCTATCTATGGGTTTAATATCCATTAAGAATGAATATCCAATAAGAAGAACTTTATTTAAAAACTTTATCGCCATCAAATAACCCACTGAGGTTGATATGCCGTAAGATAAAACAAAACAAAACAAAACAAGATTAAAGACTCAATTATTGGGTTTTCATTAAACCGGAACATAAAATAAATGTCGTTACGTAATAATAATATACATATCTATACATATATAAAGGGCAGTTGTATGAATCTGGATGTCCGGAGGAAACTTCGAAAATAAAACAATTAACGACAAAGTAAATATATATACACATTAAATATCACCGGTTCTTGCTTATTGTGAAAAAAAAATGAAGATTTGATTTAAATTCGAACATACTTAAAAATATATATATATGAATAACATTGAAATGCCGAGCATTTGTAATTCTCAAAAATAAACAAATCATTATTCAAGGTTTTCAGCACTTTACTGAGATAATACTGGTCAGTTGGTTGCTTTGTTTTAAGGAGCCCTCTCAGCTGGGGCGTTAGAATATCCCTGTAACGTATTGGGTTCTAATTAGCGATACGTATCGTAGTGGGACCAGTTCGTATTTAACCTTAGTGCCTTTTCTTCTTCGGCACTACTACTCGTATATTCGTACGTACGGAGTTTCGTTTGTTTACATACACAGATCTAACTGTAGCAGTCAGTCTTAGCTAGCCCAAAATCCTTCTCCCACTTCTTTTGGTCAAGGGAAAGGTATCACGTTTACGCACACCGCGTGCTCCTTCGTTACGGCCAATTTGACGTGTTGACAAGCTTACACTTTAATGACTTTCATTCATGAGTACGATTTCTTTGCGATAGTGACCTTACTATCTTGTTTGTATCGTGAGTCCATTCATAAAGATATTTCTTTCGTTGTAAATAGAGCAGACAACAACACCAGGTTTTTACTTCTCAAAGTTTTATTATGTTTCAAACTTCTTCTAACTTTTGAGAGAGAGAGAGCCCCGAATAATCTGTCTTAGCAAGAGGTGTATTTTAACTGGATTCAACTTCGAGTTTTTAGTCCTTAGTAAACTTCTCAGTGAACAAGCTTTTCTTAGCCTTTCCTTATCGTCCTTAGCGACCACAGCTTAACTCCGTACTGCCACGCACGCCTCCTGGCTCTAACTCCAACTCACTCCAAATCCAACTCTAACTGACCTCCTGTGATCCTATCCGCGGGTCTTAAATAGTATTTCCAAACAATCCTCCAGAAGGTTCCACCCTAGAACGTTCGAGACCTTTCGATTCAATCCATTCGTTCCAATCTCACTGGTCAACCAAAGTTCACTAACCTAAACATCAAAGGCTTCTTGGTGCCCAGAGGACTGGTTTTTCCTTAATCCTAGACTTATCGTCTGCTTTCTCTCATTAAAAGATGTTATCTATCCTAACTACTTTTTCGGTGATTCCACAAAGACCACCCAGTAATCTAAGATAATCGGTAGTACATTTTTCTAAGGTTCTTTTCCAAGTCCGGCACAAGGCCACAAATATAGGTGCTGAAGGGGCAGCGATTATATAACATATACCTCCCTATCATCACCGATAAAATTATATGTAATATAATTTTCAAAACTAGCCCTAATTATCATTCATTTTTCTTTCTTCTTGATTTTGATTTTTTTTTTCTAAAATACACTATCTAACCTCTCTCTCTCTCTCTCTCTACATGTTTACAAAATATAAAAACAATCATAAAACAAATACAACAACATTAGCAAAATCAATTATACAGCGAATTTGAACATGAAATTAAAATGATCAAACAAATTTAAAAAAAAAAAAAAAAATTTTCTTTTTCCTGTACAACTTCCCAAACCATTTCCCTTTCGCTCTCTCTATATTTCTGTACACATTCGTATTCTCTTCATTTTATTTTATTTTATTTATTCATTTATTTACTATAGGACATAAAAACAAAACATGTTTACGACCGCTCTTATTCTCAAACTTAGAATTGCGTCGGAAGAATTTTCACATAATTCTTCAATTACCTTTTATGGGTACAGATTATCATTATTAATAATAATAATTTCAACAGCACCTAGCGGAATATCACCGCTAGCGACAAAACAATATCTACAATTTTTAAAAAATTGAATGCTGTCTCTTTTTTTTTTTTTTTTTTTTCAAATTAAATATACGGAGAAAAAAAAACAATCGTCGTCAATAGTATCCATGTCCACTGTGTCGTGAAACTAATTCGGTCCTGCGTAAACTTTCTATCTCTCTAGCTGAAAATATCAGAAATGGCGTCCTTTAATTCCTTTCTTTTCTTTTCTCGCCATCTATCCTTCTCTTTACTGTCGATTCGAGACTTTCCTTCAGGTTTAATTTTAATATCAGTTGCTGCTTTTCCTATGTCTTTGAACTTTTTTTCGGCCTGACTACTAACCTTATCACGCGAATTCGTTTTACTACTCACAGAATCTAACATTGCCTCCTCCTGACGCATATTCCTATTCTTTTCTAATATTTCTTTGTACATAGCTATCTTTCGCGTTCTGAGGGGCACGAAAAAATCATCCCTATCAGAGTCACCAGGACTCTCCTCGGTTTCAGAATTTTCCGAGGGTGCATCTTTAATTACAGGCGTTTTTGTATCTGGACTAACTTTCTCTACTGGATTTGGTTCTGTGTTCGGTGTGGCCGTTTTCTCGGCTTTTTCTCAATTTCAGTACAATTCTTAAACTGTTGCACTGGCTTATCTATCTTCCTATACGTAAAAATTATTCATAAACCCTCTATTATATGGTTTATCCTCGTATTTATCCCTTCTCCTCTAAGATTTTTTCGATAACCTATCCTATTCGTCGAGTCTATCGCACTGATAATATACGCCTGTCTTTTATTTCGTTCGGGAGGCTTTCTATAAAACTGGCACTCGCCTTTTTTCAGCATTTCTCTGGGGGCAATTCCACCTCAGATGTTTGTTCGATCTGCATATCCAGCATAATCGATCCCTATCTCTATAGTACCTAGGCGGCTGTACCTTCCTGTGATTCATCTTGTTATCACACCTATCGTGGGTCTTTTATTATGCCTATTGCATTGATGTGCACCGTGCGCCTTCTAGCGTGACAAATCTCCATCGGTGCAGGGTCAATATTGGGGGGAATCCTAATCCTAGCCCTTAATTTGTCCTCTGAGAGTGCTAATTGATAGGCGCTCTCGACTGTTGGGGGATCACTTCTAAGTACAAATACCTTTACCTCGGGTCCGCTAATCCGTCTATAAAACAGCACTTAATCTGCTGTTGCACTATCGCTAAATTTTTATCTTCTCTAGAATAGGCCTGATCTATCAGTTTTGTTATTCTTAACATGTAATTCTGCACATTCTCCTGTCTGTACTGTTTAATATTCACTAATTGCTTTAAGTAATAATGTGCATAGTGTGTGATCCCAATATATTCCCTAATCACTTGTTTCAAGCCTAACCATGATATCTCCTTATTACCGTCTATAATTTTATATATGAAATTTCCTATTTCTCCTCCCGTGCTAATGAGTGCTACCCTACATTTATCCATTTCTTTAACATCTATCAAGGTAAAATATTTCTCCATACTTTGGAGCCATACCTCAAATTTACTTTCGTCCTTACTAACTAACGGCGCAATCTGCTGCAGATAAAAGTCATTTCTCAATGTATTTGACAGTGATTTTGCCGCATTGATTAACTCATCTTTAAGTGTCTGGAGTAGGTCCCTAAATTGTGATTCCATCATATATATTTAACAGTATCAAACAAACAAGAGAGCGAAAAGAAAAGAAAATGGCCAAAAAAATAAGTGGGAAGTTGTACTTACGTATTGTTGTAAAAAGTTCAATTTTTCTTCTCTTTCCTTTTAACAAAATGTCCTTTGTTACAATTTTGACTTTTTTTTTTTTTTTTTTTGTTCTTTTTTGTTTTTTATGTCCGTAATAAACGTCTTTTTTTTCTTTTTTTCTTTTTTTTTTTTTTTCAAAGTTTATAGAAAGTTCTTTTTTTGTTTTCCGTTCGTTCTTTCGTTTTTGTTATTTTCGGGGAATCCAAGTTTACGTTGTTTTTCGTGTTTTTTTTTGTTTTTTTTCTCTGTTTGGTGTTTTTCTTTTCTCTTTCTTTTACGTTTATTTTCCGTAAAAAAAAAATTCCGGCCGATCTGTCTCGTCCCTACGTTGTGTTTTGTGGCAACCAGGTTCTTACAAGTCCTTGCGGGAACTTTCGTGGTTCACAGGCACCAATTAACGATATGTAACGTATTGGGTTCTAATTAGCGATACGTATCGTAGTGGGACCAGTTCGTATTTAACCTTAGTGCCTTTTCTTCTTCGGCACTACTACTCGTATATTCGTACGTACGGAGTTTCGTTTGTTTACATACACAGATCTAACTGTAGCAGTCAGTCTTAGCTAGCCCCAAAATCCTTCTCCCACTTCTTTTGGTCAAGGGAAAGGTATCACGTTTACGCACGCCGCGTGCTCCTCGTTACGGCCAATTTGACGTGTTGACAAGCTTACACTTTAATGACTTTCATTCATGAGTACGATTTCTTTGCGATAGTGACCTTACTATCTTGTTTGTATCGTGAGTCCATTCATAAAGATATTTCTTTCGTTGTAAATAGAGCAGACAACAACACCAGGTTTTTACTTCTCAAAGTTTTATTATGTTTCAAACTTCTTCTAACTTTTGAGAGAGAGAGAGCCCCGAATAATCTGTCTTAGCAAGAGGTGTATTTTAACTGGATTCAACTTCGAGTTTTTAGTCCTTAGTAAACTTCTCGGTGAACAAGCTTTTCTTAGCCTTTCCTTATCGTCCTTAGCGACCACAGCTTAACTCCGTACTGCCACGCACGCTCCTGGCTCTAACTCCAACTCACTCCAAATCCAACTCTAACTGACCTCCTGTGATTCTATCCGCGGGTCTTAAATAGTATTTCCAAACAATCCTCCAGAAGGTTCCACCCTAGAACGTTCGAGACCTTTCGATTCAATCCATTCGTTCCAATCTCACTGGTCAACCAAAGTTCACTAACCTAAACATCAAAGGCTTCTTGGTGCCCAGAGGACTGGTTTTTCCTTAATCCTAGACTTATCGTCTGCTTTCTCTCATTAAAAGATGTTATCTATCCTAACTACTTTTTCGGTGATTCCACAAAGACCACCCAGTAATCTAAGATAATCGGTAGTACATTTTTCTAAGGTTCTTTTCCAAGTCCGGCACAAGGCCACAAATATAGGTGCTGAAGGGGCAGCGATTATATAACAATCCCAACTGTACCTCTGCAGAGGGGTAGTACTCCCCGACCGGGACTCTTTTTGGCCTTGTGTCACAAACCATTATGCTTAAGGATGGAACCTTAGGGCTTGGTTTTCAAGCAAAAATAATGAAGATTTGATAGATGTTATCAAATGCATTTAAAAATTAAATAGCATTATAAAAGAATGTTAAAATTCTACTCTTCCATTTTCGGCATTTCAATGTTTTTTTTCTGTTTTTTTTGTTCTTTTTATTTTTTCTTCTCTACCCAGGCGACGCCGAGTAGCCGCTTCTAGATAATAATATACTCAGATTGCTCAAAAAGTTCCGAGCCTCATTCGCATACTTTATGAGATCAGTACACTTAGGAGTTGCATCGATTTCAAAAGAGTTGGAAAGAAATTGCTTTTTTATTCACTAGCGTATTTGCATTGACGACTAATTGAAGAAAATACAAACCAAAAGAAAACGAAGTCACTTGCTGTGATTCGATTGGGAAACTGTTGCCATTACGATTTAAGTTATCGCTCGCAGTGGGGTAATTATATGCAAGTTAATCTCTCAGACAATCTTTCAAGTGTGTTTGATGCATAAAGGATAACAGACTAAGACAAGATTTTAAAGAAATACATATATAAAGAAAATACCTCTGAAACTGCTTGTGTTCCCATTGTAATAACGATTCATGATTATTATATTCGATATAATAGAGGATTCTCTTAAGTATTTCATAGTTATCTCCAATAATGATAATCTGAGATCAATTTAGATACTTTCTGCTATATATATATATATATATATATATATATATATATATATATATATATATAGATATGTGTGTGTGTGTGTGTGTGTGTGTGTGTGTGTGTGTGTGTGTGTGTGATGTCTTTGTGAGTCCACATATGCTTCTTTTTGGTATATCTGGTGAGTCTAATTTTCAATGCATATATTATATTTTGTTTATATGTGTTATGGATATTACATTTTATATATGTGTCATATATATATATATATATATATATATATATATATATATAATTATATATATTATGCATTTATAATTGCCTTCAAGCAAAATATAAATAATAATTTATTCAACAATGCTTCTATAAAAAACAAACATCCAAAAATCTTATTCACTTCGCCGAAGAGCTTACGGCCGGGTTTGTTTACTAAATAAACGTCCACCTACCTACTATGGTAGAGGCGTGTAGTAGTATCATTGACAAGGTTAATTTCGCAGGGATTGTTCGCTATGTACCGGTGGCCGAACGGATATGGTCTCAGACTATGCCTGTGAAGTCCCGGTTTCGATTCCTGTCGGAGGGGAGTCGTTAGTATACATCGCTGAAGAGACTTAATAAAGTCGAAACAGTCTGTACGGTGTTCTGCATAGCGAGCCATCCTTTGCCGGGATTCACTTGTCAAGATTATTTTCTATAATTATCGAATTTTATGCGACACATGCATTTATAATTGCCTTCAAGCAAAATATAAATAATATATATATATATATGTATATATATATATATATATATATATATTTCACACTTTACACTAAATCGATATATATATTATATATATATATATATATATATATATATATATTTCGATTTAGTGTAAATTGTGAAATAAATCAGAAACTGAGTTAGATGTTATGTGCTAAATTCCATTTTTGTACATCCAATATTTTAAGTATTCCTCTTAAAAAGACACACACAAACACACACACGTACACTTACACACTTATATATATATATATATATATTATTATATATATATATATATATATATATACATTGAAACTTAGACTCCCCCCATATATATATATATATTGTTACTCGTGCGCTGTAATAGCATTAGTAGTTAATCCAAAAAGTGATCAATATATTTCAATAACTTCAATAATAAGAGAATTTATCGATGTGGAAGCGCATGGTTTAATGGTTAGAGTCATAGGAAATGCACTCGTCGGCCCAAGTTCAATTCCTGGACGAAGCTATATATATATATATATATATATATATATATATATATGTATACCAATTTTTGGTACAGCTGAATTTGTATAGGATTTTAAAAAATAACGATAAATTTTTCTTCGAAAGAGAAAATGGAAACTTAAGAGCCTTTTCGATACATTATAATAAGTACTATTAAGGGGCCGGGTTAGCTCAGTCGGTAGAGCGTTCGACTAGATCCACACGGTTCCTAGTTCGATACCGGTCCTCGCCAACTCAGCGTATGAGTAGCGCTGGGATCTGTGCGCTAAAGTAAGGAGCTGATGGTAGGTGTGGCGCTTCACCTCAAACGCCAAAAAACAATCTCCTTGGCCTAGCGCTATTGAAAAGGGGATAAACTCCCTCGCTGACTGGCTGATACCGACTTTAGGCCGCCCCGACGACTTTACTATTATAAGATACATTATAATACACGTGCAAACCATGCCAAGATTTTTATTGTCCTTCCTCTTCGGTTCAATATGAAAGTTAACCTCCTTTATGAAAATAACTATTTTTATTTAGAAGCAATTAGTTATTAAAATAAAAAAACAGATTGAATCAAATTGCTTTTAACGATAGATTATTGATTTACCTATTCCATATATTTTTATCTTATTTTTTTGCCTAAAAGTTGAGATCAATAATAATTAGCTTTCATTTGATGATTGATTATATTGGGTAGGTTTCCTTGATTGGACTCACTTCTCTACGTACAATTATGTTCTTTTTTTTATCGAATATTAACAGTCAAAACTCATTTTCACAACATCGAAGACTATTCGATTGCTGCTGCTACTGCTACTGCTAAAATAACCAAGTGAAATCCTCTTCGAATATTAGAGGGAAATGTTATTATATTTACTTTGATGGATATTTTGTAGATCACAGTGGCTGGCTAAATGTTGCGAGTATACACGCATATCATTTTATCCAATCATACACATCCCATGTATATAGAATTTTCTGAAATTTATTTTAAAATGTTTTCGATTTTTCTTGCATTTGAAACATCTTCACCTGATGATTGCATCGCAGGAAACCAATATGGTCGTGAATGTTCCTTTGTCACCTAATAAATAGATATGTAAAACCTTTATATATTTATTTTATTATATTATATAACAGCTCTATTTTATATTGGGCACTCTACCAATAATACTGCCTTTGGTACGCCATTCCAGCAAAAGCTGAAACAGTGACCATCTCACACACTATATATATATATAATATATATATATATATATATATATATATAAGATGGTTCAAAAAAGTATTGAGATTTACGGTACTTTTTAACACATCTTGTATTCTGAAAAATTAACGTTCTACACGTTCTTCATTTCTGTCTTGTTAAAAAAGCCTAAAAATATGTACTTTTTGACACACGTTGTATTCTGAAAAAAATTAACGTTACAGTTATTGTTCAATCTTATCTTTGTACAAACAACTTGAATCTCTATACTTTTTTGACACACCTTGTATATATATATATATATATATATATATATATATATATATATATATATATATATATATGTGTGTGTGTGTGTAATGCCCGCAATCTAGGAAGTCTTGGCTCTGAGGGATAACCGTGTCCGCTGTTGGTTGTGGATCCGCTTACAAGACATAAGATTAGGCAGTTGCGATTTATCATTAACAAGTTGATTTGGTGAATTTCCTATTTCGGCTGACTTTGTGGTCGATGGTTCTATCTCTGTCGGTGGGGAGATCATGATATACACTTTTGATGAGAATCAATATAGGTGGAAACAGCAGGGTATAATAGTAGGGAGAAGGAAAAGTCTGAAATCAAACCTGTTAAAACTCTGCCTATTAAATTGACCTGTTATTTTTTGCCTCTTACTGTATCAGATGGGGCCGTATAATACTAGTAGGCCGTGGTCCTACTCATATGGTTATGTTTGTAAATATACAATTACCTCAATAGATAAAGTATAGGCAATAATGGACTTGGTATGGCAAACATTTGACTCAGCCTAGTAGGACGCTCTTACCCCATACACCCACACATACATACATATATAAAGGGCAGGTAGTGTATATATATATATATTATATATATATATATATATATATATATATATATATATGTATGTATATATATACATATGAGGTAGGTAGAAGGATGTTGAACAAGAATTGAAAACTCAAAACAAATCAGAGAGTTGAAACGTTTCGTCCGATTTCATACGGACAACTTCAGTCGAATGATTTTTATTGAAAACAAATCTTTTTGTGCGAGTATGAGTGACGGAAGTGAAGGGAGGGAGGATAGGGGTAGACATGAATGAAGTGAGGGTAGTATACAGGAAGTGGAGAGAGGATGGGAGATCACAGGGGTGGTTTGAGGAAGGGGGTAAAGTTCAGGGTGTTTGATGTCAGCAGCAGATGAATTCGGATGAAACGTTTCAACTCTCTGATTTGTTTTGATTTTTTATTTCTTGTTCACCATCCTTCTAACTACCACATACTGTCGGATTCTACTACATCCATCCTATCTCCATATATATATATATATATATATATATATATATATATATTTATATATATATATATATATCAACCCCTCCGCACGAGCAGGATGTGACAGAAGGTCAATTTCTTAAGCAAGTTCAATAGGTTTGAATTCAGAGTTTTCCTTCTCCTAGACCGGTTGCCTAAACAAGGTTAAAGAGCCCAGTCTGCACTACTCTTTATCCATAGCTGGAGGGAGAGTAGGATTCATACATTTCCCAAGTGTATTAGCGCAAAGGGAAATATCCAGGATTTGAACTTGGGGCGACGAGTCAATTTTCCATGGCTTTAACCATTACACCACGTGCTTCCGTATGTATGTATATATATAAACGGATGAAACTGCGAAAATAAAACAATTAACAACAAAGTAAGTATATAAACACATTAAATATCACCGGTTCTTGCTTATTGTGAAAAAAAATGAAGATTTGATTTAAATTTGAACATACTTAAAAATATACATATAAATAGCATTGAAATGCTGAGCATTTGTAATTCTCAAAAATAAACAAATCAATGTTCAAGGTTTTCAGCACTTTACCGAGACAATGCTGGTCAGTTAGTTGCTTTGTTTTAAGGAGCCCTCTCAGCTGGGGTGTTAAAATATCTCCCGAGTGCCCCTCTGCAGAGGGGTAATACCCCCCAACCGAGCCTCTTGTTGGCCTTGGGTGACAAACCATTATGCTTAAGGATGGAACCCTAGTGGCAAAGCACCCCTTCATAACCATGGCTCCCAGGTCCACTCTGATCCGGAGAGATAGTACCTGTTAGTCTCCCATCTATGGGTTAAATATAAATATGTTTATAAAATTAAGGGTTAGACTTTTTTTTCGAAACAATCGCTGCGAATCTTTCAAAATTTTACCGGCATTAAACAATCCATTGAGGTTGATATTCTATAAAGACTATATGATTTCCCCAACCCTATTGCCCTTATGGCAAGCCCCAACCCCTTTTATCATATGGGTGCTAGAAGGCGGTGGCTGCGGGTCTACATGTCCTGGGTATGACGTTAAACTCTATCTGATGGTGAGGTTCCAGTTTTGGAGGTTTGGGGGAATGTGGAGCACCCCTTCATCACCATTGCTCCCTGGCACACTCTGACCCGGAGTGGTAGTACCTGTTAGGGTCCCATCTATGGTTTAAATAGAAAAATGTGTTAATAAAAAAAAATTGTATTATCCATTAAGAATTGATTTATTTCAAAACTTTATCGGCATTAAATGACCCACTGAGGTTGCTATGCCGTAAAACAAAACAAACCAAACCAATGCTGTAAAGAAAATAAAGCAAGCTAATCCCATCTACATATTGAACAGGCTCATCGCTGCTTAACTTTGGTGATCAAGCGGAAACTTGTTCTTTCGACGTGAATTGACCGTAAACCATGGCGATGCTGTGTAGCCACTACTATTACTCAAAATAAATCAGATGTTTCGGAAGGATGCTGTTAAATAAATTCCTACTTTCTTGATAAAAAAAAGATGTGCTTTTATTTTTTATTTACGATATACAAAATACATTTTAAGAGGAAAACAAACTTTTGTCAATTATTGTTTTTTTTCTTTTCTACCTAAACACGCTTGACATTTCAGCAGAGGAGACAATAGAGATGCAAGATTTATGTGAATTTAACTTGAAGGTTAGATTGAATAGAAACCCCAGCGGGCCATTTTGCCTTTTGGCGATAAACGAAGTTGAATTGTATCTTGTTTTCTCGCAGATTTCAGAACTAACTTAATTATATCGAATTTGGATTTCATATACATAAGCAATTTTACTTCTGATAATATAAATATGTAGATACACAATATAAACAAATACAGACTTCCATTTTTCAATAAAAAATAATATTTACTTAACGGTAAAAGAAAATTTCAACAATGTTTTATTATGAATTTAAAATGAAATTGAATTGATAGTACGATATTCTAAATGTGTACCTAGTTTATGCACGGGGTGAATTTCCGAGGCATATTAACTGCGAAAATGCAGTAAGCGGGTTCGAACTCCGGTAGCGATATTACATTCACTTTTGAACTAATACCCTTTATAAAGATATGAATACCTAATCCCTCTAATACCACTGGGAAAGGTACGAACTCAACTCTTCACCCTGCAGCTAAGTGTAAAATAGTAAAGTAAAAGGAAAACTCTTAATCCAAACCTGTTAAACTCTAACTATGAAATTGTTATTGTGTCACATACTACTCATATGAAGAGATTGATAAATAGTTAAATACTTAAATAGATAAAGAATAAGGAAGACTTTAAACTTGGTAAGGAAAACCTTTGACTTAGCATAGTAGGATACTGTTATTTCATCGATCCATACATACATATATAAAGGGTAGGTGTTGTGTATGTATGTCCGGAATACACTATGAAAATAACAATTAACTACAAGATAAATATATATGCACATTAAATATCACCAATTCTTGCTTCATGTAAAAAAAAAATAATGAAGATTTGATTTATATTCGATCATATTCAAAAATTATATAGAAATTATATATACATAGAAAGAGCATTGACATTATGCTTAAAAATGCCGAGGTAATTCTCAAATGTAAACAAATCAACACACTAGGTTTTCCACACTCTATCCAGGTGATACTGATTGGTTGGCGGTTTGGTTTTACGGCATATCAATGCTTTCGGGTCATTTAATGCCAAATAAAATCATTTTTATATTTGGTTTACATGACTCCACATAGTATCCCTACTGTTCTTCCAAAGGATGACTTTGGCATTAAATTACCCACGGATTCTGATATGCTATTAAATGAATAAACCAAACCAATAAACTGTTACCACTACAATAATGCTGTCCAAAAACTGTTCAATGTAAATTTTTGATTAGTTGGTTTAATTTTAAGGCATGTCAACCCTTGTTGGGTCATTTTATTCAGTAGACATTTTGTTTTATTCTTTCTTGTTGGGTATCACGTTTATTGTCAATTGAATTTTTAAACACATTTTTGTATACATCTTTTTTATCTATTTAAGCCAGATATGGTAACATAACAGGTACTACCCCTCCGATGAATGTTCTGTCGGCCTACATTTGTATGTCCATGTTTAGATGTCCACAGAAAAAACATCATTTATGAGGTCGTCCTTACTTGACCCGCAGTGACCATCATCTTTGTTTGTCTTGGATGCTTCGTGTAATAAGTAGTGAGTGATGTACAGCTGTTTTGGTTTTAAAGTGCTACTTCTAGCATTTGTTCAAGACAGCTGGCAGAATTCCTGAGTACTTCCCGTCTTGCTTTTATTCACAAACATTTCGGTAAAGTTTAAGGGGTGCAGCCCTAATTACTGGGCAAGACGGTTTGGTTTGTTAGATTTTACAGCGTGTCAACCATTGTTGGGTTATTTTATGCCTAGACGCTTTGATCAATTCATACTTAATGGGTACTGAATTATTTTAAATCATTTTTTAACACATGATTGAAAATTCATTTTTTCCTATTTAACGCATAGATGGAATCCTAAAAGGTACTACCACTCCGGGTCAGAGTGAACTTGGGAGTAATGGCGATGAAGGAGCTCCAGGATTGGAACTTCACCTCAAGATGCAGTTTGACGTCCTACCCAAAACTAACTCCCAAAGACACTGCCTTCTAGCACATACAAGGTATGTCATAAAAGTATTAAGATTGAAGCTGTATTTACCGAGATAGAAATGAGCAATGAAGGAAACGTTATTTTCGTCCATAATACAAGGTGTGTCATAAAAGTGCCGAGTTTGAAGCTGTATTTACCAAGATATAAATGAACAATGAATGGAACGTTATTTTCTTTTAGAATACAAGGTGTGTCATAGAAGTGCCAAGTTTGAAGCTGTTTTTACCATGATATAAATGAACAATGAATGGAACATTGTTTTCTTTCAGAATACAAGGTGTGTCATAAAAGTGCAGAGATTGAAGCTGCATTTACCAAGATAGAAACGAACAATGAATGGAACATTATTTTTTTTCTGAATATACTGTGTATGAAAAAGTACAAAATATCTCTATACTTTTTTGTATTATAATAAAAAAGGTTGTGCCCATTTTGAAAGGGTTGAGATAATTTTAAAAGATTATTTCTTTTAAAAAGAACGAGACTTTTAAAAAGTATCATTGTTTGCGCATTTCTGTTTCCAATAAAAAGAATCCCAGCCATGAAACGATCACTCGCTATTGTTGGCACCACTGTTGCCATTCCCAAAGACAGTTATGACACTCAAGACATTACTATTTATTAAACTGCATTCGTCACCCCATCATAAATGTCGGCACGATTTCTAGAACGGACATTTTGAAATTATTTACGATGAAGTGTCGTCGTTCTCTGTCGAAGCGACACTTAGATGACAATGGACGTTTGTTCTAAGGCGAATGACATTACACAAGATGAAGGATTATTAATGCCCCCATTGTTGACGCAATTGTTAGCGTGGGTCGTCGATTCATCACAATAAACAGCGCAAACCTCGTTATTATTTAATATTCTTTATTCATTAATATCATTACAGAAATCAGTCTTCATGTTTATTATTACATTTAACCTTTTATCTAAATTGAATCTTCACAGAATCGACATAACTATCATAGCAACACATAAAATTCTTCTCTGGCACCTTCATTATTATCGTATAGAATGCATCATGAGGTTAAAAAGAACAAGGCTTCACCTAGGTCGGTTATCCTAATACTACACGAGAAAACACAAAATTTTAGATTATATATAGATACTAGTGAGACCTTTGGATATATTACAATATGATAATTTAATTATTACAATGTTTGATAGGTTTAATTAAGTATTATTAATAAATATGTTAAAAAGTACTAATATTTTGACTTGAATGGAATGTTGGATTTATTTGTATATAAGGTCTGCTCCAATTCCCACCCTGGATTTATAGACTAGCCATGGACATGTTGTTTATTCATTCGCCAATCAATAGCCATACTGCGTGGCTGATACACTACTTAAACACTGATACCGGCCATAGTTCTACTAGCACTCATCGACGAGGGACTTACAATACTCAGGACTCTTTACCAGAAAAACAAAAAGATTCATTATCTGAGGATTACTAAGGATCCAATTCCACTGGACAAGCGCTCTTGCTTAGAGCCTACAAAGAAGGCCCATAAAAACGTAACAATGAGGTTCAAAAGTACAAGGCTTCACCTAGCTCGGTTATCTACACGAGATAACACACCATTATTGATTATATATAAATATTAGTGATACCTGTGGATATATTATAATATGATGATTTAATTATTAGAATGTCTGATAGGTTTAATTAAATCTTATAGCAAAATAGTCCAATATGTTAAAAAGTACTAATATCTTGACTGGAATGGATTGTTGGATTTATTTGTACATATATATTTACCAACTCCTCTGCACGAGCAGGATGTGACATAAGGTCAATTTATTAAGCAGAGTTTAACAGGTTTGAATTCAGAGTTTTCCTTCACCTAGACCGTTTGTCTAACCAAGGTTAAAGAGTCCAGTATGTCCTACTATTTACCCATAACTGTAGGGAGAGTAGAATTCATACATTCCAATGGTATTAGCGCTAACTGAAATACAATTACTTATTTATTTATATATATATAATATATATATATATATATTATATATAATATATATATATTTATTTGTTTATTTGTATATAAGGTGTTCTCCACTTCCCACCCTCAATAGCCGTAGTAACGTCGTTTATTCCTTCGCCAATCACTAGCCATACTGCGTGGCTGATACACTACTTAAACATTGATACTGGCCATAGTTCTACTAAGACTCATCAAGGAGGGACATACAATACTCAGGACTCTTTACCAGAAGAACCAAAAGATTCATAATCAGAAAATTACCAAGGATCCAATTCCACTGGACAAGCGCTCTTGCTTAGAGCCTACAGGAAGGCCCATAAACTTAACAATGAAATTAAAAAGTACAAGGCTTTACCTAGCTTGGTTGTCCTAATACTACACAAGATAACACAAAATTTTAGATTGAATATAGATACTAGTGAGACCTGTGGATATATTACAATATGATAATTTAATTATTACAATGTTTGATAGGTTTAATTAAGTGTTATTGCTAAATAGTTCAATATGCTAAAAAGCACTATAATCTTGACTGAACTCTTACTCGCGCTTTTTTTTCTTTCTTTCCTTCTTTTCAACTTTTATTATGTGCGATTAAAACAAATTAGCTTTATCGCTTCCGTGTGCACTGGCCCTCTCTCCAACTTCCCCCTACTGTACGTTTTTCATACTTGCTGTCTTTCTTTCTTTCTTGCCATATTTTTTTTATTGTATATCATGTCCTTTTTCTTCTTTTTCTTTATAATAACAACGGAACGGACCATTATTTAGCTGAGGTGACGGCACTCATTAGAAAGAAGAAATGAGTGGATAATCAGGATTTACATTTTGAATGTCAACTTAGACGATTTGGACGGTTTCATTTTAACTGGAGGTTGTTGCAAGATGATATCGGTCGTACAATTAAGGAACATGAGTATTAATACATAGGTTAAGTTCAGTTTATGTATTTCCTAATTTCTTCCATTCATAATTCTTCTCTTTTTATCTTTTCCTTTCTTGACATACCACATGCTTGATTTACTCTTGATATCTTAATATTTCTTCTTCTTCTTCTTCTTCTTCTTCTTCTTCTTCTTCTTCTCATTATTATTATTATTATTATTATTATTATTATTATTATTATTATGTTTTCACACTTGAAATGAGAACAAGTCTCCGCAGGTCACCAGGACTCTTCTACAGTGCTGTAGTTGGGATGGTCTCGATTCTTCCTCTAAATTCCAATTCATCCAATATTTTACCCCAAAGCTTTGGGGATCGTTCCGGGCATTAACTTTAATTGGTATGTTAAAATTGAATTTCTTGCACACTTGCCAGTGGATTTTCTTTCCCATAGACCCGTGCCTAGTCTTGTACTCTCTTTGTGCTAGTTTGCTGCATTCGCTTTATTATTATTATTATTATTATTATTATTATTATTATTATTATTATTATTGTTGTTGTTGTTGTTTTCACTCCACTTAGCCGGTGGTTCACTGGAGGCTGAGTGTCAGCAAGTCTCCTCAGGTCTCCAGAACTCTTTTAAGTATTCCAGCCGATCTCAACAATGCTGTAGTCTGGATGGTCTCGATTTTTCCTCTGATTTCCAGTTCATATAGACTCTTTTATAGAAGCCTGGGACCGTTTCTAGGGCAATAATTACAATTGGAACGATCTTCACCTTCATGTTGCCCAGTTTTCTTAATTCTCTGGCAAGGTCCAAGTATTTATCAATTTTTCGCTTTCCTTCACTTTCACTCAATAATCGACCGGGACGGCAAAATCCGCAAGATGACAAGTCTTCCTCTCCTGGCCGGGATTTGGTAATCCCTCTGTACCTCAAAGTCCCAGAGAATTTTGTGAAATGCAAAACGTTAATCCTGATTACAGGTGTTGTTTAACCGATGAATTATTATTTCTTGTGAGTGTTGTCAGCTAAATAATGGAATATTCCGTTTTTATTATAAACAAAGAAATTTTAAAAGTGGTCATGCTACAAAAAATATATAAGAAAGAAAGAAAGAAAGAAAGAAAGATAGAAAGAGGGGAACATATAGAGAGGGGGTGAGTGAGTGGAAGTGATAACGTTTATCTGTTTCAATAGAACATAATGGAAAGATGAAAAGACGAAAAGAAAGAAAAAAGAGAGTGTGTGTGTTTGTGAGGGAAAGAGAAATAGATAGATAGATAGATAGATAGAGAGAGAGAGAGAGAGAGAGAGAGAGAGAGTAAAATACAGGTTATTATACTTTTAACATATGGACCAAAACCAATAGCTCTTAAGTAAATATATCAAGTTCAACTCGAGCTCAAATCCTGGACGAAGCTACAGTTCACATAACGCTAATACCCTTGGGAACGGTATGAATCCCTCCTCTCCCTCCGGCTATGGGTAAATAGTAGGGCAGACTGGGCTCTTTAAACTTGATTAGGCAACTCGTCTAATAGAAGGAAAATTCTGAATTCAAACCTGTTAGACTCCACTTGGTGTGGTCACTTCTAGAACAGGCTCAGTCTTAATTAGTGATCTGTTTCACTATCAAACGTTGTAATTATTAAATTATAATACTATAGTATATTCACAGGTCCTGCTTATTTAATACTAGCAACGGCTACCCGGTGTCGCCTGGGTAGAATGTGGTGTGTTTAAGTTAGTCCTGCTGGTCCATTATTACTGAATCGTGAGTTGAATCCCCGTGAATGCCCCATTCAAATCCCAGTATAAAAAATAGACCTTACATTGATCCAGCTACTCTGAAAAGAAATGTTAATGTCTTCTACCTAAAATATTAAATGAAAAAAATCCATGCTGTTATCATTTTAATTTTGTTTTTTAATCATCTTTACGAATATAAATCAAATCTCTGTTATTTTTGCTCAGAAAACCAGGCCTGGTGATATTTAGTGTGTATATATTTTACATTGCCGTCAATTGTTTTATTTTCGAAGTTTCCTCCGAATATACATATACACACAGCTTCCCTTTATATATATACTAGAAGTGGCTACCCGGCGTCGCCTGGATAGAGTTTTTTTTTAAAGTTAATCTCGCAGATCCATTATTACTCTATTGTGATTTGGATATTACGTTAAAAAGACCTTGCGTTGATCCAGTCACTCTGAAAATAGATATTTATGTCTAAAATATTAAATGGAAAAAATTCCATGTTGTAATCATTTGAATTTTATTTTTTAGATATCTTCATGAATTTAAATCTAATCTTCATTATTTTTGCTCAAAAACCAAGCCCTCTTGATATTTAATGTATATATATATATATATATATATATATATATATATATATATATATATATATACTTTGTCGTTAATTGTTTTATTTTCGAAGTTTCCTCCGGACATACAGATTCACACTACTGCCCTTTATATATGTGTAGATTAATATATAATTAAGTGCGTATTTCAAGGATTGGTTGATTTCGAATGCGACTCCCGTAACATCGTATTCAATTTACTGTAGATAACAGACAAAAACTGTTTCGCATTGTAATTAGCATGCAAGTCTCATTCGCTGAATTTCGCAGATCGATGAATTTAAATTAGTTGAGACATTTATTGTGTTGTTAGCAACGAGGGTAAAAAAGTGATAGTAAATAGCTGGTTAACAACATTATGGATCATTAAGATTGAAGGACTTCTAAAAATATCTTGGAGTAGTTGAATGGAATGCAATAAAGCGTAGAGGATATGAAATAAACATTTTTTTTTAAATATTATGAGTAACAGACAAATAGAAGCCAAACTGAAGAGTAACATCTTATGTATATTTACCAACTCATACGCACGAGCAGGATATGACACAAGGTCAATTTCTTAAGCGGAGTTCTGAATTCAGAGTTTTCCTTCTCCTAGATCGGTTGCCTAACCAAGGCTAAAGAGTCCAGTCAGTCCTGTTATTTACCCATAGCTGAAGGGAGAGTAGGATTCATACCTTTCCGAAGGGTATTAGCGCTAAGTGAAATGCAATTACCACGTCCAGGATTTGAACTCGGGGCGACGAGTCCATTTCCCATGACTTTAACAATTACACCATGCGCTTCCTAACATCTTATAGTATATATCTCTCATTCTCTCACTCGCACTTTCTACCAAACACACACACACACACACACACACACACACACACACACACACACACAACGCACTCTTCTCTCTCTCTCTCTCTCTCTCTCTCTCCCTTCACCCCTCTCCCTCTCTCTGTGTCTCTCTTTCCATTTTATCGATAATATATATATATTATATATATATATATTTATGTAAATATTTTTATTTATATTTTTGCTTGAAGGCAATTACAATGCGTATATCGCATAAAATTCGATAATTATAGAAAATAATCAGGACAAGTGTATCTCGACAAAAGTTGTTCGGTGTGCAGAATGAGGGTAAAAAAGTGATAGTAAATAGCTGTTTAATAACATTATGGATCATTAAGACGACAGTGTGGGCCGACCAGCAAAGTCGTACATTGATCAGCTCTGTGCAGATACAGGATGCTGCATAGAGGACCTCCCGAGAATGATGAGCGATAGGGACGGATGGAGAGAGATTGTCATGGATATCCGCGCTGACAGCGCGACATGATGATGATGATGAAGATTGAAGGACTTCTAAAAATACTTGGAGTATTTGAATGGAATGCAATAAAGCATAGAAGATATGAAATAAACAATAATTTTTTTTTTAAAATATGATGAGGAACAGACAAATAGAAGCCAAACTGGAGGGAAATATCTTATAGCATATATCTCTCATTCTATCACTCGCACTTTCTACCAAACACAACACACACACACACACACACACACACACACTCTCCTCCTCTCTCCCTTCACACCCCTCTCCCTCTCTATGTGTCTCTCTTTCCATTTTACCGATAATATATATATATAAATATTATTGTTTATATTTTTGCTTGAAGGCAATTACAATGCGTATATCGCATAAAATTCGATAATTATAGAAAATAATCATGACAAGTGAATCTCGGCAAAGAATTGTTCGGTGTGTAGAACATCGTACAGACTTTTTCAACTTTATTAAGTCTCATCAGCGATGTATAGTAACGATTTCCCTCCGACATAAATCGAGACCGGGACTTCAGCAGGCATAGACAGGGACTATACCGCTTCGGCCACGATACACACCGGACAATCCCTGCGAAATTAACCTGTCAATGATACTATTATCGCGAAAATGCGCGATATATATATATATATATATATATATATATATAGATAGATAGATAGATAGATAGATAGATAGATATATAGATATGTGTGTGTGTGTGTGTGTGTGTGTGTATATCGCTCATTTTCGCGATAATAGATCTATTTCTACCTATAAGAATTTTATATACCTTTGAGTTTCGTCAGACTGCTAACATTATATATATTTAAACTGTTTAATGATAAAGTAAACATATGAAATAGCAAAGGTGGTTCACTACTAGAGTAGTCTCAGTTCTAATTAGTTATCATCCTTCACACATTTCTTAATGTGATGTGTGAGAATAAACATATTTATTTCTTTTTTAACCAGTTTTAGTGAACGGTAAGAAAATGACGTTAAAAAAAACAAAACAAAAAAAAACAATTTAAAAAAAAATCAAGATGCAACTAATAGAATTGAATTTAAACGTAAAATATGAGTAAAGAAATCTAACTAAGTAATTGTTTATATTTACGCAACTTCGAAAAAAAAAAGAATCTTATAAATACTTTATAAATTTGTAAAATAAACAATGAATTTAAAGCATTAATGAGAGAATGAAAGTAAAATAAATATCAAGATAAATACATATATGCTTTTCTTATTAAGCTTAGTAACATAGTAAATAATTTAAATGTACTATAATTACGTATTATCGTTGTCTAATTCAAAAAGAAAGAAAAAGAATTCCAGATATTTCACAATATATACAAAATTACAGAAAGTTTATATAAGTTAGAGACCTCTGGTGATTTTATTTCCGGTTTAGGAAATATAGCGATTATTCTGCCTTCTATTCTTGGCAGCTGCTTGTGGACCCATCGGTAAGAGACTTGACGAGTGAAAGTTCGTTCGGGTCTCGAACCCGACCAGAGGTAGCTGCTGAAAAATAAGTACAGCTGCACTGATGAGGGGTAAACCCCGAAACGCGCGTCTGCAGATTGCTTTATATATATATATATATTATATATATATATATATACACGACAGTGAATCAAAAGTAATGCCATTTTGTTAGGACAGGTATAATTACCAACACAGAAACATGTCTCATACATCAAAATGAATCTGGTCCTCTGTGAATCACATCCTTACTTATCCACAGAGTTACCGTTTCTCTCAATAGCAATGTTACACCTTCGAATAATAGCATATATCCTTGTCCTGTAAAATTATGTTGACTGTTCTTTGAGCCCCTTTTTTTACTACAGATTTAACTTCCTCGTCACTGGAATAATGTTTGCCTCTCTTCCGCTCCATGAAAGAGGGTTTGAGAACCAAACATTATGTTGCAGTAAGAGCTATTGTAAATAGAAAATAAACTCCCTGGCCCAAGTTCGAATCCTGGACGTGCTTGTACTATTTCGCTTCGTGCTCATGACTTTGGAAAAGACAAGTAGTCATTCTCCTTCCACTTATGGATAAATAGTAGAACAGGCCTGGTTTCTTAGCTGTGTGTTCTCAGATCTATATAAGAAAAAGGAAAATTGTGAAATTCAGATCTTCTACTTGTCGGTGATGAAGAGTATCTTGCCGCATTAAATCTTGACAGAGATTCCTAATTACTTCAGACAGTGATCGTTCCTTCCTGGTAACATGTAACCCAGTATAACCAGTGACTTGTCATAGGAAAGGAGATAGCTACTCTAAATAGCCCACAAATTGCTCCAAGTAGCTTGACGAGGGGAAATAACTCAGCAGGAGGTTGGTTGTATGGTTGGTTGTATTTTACAGCATGTCAACCCTTGTTGGGTTATTTTATGCAGGAGACATTTTTTTTATTCGTTCTTGTTGGTATTCAATTTCTTTTTCAAACTCAATTTCTTAAACATCTATTAATAATGGAGATTCGCTTCCGGTTTCTGTTTGTACCAAAAACTGCGTCTATACTTACGTCACAATACCCAACACATAATCCAACGTCATAACATAGAATAAATATTCTCAAAATGTGAGCCTGCAACGTTAGACAATCCTCATTGTTTCAATAAATAAATGCCCGGCGTTATATATTTATATATAGATTGTTTTATTCTAATATGATATTTGAAGTTATCGGAACTGTTTCCATTTCAAATTGTCTATCTTTCTTTCTTTTTTTTTTTTTTGCTCCTTTAATAAATTTGACGATTTTACATACTTATGGTACACACTCTATGACATTGAATTTTCAGCTCCCATCCCCTCAGGGAATATCTTTCAAAAAATTATTTTTACATCGCCCGGAGGGTGTCTTTTTCTTTTGCTAGTATGTTTAATACTCATTTTTTTTCATAAATACTTAACACATAGATGAGAAGCTGTCATGTACTACCACTCCGGTTTAGAATGAACCTAGGAGTAGTGGAGATAAAGGAGTACTCCGAATTCCCCAGATTTCCAGAATTGGAAATTTACCACTAGATGGAGATTAACGTTCTACCTAGGACACTAAAAATCTCGGCCACAGCCTTCTAGAAACACAGAAACAAAGAAAGAAAGAGAAGTAAAAGGATAATGAGAAAATATAAAAAGAAGACATGACAAATAAAGAAAAAAGGAAATGAAAATAAAATGAATTATGGGTAGAAGAGAAAGAAGGAAAGGAAATTAAGAGAAAATAAAAACATTGAGGAAAATGAAAGACTCGGTTTTAAGAGAGAGAGAGAGAGTGAGTTTTGATGATAATGAGAGAGAGAGAGAGAGAGAGAGAGAGAGAGAGAGAGAGAGAGAGTTTTGATGACAATGAGAGAGAGAGAGAGAGATTTGATGAAATGAGAGAGAGGAGAGAAGAGTTTGATGAGTGAGAGAGAGTTTTGATGACAAGGAGAGAGAGAGAGAGAGTTTTTCATGACAATGGGAGAGAGTGAGGGAGAGAGTTTTGCTAAAGCAATAAGAAAGAGTGAGAGATAGAGAGAGTTTTGCTAAAGCAATAAGAGAGAGAGAGAGAGAGAGAGAGAGAGAGAGAGAGAGAGAGAGAGAGAGAGAGAGGGAATTTTGATGAGAGAGAGACAGAAAGAGAAAACAAAACAAATATGTCAAAATTCACTTGAACTGGTCTGAAATGTGAGGACTGAATTTCTATTTCATCTAGGTTTTTTTTCTCTACTTTTTAGTTTATGGGAGGTGGAAAGAGATTGTGGGGTCCTTGTCCTTAGAATTTCGGATAGAAGAAGAAAATTTAAATGTCGGTTCCCACAAATTCAACACACGAGACTACGGAAATGTGGTCACCGTAGATAACAAAAGATAACACAAAATAAATATAAGAATAAACTTTATATACAATGTATACAATTTGAATTGACAATGTTCTTTAAGTGGTGTTGAGAACAGAATATATATATATATATATATATATATATATATATATATATATATACACACACACACAAACACACACACACACACACACACACACACACATATATATATATATATTATATATATATATATAATATATACCAACCCCTCCGCAAGACCAGGATGTCAATTTCTTAAGCGGAGTTCAACAGGTTTAAATTCAGAGTTGTCTTTCTCGTAGACCGGTTGCTTTACCAAAGTTAAAGAGCCCAGTCTGTCCTACTATTTATCCAAGGAGGGAGAGTAAGATTCATACCTTTCCCAAGGGTACTCGCGCTAAGTGAAATGCAATTACCACATCTAGGATTTGAACTTGGGGTGACAAGTGTATTTCTCATTACTTTAACCATTACAGCACGCGCTTCCACTGTTGTAAACAGTATATGACTGTAGGTAATTGTGTGTGCGAAGTGCGTATGTTTTTGTTCATATTTGTGAGTGCTAGTGTCCATTTTGGTATTAACATGTATGGGTCAAAATTCTAACAGTTTTGTAAAACAAAAGGTAAGTGAGTGAGCTTGGTCTGTTGTGTCGAGTTAAGAGGGTGTAGGGACCCGTTTGTTTGGCGAGTGTGTGGTTGAAGAGTTGAAGAAGATCCGAGTTATGGGTCCCCACAATTTATATGTATAAGACTACGGAAATGTAGTTTCCATAGGTAAAAGTAAAAGACAAAATTGATAAAGGAAACAAACTTTATAGACATTAATTTACAATTGGTATATTCAATTGTTCTTTCAGTGGTGTTGCAGACTGTATGTGTCTGTACATAGTTGTGTGTGACAAGTGTGACATGTATTGTTTTATTTGTGCGATTGTAGCAGTTTTGTCTGTGATTGAAACTTGTGATTGAAATTTGTTTTTGTTAAGCGAGAGAGATCGAGAATTGGAAACGAAAATACGAGACCAACCTGATATATGATTTTGTGTCTTCGGGCAGCGACTTCTCCCCATTGTGTCGATGTTGGGGGAGAACTTTCGCTCCTACTGTCGAGTTGGGAGCATCAGCTCCAACTCTGTCGAGTCGGGAAGAGCGTAAGCTCCCACTGTCTCTCTGTTGTTTTTCAGCTCTGTGGGCCCCTCTATGACCCTCTCGTTGTCATTGTCCACGTGATCATTAAGCTAAAACATTCATCAAATATCATTCATCAAATGATGCAATATCGAATGATTTTGGTATCTGTAGAATTCTGGTGACATAAATTATCGGATGAATGTAAACCATTGTTTCTATTGTTGTTGAAATATTTCAAACTAATTTGATTCTCTTTTGTTTACATAATTCTAAACTCATGACATACCATTGCAAAACTAATTATTTAAGAAAACTTAATTATTTTAATTTGGTCAATTCCACATGCCGTAAAAATATAGCGGCCAATCCCTATAAGGGAGAGGGAGAGAGAGAGAGAGAAAAAAAACAAATGAAAAAGATACAGACTTAATTTAGGCGTTTGTCTTTTCTCCGGAGAGTGTACTTTATCCAACTGAACTTTTCAAATGCTGGGTCTATTTTTTATTACCCCACCCCTTTCTTTTGGTCATTCATACGTCAGCTTTTAGTCAAAATTAATATCGGCTTATTTCATGACGTATGCAATAAATTACATATCGTATATTTGTATCACTTACATAATTCCTAAACCGTTGGTAAGTAATTCAATACTTATATTCTAGCTATTGTTCAAGAATATTTATAAAAATATTTTTCTTTCTCTTCTATTTTGCTTACACAATTCAAAATCTAAATCATAATATACAATTATTAAAATCATTGTTCAAAAAATCTTAATTATTTTATTCTAGATGCGCGTAATAATATAGGAGTTAATCCTATAAAATAAAGGGAAAGAAAGGAAGAAAGAAGGAAAGAAAAAAAAGAGAAAAGAAGCAAAGGGAAGATACAAAACAAAATAGGGAAAATAATTACATTATAAAAAAGGAAGTTATGGGGACAAAGAAATAAATAAAGGAAAACAAAAAGGAAGGAAGAGAAGATAATAGATGATAATTGGAATATAAAGACAATGAATAGAATAAAAGATTAATGGGAGAGAGAAAGAGAGAAAGGTAAGATGAAATATGGAAAATACAGAAAATGAAAATTGTGACTTATAAGAAGTTTATGGGAGAAATAAAGAAAGACGAAAGAAAAAGGAAAGGAAATGCAAAAGAGAACATAGGGAAATAAAGCCATGACAGATAGAAAGAAAGAAAGAAAAAAAATGATGATAACATATTATATATGGAATATAAAGGAAATGAGTAAATGAACAACCAGGTGGAGAAAAAAAGAAAGAAAGAAAGAAAGAAAGAAAGAAAGAAAGAAAGAAAAAGAGAAAATATGTCAAATAAAGCCAATGAGGAAAATGAACGATTAAACTTTTAAAAAGGCCATGACAGAAAGAAAGAAAGAAAGAAGAAAGAAAGAAAGAAAGAAAGAAAGAAAAAAATGATGATAACATATTATATATGGAATATAAAGGAAATGGGGAAATGAACAACCAGGTGGAGAAAGAAAGAATGAAAGAAAGGAAAAGAGAAAATATGGAAAATAAGCCAATGAGGAAAATGAACGATTAAACTTTTAAAAGGCCATGACATAAAGAAGAAAAAAGAAAGAAAGAAGAAATAAAGAAAGAAAATGATGATAACATATTATATATGAAATATAAAGGAAATGGGGAAATGAACAACCAGGTGGAGAAAGAAAGAATGAAAGAAAGAAAGGAAAAGAGAAAATATGGAAAATAAAGCCAATGAGGAAAATGAACGATTAAACTTTTAAAAAGGCCATGACAGAAAGAAAGAAAAAAAGAAAAAAAGAAAGAAAATGGTGTTAACATATTATATATGGAATATAAAGGAAATTAAGAAATGAAAGACCAGGTGGAGAAAGAAAGAAATTGTTATAGGTGATATAACCTATGGACATAAATGGAATGCGCCGACGGCTACTATAAGTAATAGGAACAATTGTGGCTTGACACGAAGCAAATGCGAGTCAGCTCGTAACTATATTGGTCGGACGCAATCTCCACTTTCTTTTCTGTAATTTCTACTCCTTTTTGTTCAATACATTTGTATCCATTGTTACCAGTCGTTTGTCTTATTTTTTACCCTTAAAAACCCACAACAGAAAGAAAGAAAGAAAGAAAGAAAGAAAGAAAGGAAAAGAGAAAATATGGAAAATAAAGACATTGAAGAAAAAGATTAGAGTTTTAAAAAGGCTATGAAGAAAAAGAAAGAAAGAAAGAAAGGGATGATAATATATTATGTATAGAATATAATAAGGAAAATAAAAGTAGTTTAAGGGGAAAAGAAAGAAGGAAAGAAAGATGGAAAGAAAGAAAGAAAAGTAAAAGTAAAAGTGAAAGTGAATGCATGGAAAATAAAGACAATGAGTAAAATGTAAGATTAGACTTAAGAAGGCTAGAGAATAGATAAATAAAAAAAGAAATAAAGATAGAAAGAAAGAAAGAAAGGGATGATTATATATTATGTATAGAATATAATAAGGAAAATGAAAGTAGATTAAGGGGAAAAAGAAAGAAGGAAAGAAAGATGGAAAGAAAGAAAGAAAATTAAAAGTAAAAGTGAAAGTATGAAAAATAAAGACAATGAGTAAAATGTAATATTAGATTTAAGAAGGCTATAGAATAGATAAATAAAAAAAGAAAGAAAGAAAGAAAGAAAGAAAAGTAAAAGTAAAAGTGAAAGTGAAAGTGAAAGTATGAAAAATAAAGACAATGAGTAAAATGTAATATTAGACTTAAGAAGGCTATAGAATAGATAAATAAAAAAAGAAAGAAAGAAAGAAAGAAAGAAAAGTAAAAGTAAAAGTGAAAGTGAAAGTGAAAGTATGAAAATAAAGACAATGAGTAAAATGTAATATTAGACTTAAGAAGGCTATAGAATATAAATAAAAAAAGAAAGAAAGAAAGAAAGAAAGAAAGAAAAAGAAAAGTAAAAGTAAAAGTGAAAGTGAAAGTGAAAGTATGAAAAATAAAGACAATGAGTAAATGTAATATTAGACTTAAGAAGGCTATAGAATAGATAAATAAAAAAGAAAGAAAGAAGAAAGAAAGAAAAGTAAAAGTAAAAGTGAAAGTGAAAGTGAAAGTATGAAAAATAAGACAATGAGTAAAATGTAATATTAGACTTAAGAAGGCTATAGAATAGATAAATAAAAAAAAAGAAGAAAGAAAGAAAGAAAGAAAGAAAGAAAGAAAAGTAAAAGTAAAAGTGAAAGTGAAAGTGAAAGTATGAAAAATAAAGACAATGTGTAAAATGTAATATTAGACTTAAGAAGGCTAGAGAATAGATAAATAAAAAAAGAAAGAAATATAGATAGAAAGAAAGAAAGAAAGAAAAATGACGTCAAAAACGCGGGAAGATAAGGATTTAAAATTGAGTTGAATGTAAATATGAACAAAACAAAAAACCTTGACACAAATGAAATGTGTTCAATTTGAAAAAAGATAATCTTTTATTTCAGCCCGAAACAAAAACAAAAAAAGGAATTATTTCTAAAAATATTAAGGAAAATCGAAACAAACACAAACAATCAAAAAACAACTAATGAATGAAGCAAGCGTTAGCAATTCCCTCTAAATGTGGTCTGAACTTCTTTTACCGATGGCAGGTCACCAGATGTTGCGTGTGCGCATGCGTTGCGCCAGAAAGAAGGGGTTCTTGTGAAATTCGACGATGGACGCGCACGCATGACTACTTGCCGCTATTTGAACAAGTGTGCACGCACACCGAGGGTGTGGTTAGGTGGGGTGGGATAGAGAAAAAAAAAGGAATGATGAACGAAAATGAGTTTGCCTTATGCGAATTCACTGAATGAGCAGACAATGCGCAGAATTAGTGTACGGTGGCTGAACGTGTAGCGCTCGAGTTGTCGTAATGATTTTAAGACGACTATTGCAATTGCTACTATTACTGGTCCCGGTTTGTTAGAGGAATAAATAAAAGAAGAAAAAAGAAAAGAAAAAGACAAAATAAAAAGGGAAACTGAGGGTGAGAAGCTGAAGAAGATAATGGTAGTGGAGGTGCCCGTTTTACTTGAGGATGTGTCGAGTGAGAGACGTGTGGGGTCTGGCGTTGGAAAATGACGAAAAGTGTAGGTGCGGTCACGTGTAAATCGGGAAGTAGAGATGATGACATCGACGACAAAGGGGACTGAAAGAACATCCTGCAGTTGGACCAGTTTCGAATGAGTCATCATGTCGACCCTACCTCAAATACTGACTAAATAAAAAAAAGAAAGAAGAAAATCAGCAACATTTATTTATTTATTTGTATTTTCCAGTTTTTTTTCTTTTTAGCGAGTGTGTGTATTCAGGGTGACAGAACTATTTCCTGCCATGCAATTCCTCGACTATTTCTAAAAGACATGCTTCTTAACCAAAGCGATTCTTTTTCCCTCCATTTTTGCTTTTCCGTTTTCTTTCTTTCTTTTCTCTTTCTTTCCTTCCTTCTTGTATTCTCATTTTGTATTGTTGACACCTTTATATTAACCCTTCTCGTTTTCCCTCCATTTTTGCTTTTCCGTTTTCTTTCTTTCTTTTCTCTTTCTTTTCTTCCTTCATGTATTCTTCATTTGTATTGCTGACACCTTATATTAACCTTCTCGTTTCCCTCCATTTTTGCTTTTCCGTTTTCTTTCTTTCTTTTTCTCTTTCTTTTCTTCCTTCTTGTATTCTTCATTTTGTATTGCTGACACCTTTATATTAACCCTTCTCGTTTTCCCTCCGTTTTTGCTTTTCCGTTTCTTCTCTTCTTTTTCTCTTTCTTTTCTTCCTTCTTGTATTTCTTCTTTTGTATTGCTGACACCTTTATATTAACCCTTCTCGTTTTCCCTCCATTTTTGCTTTTCCGTTTTCTTTCTTTCTTTTTCTCTTCTTTTCTTCCTTCTTGTATTCTTCATTTTGTATTGCTGACACCTTTTATTAACCCTTCTCGTTTTCCCTCGATTTTTGCTTTTCCGTTTTCTTCTTTCTTTCTCTTTCTTTCCTTCCTTCATGTATTCTTCATTTGTATAGTTGGGAAAAAAGCCCCAGTATCGCAGGCAAGCACTGTTTTCTTTTCTTTTTTTTTCCAACAATACAAACTGAAGAACACAAGAAAGGAAAGGAAAGAAGAGAAGAAGGAAGACGAAAAAAAAAGCAAAATGGAGCGAAAAATATATTATTATTATTATTATTATTATTATTATTATTATTATTATTATATATTAACCCTTCTCCTTTTCCCTCCATTTTTGCTTTTCCGTTTTCTTTCTTTCTTTTCTCTTTCTTTCCTTCTTTCTCGTATTCTTCATTTTGTATTGTTGGAAAAAAAGAAAGAAAAGAATACAGTGCTTGCCTGCGATACTGGGGCTTGGGAAATTAGCCCGCCTGTCGGATATCTTTTTAGTGTGTTTGTTAGTCATGCTTATGTAAATTTACTCTTCATTTTGATTGGCTGACACCTTTATATTAACCCTTCTCTTGTTGGTGTTGGCAGTTATTTTTTTCAACTAATTTTGCTGTCAGTAGACAGACACAACTACCTTAACAAGACCTGGATTTTTTTGGGTGAGACATTATTGCAATCTTTTTACTACTTTCTGAATCGGGGAAGTTGCTTTTTTCCCTTATTCTTCCCACTATCGTTGGTAGTAGAACTTTTGTGGTCGACCACTCACCAAGTGGCAATTTGCCCTATTATTTTGGCGGGTTTTTTTCGCAGTATTCTCTTTTCTTTTTGCTTCACTTTTGCTTCTCTTTCTTTCTTTCTTTCTTTCTTTCTTCTTTCTTTCTTTCTTTCTTTCTTTCTTTCTTTCTTTCTTTCTTTCTTTCTTTCTTCTTTCTTTCTTTCTTTCTTTCTTTCTTTCTTTCTTTCTTTCTTTCTTTCTTTGTAATTCTTCTTCTTTCTTTCTTTCTTTCTTTCTTTCTTTCTTTCTTTCTTGTAATTCTTTTCTTTCTTTCTTTCTTTAATTCTTCTTTCTTTCTTTCTTTGTAATTCTTTCTTTCTTTTTTCTTTGTAATTCTTTCTTTCTTTCTTTCTAATTCTTTCTTTCTTTCTTTGTAATTCTTTCTTTCTTTCTTTCTTTCTTTGTAATTCTTTCTTTCTTTCTTTCTTAATTCTTTCTTTCTTTTTCTTTTCTTTCTTTCTTTCTTTCTTCTTTTCTGTAATTCTTCTTTCTTTCTTTGTAATCTTTCTTCTTTTCTTTGTATTCTTTCTTTCTTTCTTTGTAATTCTTTCTTTCTTCTTTCTTTTCTGTAATTCTTTCTTTCTTTCTTTGTAATTTTTCTTTCTTTCTTTGTAATTCTTTCTTTCTTTCTTTAATTCTTTCTGTCTTTCTTCTTTGCAATTCTTTCTTTCTTTCTTTCTTACCTGTAATTTTTTCTTTCTTTGTAATTCTTTCTTTCTTTCTTTCTTTCATTCTTTCTTTCTTTCTTTCTTCTTTCTTTCTTTCTTTGTAATTCTTTCTTTCTTTCTTTATTTATTTCCCTGTAATTATTTCTTCTTTGTAATTCTTTCTTTCTTTCTTTCTTTCTTTCTTCGTTGTTTCATTTATCTTTTCTTTATTTTTCATTCTATCGCCACTTTATTCCCCTTCTTCTTCTTTATAAATATTTTTTATTATTTCTGAACGTTTTTATATGGGAAAGAATTTATTAATTTACTTCCTTCTATTTTTTTCTTTCTTTCTTTCTTTTTTGATATTGAAATTTCCATTTTTATATGTATTTTCCCAGTCCTTCCCTTCTTTTTTAACCTAATCTTTCATTCGTTCTTTTTTCTTCTTTCTCTGTGCTTTACTTTATTTTCTCTCCTTAAAGTTAGAAATAGGAAATAAATAAGAAACAACTGAAAACGTCATGTGAATCAGTGAGAATGCTTTTCTTTCTTTTTTCCCCAAAATTTCTGTTTTTTGTTTTCCATACTTTCTTTTTATTCTCACCTATATATATATATATATATATATATATATATATATATATATATATATATATGTGATTGTGTGAATATGATGCTATTAACCGTTAATTTTTATATGCGCGTTTGTTTACGAAAACCAATGACGTGATCAATTTTCCATATATATATATATATATATATATATATATATATATATATATATATATATATATATATAATTCTGTATTTTGTTTTCGATGATTCACTGACCGTTTTTCACTCTTTCTGTGAGGAAATTTTCCCTTTCTACATCTCATTCTCTTTTATTTCCTTTTCTTTTCTTAATTATTCAATATCCTTCACAATATCCTTTTTTTTTTCTATTTCAACGTCCGTTTTAATTTGCACCAATAATTTTACGTATTCCCGCGATTCCCAACATAATGCTCTTCTTTTGTTACACGTCAAAATCGCTTGAATGCGGCAACAGAGAATCGCAAGATCGAGTTTCCTATACACCGGACACAAAAACAAGGGATTAATTCGGAGATAATCAAGCCTTATCAACAATTAAAAAGGTGGCCGATAATAGCGGTCTACGTTAAAAAATTATTTCCAAAGGTCAATGGTTTATCAAGTTATATAAGATCACCATTTCATGCTGAATTCAAATATAGCATTCATTGTGTGTAGTCAGGTCTGGTTTTTAAGATGTGCTTGAATAGGTTGTACACAATAATAACACTAATTCAAAAGCATGTGGACTCTCCTTGTCACCGTTATAATACTGTTCAATAGATTTCAAGTAAGAGCTTCTTTCTTAAAGAATTGGTCTGTTTAGAATAAATGAGTGTGATTTTTGGATTTGGCGTAAAACACTGCCTCAAAATCAGCTATTATATATTCAACCTTGAAAACATCACCAGCAGTGTAATCTAAACAGTGTTACGTAATGGGCGTGACGTGGAGCGTTAATGGTGGCCTGATGTGTGGATTATAACGGAGAAGTTTAAATGATGATTTGGCGTTGACCCATGGTGTGGTCTAATTGGCCGATCAAATGGTACCTGATGAAAGGGGAAAAGAGGGATGAGAGGTCAGAGTGTAAATTGATTCTGATAGAATGTGTTATCGTAGTAAGAGATGGATTTCTTCCTCCCGGCAGATGTAATATGGGGAAATAAAATACGCATAAGTGAAAAGAAGTGGCCTTGTGTTATTACTAAAAACTCCGTAAGGCACAAGGCAAGACAACCCTCAGCTCTAAGTTGGTATCCAGACTCCAAACATCATTGAACTGCCAGTCAACGGAACAGCAGCCCAGCAACAAAGATTCCACCCTTTCCAAATGCAGTACCGGTACAGAGATAAGTATATTGAATATTTCTTCATTCCCAAATCGTTCTCTCCATTAGAAAGAAGTGCCGTACCGTAAGCAACGTGGACACGTAAATCTCTTCATCGTGGGGCCAAACTGATTCCTCCATTCGAAGTAAGAGCCGTAGGCAACGTGGATATACCATCTCTCCATTCGGAAATGAGTGCAAGACGTAACGAAGAGTTGACACGTCATCATCTCATCAATTCCGACAAGGGGAGGGTAAATTAATAAACGAACGTTTGAAAAATCTCTCCAGTTCTACAAGGAGAGTGTAGTGGTGCAATCAAATGTTGCTATTACGGAAACAGAAATTGCAATAGAAGATACTAGTCTACCCTTGACTCCTTTGTGTGTTAACAGTGGATAGAGGTGTTATTCGTGCTTTTGTTCACGAATGAATCGCAAGTCCTAATTAGTAATTCCCGAATGTTCCAATTTTGAAGCTCTGGGGAGTATGGAGTACCCCTTCATAGCCATTACTCTAAGGTCCACACTGATCCAGAGTGGTAGTATCCATTAGGGTCTCAACTATGGGTTAAAAAGAAGAAAATGTGAACAAAAACGTTAGAATATTTTTTTTCAATACCTATTAAAAATGAATTGAAAAAAAAAGGCTTATACTATGAGATAACCCAACAAAGGTTGACATGCCGTAAAATCCAAAAAAGAAGGAAAAGAACAAATTCTAATTTCCGATAAATCAAGAATTTAGACGATTATAAAGTGACGGTCAGATCGAATGCAGTTAGAATACATTAATTATACAATTGCAACGTGGACTGGAAAGTGTTTTATTCCTTATAAGATGTGTTTATGTATGATCTAAGAAAAATCTCCCAAATATCTCACGGGATATGACACAAGGTCAATTTGAAGTGGAGTACCGCTGATTTTAATTCAGTGTTTTCGATCCCCGAGAATAATAGCCTAACCAATGTAAAATAACCCTGTATTCCCTACAATTTATTATGTTGTAATGTGTAAATTATTCATTTTAATAGTAAAATAAACTATCTGAAAAATAAAAAAAGTAGGAACCAAGATAACACTTGACTAAATTTAAGATTAAGAGGAGAATGAAACTACAGAATGTAAGAATTTTATCGCTTATTTGCGCTACTCGGACTATTGTCCCCATCTTCATTGTTATTTGTACAACGTTCCGGCCGATATACCCTCCTGCCTTCTTCAGGTATTTCTTGTCGGACTCGGGAACCTTCTCGGACTCGGGAAACTTCTTTTCGAATTCTAGAACTTTCTTGTCGTATTTGAACTTTGAACCTAAACCTTTATTTATCCTGTTCTCATTCCGCTAACCATAGCTGGGGTAGGAGTTGTGTTAATTAATTATTTTTCTAACTGCTTTCACTCAGGATTGAACTCGAGTTCCAGAGATAACTATCACTCAAAACTGTCTTAACCTAACTGCCTTATCCACTCGGCCATGTGTCCAATTTGACAATTGAGTGTCAATTTTGGGAACTTATAAACCTAATGTCTTGATTTGGCTAGAATATCTACCTATTTTACTTATGTATGATTTTTTACCTAGACTCATATTGTTTTTTTTTGTTTGATTTTTTTAAAAGAAGAAGGCCGGAGGGTATATCGGCCGAAACGTTGTACAAATAACAATGAAGATAGGGACAATAGTCCGAATAACGCAAATAATACTAATCTTCAAACCTCATCTCAAACATTCAGTGAAATGTAAGAATTTTATCGTTGATTTCTAGCAGCTGTTAAATAAATGAATAACATTTTTAAAAATTATAAGTATGAACCTGTTTTTTCAAGTTAAAATCATTCAGCATGAATGCCTTTAGATAAGAGTATAGAAATATATACTTTTAATTAATGGAGGTATGATGTATTGATAGAAATATGTGTATACTTATCTCTGGACCGGTACTGCATTAGAGAGGCTCGAACCTTCGTTCCTGAGACGATGCTGGAGTTGGCTGACAATTTCTGGATGTTTGGAATCTGGAAATCAACTCGGAGTGCTGAGGGATATCTAACCTTGTGCCATTTAGATTTTTTAGTTATAACACAAGGTCAGTTCTTTTTCTCATGAGACTTTTATTTCCCCCAAGTCACAAATGACGAGGGCAAAAGTCAATGTCATGCTCTTTCAGCTCATAATTCCAAATTCATTTCACACTCTGATCCCTCACTCTTCTTCTCTCACACTTTGCCACATCTCGCGGCTTTTCTAATAGAAACAAAGCTATATGGCAATGATGATTCATCGTTAAATTTTTCCATTCTCATCTAACTCATATCTTTGCTAAAAACTTTTTCGTGCTGATTTATATATCAGGTTACACTCATGGCTCCACCCCAACACCCATTACGTTAAGTTGTTGGGGTGGCCTAAAGTCGGTATTAGCCCAACAGCGAGGGAGTCTATCCCCTTTTCACTAGTGCTTGACTAAGCATATTGTTTTGAAATCTGAGGTGGAGCGGCACGCGTATCATCAGCTCCTCACTTTACCGCACATATCCCTGTGTTACTTACAAGCTGTGTTGGCGTGGTCCGCTATCGAACCCGGAAACTTGTGATTTCTAGACGAACGCTCAGCCGACTGAACTAAACCGGCGTGGTCAAAATGTTGCTTTTTGCAAAATTCCCAGTGGATCGCCGGAATTGTTTTTCTTTTGAGGTTTCCTGTGCTTCTCTTTTTTAATCAGTAGTAGATCCGGTCTTCTTACTTGGATAAGGTGATCCGTCTTTATCTCAAAGTTATTGCGTTGACAATGCTGATTTTTTGCGACATTTCAAATCTAAACACAACAATTATCCTGACATTTGGAATTGGAAAACCTGATTTTTTTCTTTGATTTTTTATTTTTCTTTTTCTTGTCGACTCTTAACTTAATTTCTTCTTGCGTTATTTCGCAACAGAATTCTTAGCATAATTCCAGTCGACATAATCTAATCCATCCATGGGTTAGGATTTTCTTTTGTTCTGTTTTATTCTTCTTTATTTCTCTTTGCAATTTCCTCGACTTCTTTGTCTGGGTGAGGCTGTTGTTTTTATCAGTTTTCCCCACCCCTCGCGGTGTTAACGAAAACACACCTGAATAAATAATTATGAAACATTTCTCTGTGATTTTACTGTTCTCATCTTTTATTTTTCTTAAAATGTATCACCATACACTAAGTGTTAAGTATCTAGCCGCCATCCTTGGCCAGTTGTAAAAGAACTTAAAGTAAATAAGTAAGTAAGTCATTAAGTCCTGTGGTATAGTATCCTTTGGTAAGTCAATAAGTCATGTGGTACAGTATCCTTTGGTAAGTCAATAAGTCCTGTGGTATAGTATCCTTTAGGTCCGACGTCCAAGAAGATCCAAGTAGCAATGAGCTAAGATTAGAATCAGCCAGTATAAATACAACAACAGCAGCAGCAGTACTGCCAGTGATTGGATAAGAGGTTACCTTCCCTGGTCACGTGGAAGTCGGCGAGTCTACATTTAGAAGCGACCATCCACCACACGCCTTATATCCCAAAAACGCCAACACTAAGGCTACTTTATCCACTGACAATCATAAGATTGGCGTACCTACTACATTCATAAACCCCAAAATTGGCCCAGGTTGTAAACCCATCTAGGACCAGGAACAGTCCGTAAGGTGGAGTAACGCTGAATTTCAGTACTGCACAGCAAGTCCTGCAACACTGCAGTTGCCAAACTGCATAGGTTTTTATTCTTCCCTTTAGACCACAGCGGCAGAGTGGAGAGAGTGATCTGCTACTTGGGCAACAGCACATCCTCCACAACAACCCGCCCAGGCTACGTAGAGAAATAAAAGACAAAACTATGCCATCTTGTGTCGCACACGGAAGGATGCTAACACACCAACACTTTATCCGTTGTAAATTTGTTGTGAGAGACAGTAATCAAATAGCGAAATAGTAAAGAAATAACAAAAGATTTAGAGGATTAGCATTCTAGTCTATTTCAGGGAGCTTAGACAAAATGTCTAACTCTCCCGACTCATCAGATGCGAATGATGAATTCTTTATTACTTAAAGGCATTTGTAAACAGATTTTTATTTTTTTATCTTTTTTTTTTTCAAATTTCATAGTCCTGTGATATGAATTCCAAACGAACGCCTTGATGTTGCAAAAAAAAAAAAAAAACATCAAGGCGTTCGTTTGGAATTCATATCACAGGACTATAAAATTTTAAAAATTAAAAAATAAATTAAAATCTGTTTTCAAATGCCTTTAAAGTAATAAAGAATTCATCATTCGCATCTG
>CM042158.1:34086779-34104279 GCA_023376005.1 Doryteuthis pealeii | reverse complement strand
CATTAACAAGAAAAATAACTGTCATTTTATTCTTAACTTCCTCTTTTAACTAAATAGTTAAATTAGAAAAAATAACATTGAAAGACGAGAGTGATGGATGAGTAAGTTTCAGTTGTTCTATTTTTTATTATACTCCCTCTGTTTCAAATCTTTTATTATACTCCCTCTGTTTCAAATATTTGTATCTGCATTCTTATTTAGTTTAATTAGCCTTTCTAATTTAATACGATATTTTATTACATTAAAACTTAAATACTTGCACCCGGAGGGTGCATATATTTGCTAGTATTTATAATAATATTAGGAAATTTACACTGTATTGTCGTTATATTAGTAGGGTATTCGGCTACTGTCATGCCGTTAAAATCAATCTATTATTTATTGATATACGGCGCCTTTTATTTTATATATCTAAGTTTGAAATTTTACGTTTATCAATTTTCTACGTTTCTCATCATTATTTTTCTTTTTTATGGCTTTTGTGTCCAACCTATTTTTGAGAATCTTAACAATATATAATATATATAATATATATATATATATATTATATATATAATATATATATATATCATAGAAAGAAAGGAAGAACTCAACACTGTAATTCCATAATAAATTTATTTCGACCAAAATTGGGGCCTATTCTAAATATATATATATTATATATATTATATATATATAATTAAATGTGTATATTTTGGCAGCAAGTTATTTTGTAGACAGGTTTATTGAACAACACGGAACATTTTTTTTCATTATCTGGATTTGTATTTTCCAGTCTTCTCTCGATTTTTTGAATGTTAGGATCCAGTTGGAACATGATTATCTCCCATACTATCTGCCCGAGCGCTTTCGACTGCTTCTTTTGCCGTCATCAGGGTGTATATGATTTGATGTTCTTTTTTTGTAGTTCTGTTATCTATTTTGTTTTTACACACACGGTGCCTGAAACCAAAGTATTTGAACAGTTCCTATGGAAGAACTGATTTTACAGTCGTACTTGTTTAACGCATATCTTATAATTTATATCATCATCCCCGCATTTTATATGGTATTACTGATTGCACTCTGCAATTCATTAGTTAAAGTTGTAATTATTATTTTGTTTTTTTATTATTGAAATTTTGGTATATTTATTATTTATTTATTATACATAAATTTATACATACATACATATACTTACATATATAAGCCTAATATATAATATATATATATATATATATATATATATATATTATATATATATACATGTGCATACACATATAAGTGTATATATAATAATACATAATTGCTGAGATGTTGTTTATAAAAACTATCTCGTGAAAAATGATGTGTGTGTGTGTGTGAAAAGAAGAAATGTAAAGAAATATAGTGTCAATGTGATAAAATATTAAATCTGTTAGGTGATTGCAGTATGTAGTTACTATGATGATGATATTTATAGTATTATTGCTGAAATGATTGGAGGGAGAGGGAGTGTGTGGGAGAATTCTTTGGGAAATTGATATATTATTATTGTTAAAATAACTGGTTTAATTGATAAAGTACAATAATTTATTGTGTGTTGAAAGTTTTTAAAAAATCGTATTACCTGATGAATGTGTCTGAAAATTATTAGTAATACTTTAGTTATAATTAAAGGAAAAAAGTGTATGGAAAACTAAGGGAGATGCTGATTAAATATAGGGAATTTTATGATTCTTGAGAATAATTTTGAAGAGGTAGGGAGACAGATGGAAATATCCGGGTCTTTGTTTAATCGTGTTGAAAATTTAGATGGTGCTAGATTTTACGATGTTTCTTTCTTTTTTGTTATGTATCCTAACTAACATACACTTGCATGCAGGGTCACACAGACACCCAAATGAAAACGATTAATGTACTCACATTTCCGTACACGCTCTCTCCCCTTCTCTCCCTCTCTCTCTCTCTCCTTCTCTCTCTCTCTCTCTCCTTCTCTCTCTCTCTCTCTCTCACACACACACACACACACAACGTAAGGGAATGTTGATGTCATCTTCTAAAACCGTTTATCACACCGTTCATAAATTTCAAATTATTCTAAGAGCGCTATTTTTTCCCATTCAAAACATTTTTAAACAAACTGATCAACAAGAACTATAAACTGTCATGGATTTTACTTTTCCTTATATCAACAAAAGCCCTGAAGAAAATCAACTAAACAGATTGAAACACTGCAGCGTTGGCTGAATAAATATCACTCATTTATTTTTTCACTATGTTACACACACACACAATATATATATATATATATATATATATATATATATATATATATATATATATATATATATATACATATATATATATATATATATATATATATATATATAAACCAAAGAATGAAGGCATAGTTATTTATTTATTCATGACATTCCCTTCACTCTTTGTCTGTTTGCCGAATTTTGAATTTCTCGTATTAAATTGGTCTCCCCCATATTTTAATTCCTGCAACTCGACAATATTTCGATATTTATCACATCAATATATATATATATATATTTATATATATAAATATATTATAAAATAATAAAATTCGAAGGCAATACAATGCGTATATATATATTATATATATATATATATTATATATATATATATATATATATATATATATATATATATATATATATATATATATATATATATATATATATATATATATATATATATATATATATATATATATAATATATATATATAATATATATATATATATATATATATATATATATATATATATTGGGCGCCGGTGGTTGTCTTCAGTGATGTTTTTATGCAAAGTTCATTGGGATGTTTCGGGTCTTACAACATCATACATCCCTCGCATTGCAGACCCCACCAGAGGCGATCTAACTCTGGTGCAACCACCTTTTCTTAACCGCTAAAAAGACATGATGGGGAAAATCTTTTTTTTATACTGGACGGTTGTTGACCTCATCCCAATCAAATACAAAGCACCGCGCTTCCGATTGGTTGTTAGAACCAGCCAATCAGACGCGCGGAACTCCATATTTAAATGGGATACGTAGCCAAAAACACTTTTCTTTTGTACGGAATACTAAGCTTGTAACGAGGTAAGTCAAACATTTTCTTTAGTCATGCTAAAAGAGGAATTACTTTAATGATTTTTCTGTATCTAAGTACCATTTTTGTTCACTTTTTTTTTATTTATGAGCCCCCCCTTTTTTTTCTTTTCTTTTTTTTTTTTTTTTTTTTTTTTTTTTTTTTTTTTTTTATTTTTTATTTTACATAATTACACTTGTGTACGTATTGCATCAAACGGCCGTGACTTTTAATTTTATTTTGTTTCATTTTACTTATAATTTTTCTATTTACATGGTGATATTTGCTTTGTAATTTGCTTTGCCCCCCCCCCCACGTTACGACGTGTTAAAGATTAAATACTAATTTTAAAATATATAAACTTACATTCTATTTAAACACAAATATATATATATACATTTACGTTTACTAAAATTTAGATTAACATGTTTCAACTATTGATTAAATATAAAATAAAACAATTCGTTTATCCCCACACGCACCTAACGACGTGTCGAAGATTATTTACTAATCACAAAAAAAAAAAAAAAAAAAAAAAAATTAAAAATAAAGTAAAATTTAAAAGGAAGACTTAATACAGACTACATCCTTTATTTGTCAATAAAATGTGCTAATAGAATCCGCTCCTATAAAAAAAAACAAATAAAAATAACTAACCGAGGTTTAACAGAATATAACTAAAACTACATATTCCATCTACCACTGAGAGTAAAGAATATTCTATTTAAAACTAATCTTATTTATCTGTTCGGCTTCAATTTGTCTATATTCATATGTCTGGAAGGAAATTATTTATCCATTAAATCCCTTTATCCCCCCTCCTTTTAAAATTATAGCCGCTATTTTAAGTCGAAATGAAGTGACGAAATGAAATAGCGAGTGAAAAAAGAAAGGGGAAAAAAAAAAAAATCCAATATTGTCACCCCCCTTTCAAACTGAAAACTAAAAATCACTAAAAACCCTTACGAAACTGCATTAAGCAAAATTAAAGCATTTTTTCCCTCTCCACTCGATAACAATCGATGGTGACTTAAAAAAAAAATTTTTTAGATAATTTTTAGAATACTTAATTCCAAATTAAAACATTATCAATCCATATGAATTAAAAAATAAAAAAAAAATAAAATAAACAAAAATTACGATGACGAAATAACCGAAATCAAACCAACGAAATTTTGCGTTTAAAAGATTATTTGTCATGGCAAAAGAGAAAGAAAATATAAACAATTTTTGGAACAAATGTAAGACAACAATTAGGATTAAAATTAATTTACTCTATATACCATTACGACGTTAAAAGTAAACAACACTTATTTATAACAAGTGAAGCTTAAAATAACTGGAGAACAACTCGCGCTTAAAATACGAAACTAAGCAGAATTTTACACTAAAAAAAAAAAAAAAAAAAAAAATTAAAAACGCTAATCTTTAAATGGTTATAAATTAAAATAAATCGAGTGTAACTCACGTTTAAAATACGAAAAGTACGGGAAATTTTACGCTTAAAGAAAAAAAAAGAATTAAAAACGCTAATCTTTAAATGGTGATAAATTAAAATAAATGGTGTGTACCTCACGTTTAAAATACGAAAGTAAGGGAAATTTTATGTTTAAAAAAAAAAAAAAAAAAAAAAAAATGCAAGTTTTCCGGGTGATCAATTAAATAATTGGTGTGTAACTCACGCTTAAAATACGAAAAAAAAATGAAGTTTTACTAGCGATAATGAGAGAATAAAACGAAAAAAAAAAAATTTTTTAAATTAACTTTCCTTCCATTTGTTTGTTTTCTTTTTTTTTTTTTTCTTTCCCTTTCCCTTCTTCTCCCCTTCATATATCTCCCACCGTTCCCTCCCCTTCCTTCCTTCCTATACAGTTTGGAAAAATTTAGTACTTTACATTTACAAAACAAAAGCTTTTAGCGCATTTGTGCACATCATATATCCCGGTAGACTTTTTTTTTTTTTAAATATTTTTCAATTACGCGATGAGGGAATAGAAATAAAATTATTTAGTATTTTGTTTGGTGGTCCAATGGCTTCCTCTTTTCAACCAAAGCCAGTTTGCTGTTCTTTCCGCTGTCTTTGTTATGCTTTGAATTGCTTTTCTTTTATTTGCACCGCTTAGCCCTATGTCATTCAAAGCTTTACACAAAGATCTTGCCACAAATCCCCTCGCGCCAACTTCTATTGGTAGGTATTTTACATTCCATCCTTTGTTTCTACAACTCTCTACCAATTCATCGTATTTTAATTTTTTTCTTTCGTGCGCCTCTTCCGCATGTTCTTCCCAGGGAACTGTTAGCTCCCACATTATTATTTTCTTGATCTTGTTTGAAAATAACACTATGTCTGGGCGCAATGTTGTTTGAACGATGTGTATTGGGAAAATTAGTCTTGTTCCCAAATCAGCCCTTAACTCCCAATCAGCTGCTCGTGACAAATCGTTCGGTTTGGGCTTTTCTTTTTTCATTGTTTTTACTCCGGCCCTGACAAACTCTATTGCTTTTCTATCATCTATCAGTTTATTTGTATGGATGGCTGTATCCACTACTTCGGCAATAATCTTTAGGATCTGATCATGGCGCCATCTGTAGCGACCGTCTGCCAGCGCCGTTTGGCAGCTACTAAGTATGTGTTTCAGAGATCCCATCCTTCCACATAATTGACATAGGGGGTTTTCTGTTTTTTTCCACACAAAGAGGTTCGCAGGGCTCGGGAGGGTGTCATACACGGACTGAATTAAAAATTTTATGGCTACGTTATTATTCCACACATCGGACCATGTTATTCTTCGATTTTCAATGGATTCCCATTTGGTCCATGCCCCCTGTTGTCTTAGCCCAATCATTTTCTCTGTCCTCTTCTCTTCTTCACCTGTTCGTATTTCCTCTTGTAGAAGATGGTGTCTTTCTTTTCCAGTCGCCTTATCCACCCTGATGGAGGGGAAATAACCCAATCCCGCTCGGCCAGTTGCTACTACACCCAATAGCGCCTTTTCACGTAGTCTTTCTTCTGCTATTTTTAAGGCCTTAGTCGCTTTCCACTTTCTTCCTGTGTATATTTCAACGTTTGCACCGCAAACCTTGGGATCCTTGGAATACTTGTATTGTATTGATGATCTGATTTTTGCGACTTTATACTCTTCCACAAGGCTCTTAAACGGGAGCTGCAATGCATTTGAATTTGCATACAACGCAGCACTGCTCAGACATTTTGGCAAACCCAGCCATCTGCGCAGTTTGGAATTGATTTTCTTTTCCAGCTGCTCTACGTTAAAGGCTGTGAATTCGTAGATGGTTAATGGCCATAATACTTTTGGCAGAATAGCATGCTGATATATCCAAGCTTTAAAACGGCCCGGGAGGCCTGATTTATCTACCTTATTCAACCATCTCTCCAGACCTTCTCTTGTTTCCTTGATAGCCGCAGCGTCTCTTAAGGAATTATCAAAACGCTTTCCCAGACATTTTACGGGATTCTGCTTTATTGTAGGGATGAATTCTCCAGAAAGCTTAAATCGCTCCTCCAATGGTTTCCCTTTTTTTAACACTAAGGAACGTGATTTTGTCGCGTTGAAACTCATCCTGGCCCATGTTATGATCTTTTCAATTCCCTTTAGCAGCCATCTTGCGCCAATAACAGACGTCGATGTAATCGTCATGTCATCCATGTACGCACGAATTGGGGGTTGTCTTAGTCCAGATCTGGTGATCGGGCCTCTACACTCTCCCTCTGCAGCTTTTATTAGCATATTCATAGCTAAGGCAAAAAGTGTCGCGGAGATGGTACATCCGGTTATAATTCCCCTCTCCAGCTTATGCCATGTCGACGCAATATTTCCCGATATCGTTCTTATCCGAAAGTTGTTATAGTAGTCGACAATTAGTTCGGTAATTTTGTTGGGAATATGATGGTGTTTAAGGGCTTTCTCAACTAATCTATGGGGGATTGATCCGTAGGCATTTTTTAGGTCCAGCCATAAGACAGCCAAGTCACCTTTGTTTGTTTTTGTCTCTTTTAGCAGCTGTGTAATAACTCCTGTATGTTCAATACACCCCGGCATCCCAGGTACTCCTCCTTTCTGTACTGAGGTGTCGATGTACTTGTTTTTTATAAGAAAATCCGCTAACCGTCGGTTCAGTAAACTGAAGAAGATTTTCCCTTCGACGTTTAACAGGGATATGCACCTAAATTGATTTATCTTCTTTGCCCCTTCCTCTTTAGGGATCCAGATGCCTTTAGAGTGCTTCCATTGCTCTACAATTTTACCCCTTCTCCATATTATCTTTATTAATTTCCATAGCCTACCCAGTAGCTTTGGGCAACGTTTATAGACTATGTATGGGACTCCGTTTGGTCCCGGGGCAGAGGCGGACCTGGCTGACTTTATAACTTCTTGGAGTTCCTTCCAGGTTGGTTCCTTCAAATCAAAGTCCTTTACCGGGGAAGTAGTCGCAATCAGTGAGGTGTTTTCTCCCAACTCCTGATGTATATATGGGTCTTTTAATGTATCGTGGAGGAATGTATTTATTTCATCTGCAGTGGTCTCTAGATGTCCACTCCTATTTTCTCCCAATAATTTTTTTGTGAACAAAAAAGGATTTTTAATGAAAGCCATTCTCTTTCGCGCCCTTTCTTTCCGTCTTCTCCTGTGACATTCTGCTTTACGAATGGACCTCAATCTTGCTCGGATGGTGTCACGGAGTTCCTGCAGAGCTACTTTCTCCTCTGGTTGTGATTTCTTAAATTGCTTCGTTAAAGCTTTCAGTTCTTTCCTATAATGTTTGATTTTTTCCTCTCTTCGATTTTCCCTGCCTGCCCCCCTACTTTTCCTCTCCTCGTATCCGTAGCGTTCTGCGGCATAGCTGTAAATTATCTTGGATGTTGTTATAATCCGCTTGTCAACAGAACCATTTGCAGTTGTTTCTAAGATTCCGCAAATGTCTTTATCGAACTCTTGCCACGCCTTGATGTCCACGGCTGCTGGCCATTTTATTTTCCCCAGTGTTTTTATTGTGTCAGGCGGATCTTGAGCCTCAGCTTGGGGGGTATGGGCGCTGTGGTGGGCTTCCCGGCCCTGCACCTCCTGCGTCTCACCAGGAGAAATTCCTGTGCGCTGCGTCTTGCTTATTTCCCCCTGACACTTCATGCGCGCCTGGTGTATTCTTAAGCCGCGTATATTTTTACATTTTTTTCCACAATTGCATATGACCGTTGTCCGTGATTGAGAAGCCTGGGTCGATTCCGAGATATCCGTCCTGTTGAGGATCTCATTCTCCCCCCCTCTCGGGATCCCCTGGGGGTATTTTATGATGTATTTGTCTATAGCGGTATAATTGAATCCACGTGGCGGGTTGCTAACCCGCCGCGCTTCTTTTGTGGTCTCTCCTCACCGTCAATTGTCTTTTCCAATTTGTCCGACCAGTCTATTCCTGGTAGTCAATCGGTCTTTTCCCGGTCGTCACTGTTTTTTCTTCAGAAAAAAATACTTTAAACATACGCTCATTTCTTTTTGGGCGCCGGTGGTTGTCTTCAGTGATGTTTTTATGCAAAATATTATATTATATTATTTATATGTTGAAGGCAAGTACAATGCGTATAAAATAGTGTCCAATGTCTAATCAATTACGAAGTATCTTAATCTCCAGAGACTTTTTTTTCAAAAACAGTCTCTGAAGATGAAGATACTTCGAAATTGATTAGACATTGGACAGTATTTTATACGCATTGTAATTGCCTTTAAAATATAAATAATAATATACTTTACTTAACAATGCTTCAAGCAAATGATCAAATAATATATATATATATATATATATGTGTGTGTGTGTGTGTGTGTGTGCGTGTGTGTGTGTATCTTTGGTGGGGTACCAAGTCTCTTGGTATTATGATGATTCTAAGCTGGTCCTTATCTCCGACAGTATTTTGATGCATAGTTCAAGTCACGTTTGAGAGCTCAATATTTAATTTTAATAAACAGAACAAAGTAATTTGTAAAGAAAAAGGCCTTAAATACCGGGGGTATAGCGATTATGGTCCATCTCTACCCGTGGGTAACTGAGACCCACTGAGACCCTTCCACAGATCACCTTATTCAAACTGGCAAATTATCAAATTCAGCTGACATTTATACATTTTTCTGCGCTCTCAGGGACAGTATAGATACAGATGATATATATATATATATATATATATATATATATATATATATATATATATATATATATATATATATATTGAAACATTTGTTTAATATTATTATTGCCTAATTAACTGGTTAGAAAAGTAGACATATGTGATTATTTCCTCGATTAATTTGCTGTTCGGAATTGAATGAATGAAATTGTTTCAGGCGAATATTTCAAGTTAATTAACTCAAATAATAAAGAAAGAAAAAAGGTTTTTTCTCGGCTTATGAAATCGAAAAGACGTTCACTTAGAAATATTCAATTAATTCCATTACAAATTGCATTAATTTATTTTCTTTCATAATTTTCAAAGATTTTCACTGCGTCATAACAGAAGATTTACGTCGATTCTTATCATCGTAATTGTATTGATTTACAGCTTTACTTAGATATTAAATACTCCTTTTTCATTTTAAGGAACAGAGAAGATAATACTTACTTTAACTTACGACAGGGGAAGACGAAAACAATGTTACAATTAGTGAAACAATTTGACATATATATATACATACACACACACACATACACACACACATATATATATATATATATACAAACGGGATAGTCCTTTGATAACCATTTTTTCTAAAGTAATATATTTATAAGTATATGTATATGGATATATGTACACCACACACACACACACACACACACACATATATATATATATATGTGTGTGTGTGTGTGTGTGTGTATACACGATAGTCCTTTGATGTTAAGTGAACTTTCTATATATATATATATATATATAGGTTACATTATTATTATTGTTGGAGAATTGATTATAGAGGGCTCAATTACTAATTTAAGAGCTTTATTTATTTATTTATTTATTTATAATTACAAAGTCGCTCCTACCATTGGTTTCTGAATAACACTTTTTTGGTGTTATTCGTCTTCAGAGGCGTTTGACTTTTGAAAAAAAAAATTGGACAGTTTTAAACTCCCGGCACGTGTCCACGCGATCCGTTAATAGCCCCTGCTATTATATATATATATATATATATATATATATATATATATGCAAAGAGGGGGACCGAATCTGTTGATGAGAAGGGCCTCGATTTTAGCCTTCCTCATCAACAGATTCCGTCCAAAAGCAATATATATATATATATATATATATATATATACTACATAACACCAGAAAGTAATAATAGAGAATTTCTCTAAGCGAAAATGATAAGCCTGAAAAAATAAAATCAGAAAAAAGAAAGAAAGAAAATCATGAGAAAGAATTTGAAAGCCAAAAATTTCAATTACGTCATGAACGTTTACTTGAAAAGGAACGTAGGTCTTCTACAAAACAAAACAAAAAAAACAAAAAATAAAAGAAAATAAACTTGACAATAATTCTATTATCTATTCATACATGATTGTTACAGAATTAGGACTGTCATGTAACTGATATGACTGTCTCTTAATTAAATTTGCATTTAGACCTTTGAAATTCTCCCATTCAATGCTAATGTTGCTTTCTATTCTTTAAGCTTCTGATAAAGAAACTGTAATATATCTCCGTAATTATGTACTTTTCTAATTTTTCGACATCACACTAAATGTGTTATAGATTCTAAAATTTTCTTTTTAATATAGCATTAAAAAATTCATGAAACACACAGAACTCATAGCTGGTATATGTAACTTTAGGAAGCGCATGGTGTAATGGTTAAATTCATGGGAACAAGAAACGTCTCCCCGTGTTCAAATCATAGACGTGGAAATTGCATTTTCACTTAGCGCTAATACCCTTAGGAAAGGTATGAATCCTACTCTCCCTCCAGTTATTGGTAAATAGTAGGACAGACTGGGCTCATTAACCTTGGTTAAGTCATCGGTCTAGTAGAAGTAAAATTCTGGAATCAAACCTGTTAAACTCCGCTTAATAGATTGATCTCCTGTCACATCCAGCTCGTGTGGAGGGGTTAGTATATATATATATATGTATATATATATATATATATATATATATATGTGTGTGTGTGTGTGTGTGTGTGTGTGGTAGTAGTAGTAGTAGTAGTAGTTCATAGGGGAACGTCACTTTGATTAATCAGTTCGATCAATCTACGTAGCTTTTTTATATCGGTTAAATATGTTTTTATATAGAGTTTAAAAAAAGTAAAGTCGTCAGGGTATCTTAATTTCGTTATTAGTCAGTCTCTGAGGGAGTCTATTCCCTTTTCTGTAGCGATCGACCAAGGAGATTGTGTTGCACATCTACCATCAGCCCATCACTTTACCACACATATCCCTATGCTACTCATTGGACCAGAAACCTTGTGGTTCTTAGGCGGACACTCTGCAGACTGATATTTGAATATTTTGAATATTTAAAAAAACAAAAACAAATAGAAGCAAGGGGAGATAATGAGATGTATCATCATCATGTCGCGCTGTTAGCACAGGAATCCATGACAATCTCTCTCCATCCGTCCCTATCACTCATCATTCTCGGGAGGTCCTCTGTGCAGCATTTTGTATCCGCACAGAGCTTGTCAATGTACGTCTTTGCTGGTCGGCCCACACTGGTGTGTCCATGTACTGGCTTCCTCAGGAGGACGTCGCTTATGAGTTCGTCCTTGCTTCTCCAGCAGTGTCCCACGTGTCTTATATATAAAATAAATAAATAACCACATCTATACACATTGCAACGAAATAAAGGTCTTTTCATGATTAAATACGTTGGAAACATTTAAATGTTTCGAAAGAATTGAATTCTTTATTTGACTATTTATTTATGGCAGAAGACTTCACATTCTTAAGCGATACTCAGACCAACATCTGATATTCACCATGTCGCCACGTATAATACACACCCCACTTTACGAGCATCGTCATAAAATCCAATATACTAAAAGGTGATCGTCTAATCGTGACCTAGTAGAGGGATTAATAGTGGTAACTAATCCTATACTTGAACCTAGAAAACCAATAGAAGCCTTTAAGCAATGAGAGACAACGGGACGTATTCTTACATTGAAAAATTCAAATAATCCTATTGCTCTCCCATCTGATTATATACAACAGTTGATAAATTTAGCTTACTTTGTCAGAAAACATGAATTATGGGGTATCCAGTGAGAATTGTATTAACAATGTTCTGCTATCCCATATCGCTACTCATTGTGGGGTATGTTGCTCTTCTATCTGATAGTATACAGCCGTTACTATTTATTAAACTTAGCTTACTTTGGGTCACAGGATAAAGTATAGGGCACCCACTGAGGATATGTATTAAATATACTGTGATAAATAGGATATAAATATTTGAATATTTTAAAAGTCACGACATCTATACAACATTACAAGGAAATAAAGGTATTTTGGTAATTATTAACTTTTGTTTAGTAAATTAGGGTGTCCCAGAAAAAACAGAACCCACAAATTTTGTAATAAAACTGTTCATTTTAACTAGGGGGGTTTAGGGTTAGGATTGGTGTTTAGGGGTTAGGGTTAGTTTAATGCAAAAATAAATAATTTGGGTTCTGTTTTTTCTGGGTCACATTGTACAGGGTACACCCAGAAAAAAAACAGAACCCAAACCCTAACCCTAACCTTAAACCCAAACCCAACCCCAACCCTAAACCTAACCCTAACCCCAACCCTAACCCTAAACACTAAACCTAACCATAACCCCCCCTAGTTAAAATTAACAGTTTTATTACATTTGTGGGTTCTGTTTTTTTTTCTGGGATACCCTTATTTACTAAAAAAAAATCATAATTACCGGTATTTTTTTTATTCCAGAATAGTTAAAATCGTGCAAAATATTTTAATATTTCGAAAGAATCGAAATCTTTATCTTACTATATATTAATGTCAGAAGTCTTCACCTTCTTAAGTGATACTCTGACCAACATCTGACCTTCACCATGTCCACACCTGATTGTATACAACCATTGCTACTTATTAAACTTAGTTTACTTTGTCACAAAGCATTTTGTTAACAATGTTCCCCAAACCTATATCGGTAACTATTGTGGGGTATTTAGTTCTTCTATCTGATAGCATACAGATGTTACTATTTATTAATCTTAGCTTACTTTAACACACAGTAAGGATGTTTATTAAATATGCTGTGATAAATATGATATACATATTTGAGTATTTTAAAATCTAGTCACAACATTATACACATTGGTCAGAATTAAAGGTCTTTACATAACAGAATGATAAAAACTAGCGAAATATTTTGCTGTTACAAAAGAATTGAATTCTTTATCTTACTGGTAATTTATTCATATACAGCAGTATTATTTATTAATCTTAGCTTACTTTCACACACAGCATAAAGTATGGGGCAAACAGTGAGGACATTTAGTAAATATGTTGTGATAAATAGGATATAAATATTTTTTTAAAATCATACATAAGTAAATAGGTAGATAATTGGACACATGGCCGAGTGGATAAGGTAGTTAGGTTAAGACAGTTCTAAGTGACAGTTATCTCTGGAACCCGAGTTCAATCCTGAGTGAAAGCAGTTAGAAAAATAATTAATTAACACAACTCCTACCCCAGTTATGGTTAGCGGAATGAGAACAGGATACCCCCGTGGACTAAATAAAGGGTTAGGTTCAAAGTTCCGTTATGGCTCCCGAATACAAGAAAGTTCCCGAGTTCAAAAAGAAGCTTCCCGAGTCCGAGAAGGTTCCCGAGTCCGACAAGAAATACCTGAAGAAGGCCGGAGGGTATATCGGCCGAAACGTTGTACAAGTAACAATGAAGATAACAACGCAGATAATACTAATCTTAATGCCTCATCTCAAACATTCAGAGAAATATTTCCAAAGTCACAACATCTATACTCATTGCTAGGTAATAAAGATATTTTTATTCCAGAATAATTAAAAACGTGCAAAATATTTTAATTTCGAAAGAATGGAATTTTTATTTTACTATTAATTCCTGGCATAAGACTTCACATTCTTAATTGATGCTGTGACCAACATCTGACCTTCACCATGTCCCCACCCATAGTACACGCCCCGCTTTACACCCATGCAACGTCCGACACATTACCGGAAAGTGATTGACGCCCGACCGGTCAAATTTGACAGGTTAAATGTGTACTTCTATTTAATATCGAAGGAATTTTTTGGCTAGAAGGTAAGATTTTGTGAGGATGATTGGACTTGAGATTTCGAAGACTGGACGTGGATGAATTAGGACATTATATGCCCTGTTGAAGCCTAATTATTTCGCTTGGTGTGAAGCGTTCTTTCTTATTGTCAACATCAAACTCTCATTTTGAATTATAGCACTCAAAGAATGTTCATGAATATTCTGTAGGGAAGAGTTGCGCGGAGATGCAACGGACATTAGCGCTGGCGACGACCCGATAAAACAAGGACCATGTCTTTGAAATGGGTCATTGTATGTAGGCGATAGTTTTCCAATTTCATTTCCTTTCATTACGATCGTTGCAAGCCTTCACAGTCTTTCCTGCTGCCTTTCTCGCTCTATCTGTCTGTCAGTTCTATATCCACTCCATACACATCTTTTTTTGCTCGTACACTCACACAGACTCACTATTTGGGTTTGGACTGTCGCTTTTCTTCTTTTCTTAATTTTCGTGTTCATTTTGGTCTATCTATCACTGGTCTCTGCTTACCAAGGCAGAGGCTGCGCAGTGGAGATTACGATTTACCAAGAAACAATTAAGGGGAGGTCAACCGTGTAATCTGAAATAGATTAGATCTTGGGTCGCCTTGAAAGTTATACTTTTACTGAAAGCAGGGAAAGTGGAAATAAAAGGGGCCTGAGAAAGGACGAAGGAGATATTAACGAGAGAAAGTTTTTCTTGTCATTATTAGACGTTAAAGGGAGCAAGTGAGTGAAGCAAGCTACAGAGAGAGAGGAGAGAGAGAGAGAGAGAGAGAGAAGAGAGAGAGAGAGAGGAGAGAGAGAAAGTGAGAGAGAGGGGGGGATATAGAGATTTTTTACGCAGTTAAAAAAAGCTATATAGGCAGAAATTAGCGATTAAATTACGCTTGAATATGAAAAATTCAGTGGAGACTGTAATCGATCTATTTTTGAGTTGTTCTGTTTGTTTGATGCCGGCTCAAACTCTAATATATATATATATATATATATATATATATATATATATATATATATATATATATATATATATGGTGCAATACTATACAATTATAAGAAATTGGAACCATTGGTTTCAAAAGCAAAACGTATTATGTTGTTTATAATCAGGAAAAATGCCCTGAACTTATAGTAAATATAGCTCTTGCACCCGTAATAGTCAACTTTATTTTCCTTTCGCCAAAACACACACACACACACACACAACGTTAAGGTTTATTTCCGCTGTCGTTTATCGCAAAAGATTTTATACACACACACACGCAACCACACATTAAGAAATGCACAATGTTTTCCTTTCGATACACACACTTACACCGTCCATACTCACGCCTTAAAATAGAATATTTTGACGTCATGTTTCAAAACGTCTCCCTTTTTTCAAACCTCAATTTTTTTAAAACAGACTAAATAACAAGGACCACCACTCGCTTTTCTCGTTATTCTGTGATAAAATAAATTCTTATCACCTTCCATATACCAACAAATGCCCTGATAAGATAATAGATCGAAACACTGCAGCGTCGGCCAAATAAATTCACCACTTAACCCATTTAAACCTGTGTTTTTTTCATTTTTCTTTATATACTACACACACACACACACACACACACACATATATATATATATATATATATATATTATATAATATATATATATATAAGACAGACACAGAGTAACAGAGGAGATAGAGAGACATAACATGTTTTTCAAATTAAACTATCAGACACTTTAATATATATTATATGATTCTTTCTTTTCAATGTTTTGGAGATGAAATAATTGGCAATATTTCGCTATATGTCTAGCAACACTTTCTAAACTAAGTATCACTTTCCACACCATACAGGGACACACATTCACAGAACATGTATATAATAACTAAACAAAGGCACCAATATTTTTTATGGCATGTCAACAATTATTGGGTTTATTTTTCATCAGCTGGGCTTCAAACATTAAGTAGCTTAGTGTTATAGGTGATATACCTATAGACTAATGGAATGCGCCGACGGTTACTATAAGTAACAGGGACAATTATGGCTTGTAGAGTAAGCCAATGCGAGTCAGCTCATAACTCTATTGTCGGACGTAATTCCCACTTCTCTGTACTGTAATTGTCTACTCTTTTGTTAATACATTTTCCTACATATGTTACCCGTCGTTTTGTTCTTAATTTTGACCCTTAAAACCCCACAACACTTAGACAGCACGGAATTTCCATGAATCTCTCCCCACCCCCACCCTCTCTCTCTCTCTCTCTCTCTCTCTCTCTCTCTCTCTCTCTCTCTCTCTCTCTCTAGAGGCCCCTATAGGTCATCGCTCCTGGCAAGTTCTCTGCTGTTTCGATAAATATAGTTTTAGACAATTCTTCCAGGTCGTTGTCGTGTCAGTGCTGCTACACGGCTGGACCACCTAACGAAGTGACTAGAGAATAAACTAGATATCAGCTGCACAAGAATGTTGCGTGTGATCCTGAACAAGACGTGGAAACAACACAGCACAAGAAAACAGCTGTACAGCCACCTGCTACATATCACCCAAACCGTCCGAGTAGGACGGACAAGACACGCGGGACACTGCTGGAGAAGCAAGGACGAACTCATAAGTGACGTCCTCCCGTGGAAGCCAGCACATGGGCACGCCAGTGTGAGCCGACCAGCTCTGTGCGGATACAGGATGCTACATAGAGGGCCTCCCGAGAAGGATGAGTGATAGGGACGGATGGAGAGCGATTGTCATGGATATCCGTGCTAACAGCGCGACATGATGATGATGATGATGATGATGATGATGATGAGACTACACTGGTGTATCCATGTGTAGGTATCCAAAGGAAAAAATCATTATGAATTTGTTCATTCTTCATCACTTTGAACTCTTTTCCTTTGTGAATCAGGATATTTTTCATATTTATATATGTTTGCTACATTAAATTAATTGGTTAGGGTTAGGTTAAGGTTAGGGTTAACCGTATGAGTGCTAATGTACGGCTTCGTTACCTGGACTCTAACGTAAGTGCTTGTAGAACAACTAGAGGGATAAGGCCTGGTAAACCAGAGCCAAGAGCGCGGCGAGGCAGCAAGACGCCGCCCCGAGCCAGCCGGCCCAGCCGAGAGAGCGCCCGACT
>CM042158.1:34084197-34086769 GCA_023376005.1 Doryteuthis pealeii | reverse complement strand
TACTTGCGAGCACTTATCTACCAAACCAACACACACACACCACACACACACACACAGTGTTTCCACTCTCTCTCTTTCTCTCTCTCTCTCTCTTCCCATTCACCTCTCCCTTCTCTGTGTTTCTTCCATATTACCGATAATATATATATTATATATATTATATTTTTATGTAAATATTTTTTAATTTATATTTGCCTTGAAGGCAATTACATGCGATATCGATAAAATTCGATAATTAATAGAAAATAATGCAGGACACAGTGTATCTCGACAAAAAATTGTGTCGTGGTGCAGAAATGAGGGTAAATAAGGATAGTCCAATAGCTGGTTATAACAATAATGGATCATTAAGACGCCAGTGTGGACCGACAAGCAAGTCGTACATTGATCAGCTTCTGTGCGGAATTACAGGATGTGCTGCTAGCAGGCCTCCCGAGAATGATAGAGCGTAGGGACGGATGGAGAAGAAGCTTGTCCATGGATATCCGCGTGACAGCGCGACATGATTGATGATGGATGAAGATTAAGGAATTCTAAAATATTGGAGTATTTGAATGGAAATGCATAAAGCAGAGAAGAATATGAAATACAATAATAGTTTTTTTTTTTAAATATGCAATGATGACAGACAAATAGAAACCAAACTGGGAGGGAACACTTATAGCTATATCTCTCATTCTCTCATCGCAACTTTTTTATCAAACAAACACAACCACAATGACACACACACACACAACCGCTCTCTAATCCTTCACCCTCTCTCCTCTCTCTGTGTCTCTCTTTCCATTTTCACGATAATAAATGAATAATGATAGTAGATAATCATTATTATTTATTATTTTGTTGAGGCAATTTACATGCTATATTGGCATAAAATTCGATTAAATTAATAGAAGTAATCAGGACAGGAATGCTCGGGCAAAGAATTGTTTCGGGTGTGTAGAAATTGTACAGAATGTATTCAACTTTATTAGAGTCTCAATCAGCGATGGTACTAAGATTTCCCTCCGACAGAATCGAGAACCCGGCATATACAGCGGATAGACAGAGACTATACCGGCTTCGGCACGATACGCAGCCGGACAATCTGCGAAAATATAGATCATGTCAATGATCTATTATCAGAAATTGGCGGACTATAATATATATATATATATATATATATATATATATATATATAGTATATATATATATTATATATATAATATATATCGCCATTTTAGTGGTAATAGATCTATTTCTACTTAAGAATCTTTTATAATACTTTGAGTTTCGTCAGACTACAAATATTATATATATAGTTTCACAAACTGATTTAATGATATAAGTAAACATATGTAAATAAGCAAAGGTGGTTTATCCACTAGAGAGTAGGCTCAGTTTAAATTTAGATTTATCATCCTTCAATTCATAGTATCTTATATTGTGTTGACATTTATAATTGTATGTGGAGAATACAACATGTTATCTTGCTTTTTTATGACCATTCTGAGGTGAATGGTAAGAAATGGAACTAAAGAAAAACCAAAAAAAACAATGTTAATAAAATTCCAGACGCACACTAAATAGAATTGAATTTAAACGTAAATATATGAGTAAAGAAACATATAAGCTAGTAAATTGATTTATATATTATGCAAAGCTTACGAAAAAGAAGAGATCTTAAAATACTTTATACAATGTGTATAAATAAACAATGGATTTAAGAACATTTAATGAGGAATATATATAGTAAAGATAAATTCGAAGATAATAATACCATGCTTTTGTTCTTAAGTCCTTATTAAACATATGTAAATAAATGGTTATAAATATACTTTACATTACGTATTTGTTTTTGGTGTCTAATTACAGAAGAAAAAAGAACAAATTCAGGTATATTTCTCATCAAGTAATAATAGCAAATTACAGAAGTTAAATAATTAAACAGATAAGCATTAGATAAAACAAAGGTAAAACTCTTTGAAAAAATAAAATGATTACATTACGCATTTTTCAGGTTGAGATTCAGCAATCTGTTTAGAAGGGACTAATTGCAGAATCAATTCAACCGCTCGTCGGCGCGCATAGCTAAGTCTCAACTTGTGTAGTATAAGTTGTTATAAGACCTGGTGAGTTTTATTGTCCGGTTTTATGAAATTCATAGCCGATTATTCGTGACAGCACATTCTATTTCTTTTGCATGCTGCCTTTTGTGGAGCTCATCGGTAAGAAGCAATTAGCGAGCGAATGTTGTTCGGCGTCTCGATACGTCGACCAGAGTAGAATGCTGAAGAAATAATAATAAGGATAGCTGCACCCTGATTAGGGGGTAAACTGCACATAATTACTAGTATTATATAATATATGAATATATTATCAGAACAGTGGAATCAAGAATGTAATTGCGTTTATTGTTAAGGACAGGGTAATTAATTACAAACAGGAAATGTTCATACATTAAAATGAAATCTGGTCTCTGTGAGATTGCATTATTCCTTACTTAATACACAGAGTACCGTTTCTCTCATAGTAATGTATCTTTCGAATGATAGCATGTATCGCATGATCTGTAAAACTTCTGTTTGACTGT
>CM042158.1:34076697-34079197 GCA_023376005.1 Doryteuthis pealeii | reverse complement strand
ATATGATAAGGAAAATAAAAGTAGATTAAGGGGAAAAAGAAAGAAGGAAAGAAAAAAAGAAAAGTAAAAGTAAAAGTGAAAGTGAATGCATGGAAAATAAAGACAATGAGTAAAATGTAAGATTAGAGTTAAGAAGGCTAGAGAATAGATAAATAAAAAAAGAAATAAAGATAGAAAGAAAGAAAGAAAGGGATGATAATATATTATGTATAGAATATAATAAGGAAAATGAAAGTAGATTAAGGGGAAAAATAAAGAAGGAAGGAAAGAAAGAAAAGTAAAAGTAAAAGTGAAAGTGAAAGTATGAAAAATAAAGACAATTAGTAAAATGTAATATTAGACTTAAGAAGGCTAGAGAATAGATAAATAAAAAAAGAAAGAAATATAGATAGAAAGAAAGAAAGAAAGAAAGAAAGAAAGAAAAGTAAAAGTAAAAGTGAAAGTGAAAGTATGAAAAATAAAGACAATGAGTAAAATGTAATATTAGACTTAAGAAGGCTATAGAATAGATATATAAAAAAAGAAAGAAATATAGAAAGAAAGAAAGAAAGAAAGAAAGAAAGAAAGAAAGAAAAGTAAAAGTAAAAGTGAAAGTGAATGCATGGAAAATAAAGACAATGAGTAAAATGTAATATTAGACTTAAGAAGGCTAGAGAATAGATAAATAAAAAAAGAAAGAAATATAGATAGAAAGAAAGAAAGAAAGAAAAATGACGTCAAAAACGCGGGAAGATAAGGATTTAAAATTGAGTTGAATGTAAATATGATCAAAACAAAAAACCTTGACACAAATGAAATGTGTTCAATTTGAAAAAAGATAATCTTTTATTTCAGCCCGAAACAAAAACAAAAAGAGGAATTATTTCTAAAAATATTAAGGAAAATCGAAACAAACACAAACAATCAAAAAACAACTAATGAATGAAGCAAGCGTTAGCAATTCCCTCTAAATGTGGTCTGAACTTCTTTTACCGATGGCAGGTCACCAGATGTTGCGTGTGCGCATGCGTTGCGCCAGAAAGAAGGGGTTCTTGTGAAATTCGACGATGGACGCGCACGCATGACTACTTGCCGCTATTTGAACAAGTGTGCACGCACACCGAGGGTGTGGTTAGGTGGGGTGGGATAGAGAAAAAAAAGGAATGATGAACGAAAATGAGTTTGCCTTATGCGAATTCACTGAATGAGCAGACAATGCGCAGAATTAGTGTACGGTGGCTGAACGTGTAGCGCTTGAGTTGTCGTAATGATTTTAAGACGACTATTGCAATTGCTACTATTACTGGTCCCGGTTTGTTAGAGGAATAAATAAAAGAAAAAGAAAAGAAAAGAAAAAGACCAAATAAAAAGGGAAACTGAGGGTGAGAAGCTGGGAAGAAGATAATGCTAGTGGAGGTGCCCGTTTTACTTGAGGATGTGGTCGAGTGAGAGACGTGTGGGGTCTGGCGTTGGAAAATGACGAAAAGTGTAGGTGCGGTCACGTGTAAATCGGGAAGTAGAGATGATGACATCGACGACAAAGGGGACTGAAAGAACATCCTGCAGTTGGACCAGTTTCGAATGAGTCATCGTGTCGACCCTACCTCAAATACTGACTAAATAAAAATAAAAAAGAAAGAAAATCAGCAACATTTATTTATTTATTTGTATTTTCCAGTTTTTTTTCTTTTTTAGCGAGTGTGTGTATTCAGGGTGACAGAACTATTTCCTGCCATGCAAATTCCTCGACTATTTCTAAAAGACATGCTTCTTAACCAAAGCCGATTCTTTTTCCCTCCATTTTTGCTTTTCCGTTTTCTTTCTTTCTTTTTCTCTTTCTTTCCTTCCTTCTTGTATTCTTCATTTTGTATTGTTGACACCTTTATATTAACCCTTCTCGTTTTCCCTCCATTTTTGCTTTTCCGTTTTCTTTCTTTCTTTTTCTCTTTCTTTTCTTCCTTCATGTATTCTTCATTTTGTATTGCTGACACCTTTATATTAACCCTTCTCGTTTTCCCTCCATTTTTGCTTTTCCGTTTTCTTTCTTTCTTTTCTCTTTTCTTTTCTTCCTTCTTGTATTCTTCATTTTGTATTGCTGACACCTTTATATTAACCCTTCTCGTTTTCCCTCCGTTTTGCTTTTCCGTTTTCTTTCTTTCTTTTTCTCTTTCTTTTCTTCCTTCTTGTATTCTTCATTTTGTATTGCTGACACCTTTATATTAACCCTTCTCGTTTTCCCTCCATTTTTGCTTTTCCGTTTTCTTTCTTTCTTTTTCTCTTTCTTTTCTTCCTTCTTGTATTCTTCATTTTGTATTGCTGACACCTTTATATTAACCCTTCTCGTTTTCCCTCCATTTTTGCTTTTTCGTTTTCTTTCTTTCTTTTTCTCTTTCTTTTCTTCCTTCTTGTATTCTTAATTTTGTATAGTTGGGAAAAAAGCCCCAGTATCGCAGGCAAGTTGTTTTCTTTTCTTTTTTTTTCCAACAATACAAAATGAAGAACACAAGAAGGAAAGAAAGAA
>CM042158.1:34064197-34071697 GCA_023376005.1 Doryteuthis pealeii | reverse complement strand
AGTTGTGTTGGCGTGGTCCGCTATCGAACCCGTAAACTTGTGGTTTCTAGACGAACGCTCAGCCGACTGAACTAAACCGGCGTGGTCAAAATGTTGCTTTTTACAAAATTCTCAGTGGATCACCGGAATTGTTTTTCTTTTGAGGTTTCCTGTGCTTCTCTTTTTTAATCAGTTGTAGATCCGGTCTTCTTACTTGGATAAGGGGATCCGTCTTTATCTCAAAGTTATTGCGTTGACAATGCTGATTTTTTGCGACATTTCAAATCTAAACACAACAATTATCCTGACATTTGGAATTGGAAAACCTGATTTTTTTCTTTGATTTTTTATTTTTATTTTTCTTGTCGACTCTTAACTTAATTTCTTCTTGCGTTATTTCGCAACAGAATTCTTAGCATAATTCCAGTCGACATAATCTAATCCATCCATGGGTTAGGATTTTCTTTTGTTCTGTTTTTTTCTTCTTTATTTCTCCTTGCAATTTCCTCGACTTCTTTGTCTGGATGAGGCTGTTGTTTTTATCAGTTTTCCCCACCCCTCGCGGTGTTAACGAAAACACACCTGAATAAATAATTATGAAACATTTCTCTGTGATGTTACTGTTCTCATCTTTTATTTTTCTTAAAATGTGTCACCATACACTAAGTGTTAAGTATCTAGCCGCCATCCTTGGCCAGTTGTAAAAGAACTTAAAGTAAATAAGTAAGTAAGTCAATAAGTCCTGTGGTATAGTATCCTTTGTTAAGTCAATAAGTCCTGTGGTATAGTATCCTTTGTTAAGTCAATAAGTCCTGTGGATTAGTATCCTTTGTTAAGTCAATAAGTCCTGTGGTATAGTATCCTTTGTTAAGTCAATAAGTCCTGTGGTATAGTATCCTTTGTTAAGTCAATAAGTCCTGTGGTATAGTATCCTTTGTTAAGTCAATAAGTCCTGTGGTATAATATCCTTTAGGTCCGACGTCCAATAAGATCCAATTAGCAATGAGCTAAGATTAGAATCAGCCAGTATAAATACAACAACAGCAGCAGCAGCAGCAGTACTGCCAGTGATTGGTTAAGAGGTTGCCTTCCCTGGTCACCTGGTAGTCGGCGAGTCTACATTTAGAAGCGACCATCCACCACACGCCTTATATCCCCAAAACGCCAACACTAAGGCTACTTTATCCACTGACAATCATAAGATTGGCGTACCTACTACATTCATAAACCCCAAAATTGGCCCAGGTTGTAAACCCATCTAGGACCAGGAACAGTCCGTAAGGTGGAGTAACGCTGAATTTCAGTACTGCACAGCAAGTCCTGCGACACTGCAGTTGCCAAACTGCATAGGTTTTTATCCTTTCCTTTAGACCACAGCGGCAGAGTGGAGAGAGGGATCTGCTACTTGGGCAACAGCATATCCTCCACAACAACCCGCTCAGGCTACGTAATAAAATAAAAGACAAAACTATGCCCTCTTCTTCCGCACACGGAAGGATGCTAACACACCAACACTTTATCCGTTGTAAATTTGTTGTGAGAGACAGTAATCAAATAACGAAACAGTAAAGAAATAACAAAAGATTTAAAGGATTAGCATTCTAGTCTATTTCAGGGAGCTTAGACAAAATGTCTAACTCTCCCGACTCATCAGATGCGAATTATGAATTCTTTATTACTTAAAGGCATTTGAAAACAGATTTTTATATTTTTATTTTTTTTTATTTTTTAAATTTTATAGTCCTGTGATATGGATTCCAAACGAACGCCTTGTTGTTTGTTTTTGTTTGTTTTTTTTTGTTTTTTTGTTTTTTTTGCAACAGCAATGCGTTCGTTTGGAATTCATATCACAGGACTATAAAATTCAAAAATAAAAAAAAATAAAAATAAAAATCTGTTTTCAAATGCCTTTAAAGTAATAAAGAATTCATCATTCGCATCTGATGAGTCGGGAGAGTTAGACTCTTTTGTCTAAGCTCCCTGAAATACACTATAATGCTAATCCTCTAAGTCTTTTGTTATCTCTTTACTTATATATTTTCTCTGTGACTCTAACTTTAAAAGCACACATTGAGCTCTCAAACTGCGACAAAAAAACTCTTGTGTCTTAAGGAAGATTTCTTCTCTGGACTATTATATATATATATATTATATATATATATATATATATATATATATATATATATATATATATATATGTTCTCTGTTATTAACAGATATGATGTCTCTAGTAACGTTGACATATATGCCTATGCATGTAATAAACAGTTAAAATTCTGTTTCTTGCTCGTAGGTGTTGATAGCCGATGGGTTATGGAATGATGAAAAATCAGTTGGTGGGTTTCGCACCCGGGTGGAGGTAGTCTGCTAAGACTGAGTAGACGTGATACTTGAACCATAGTGTGTGTGGATGACGATATGTACACATACACACACACACACACACACACACACTCATATATATATAAGGTCTTCCTTATTACATGCTACTACTACCATGTAAACTAGTAGTACCTGTTCCATGTTCAGGCTGACACACCTGATCTGGTTTGGTAGGTAAAAAACAAAACCTGTCAAATCGAGGATGTGCTCCAGGCTACCTGATTCCATGTTTTTGGACACTACGCCATCGTCTTTAGTAGACCGATGGTTGTCAATATATATATATATATATATATATATATATATATATATATATACATTAGCTGTTAATGTATAACCACACTGATGAGAAGTGATACTTCGAAACACGTGTCTGTGGATTACTTATTTATTATATATATGCTCCCACTTTGGTCGAGCACTTTAATAGGGATTTAATTGCGGATTCACCTTCGGTGTGTAGCTAAACCTCGCCAAATGTTTGAGGCCTCTTGTGAATTTATTTCCGCTTTGAAATGTAGCGATTAAATATTCTCCTATATTTGATAGCTGCCTCTGGCCGCACGGGTAAGAGGATTGGCGAACGAAAGTTCATTCGGGTCTCAAACCCGGCCAGGAGTAGCTGTTAATGTATAACCACACTGATGAGAAGTGATACTTCGAACACCTGTCTGTGGATTACTTATTTATTATATATATAATATATTATATATATATATATATATATATATATTGGCAACCATCGGTCTCTCTCTCTCTCTCTCTCTCTCTCTCTCTCTTCTCTCTGTATAATATATATATATATATATATATATATATATATATCTAATATACCAAGCGTGTTGGTAAATCCTCGCGGTGAGAAAAAACCAACAAATAGTTTGATTGTAAAAATATACTACCAAACATCAACCGGGGAGAAAAAAACATTTTGAAAAAAAGAAAAGACCAAGATAGTCGTACCAACAAAAAAAATAATCTATTGCTAAAGTATTTGGCAAAAAAACAAACAATTTATATAATATATGTATATATATATATATATATATATATATATATATATATATATATATATATAATATATATATATATATATCTTTTAACCGCTAGGAGAATAGCTAATAAGTAAAAAGTGCTCAATACCTAAGTAGAGCAAATATATATACATACATATGTGTGTGGGGGACATTTCGCATTTATGTATTATCAACTTTCTACATTTCTTAATTTTAACTTTTTTTTTACTGGGTTTTAGATTCTTCCTTTGAGTGAGAGTCTTAAACAGGTAAATATATATTAGTCCAAAAATGTAATAGCGGGACTAAAGTTCGAACTCACTTATCAAGATGTAGCAGTCAAGCACATTAGCCACTACGCCAAATGTTTTCAGTAGTCAATGAAGTCAATGAAGAAATATTTCATACGATCACAGCAGGAAGAGATTAACGAACTAGATTTATGTTAATCAGTTGTTTAATAATTGTGTGTGCGTTATGTATATGGATCGAAGTGTGATAGTAGGTGTTTATTTTCATGTCGGCATTTCGATAGAATTTTCGATTTTTTGTTTAGTGTTGAGATAGATGCGTGATAATAGAACTTTTTTCTTGGAGGCAAAGAAGGCATCTTTTAGATGTTTTGCTGTAAGCGGGTGCAACTTTCAGAATCTCCCAGCTCACGACTGGCGAAATGTCCATATCTTTCAAGTTCCAGATACGTGTGGATAGATTTGTGTATGTAGAATATATATATATATATATATATATATAATATATATATATGTGTGTGTGTGTGTGTGTGTGTGTGTGTGTAGGATATTTCGCATTTATGTATTATCAATTTTCCACATTTCTTAATTTTAACTCTTTTTTTATTGGGTTTTAGATTCTTCCTTTGAGTGAGAGTCTTAAACAGTTAAATATATATTAGTCCAAAAATGTAATAGCGGGACTAAGATTCGAACTCACTTATCAAGATGTGGCAGTCAAGCACATTAGCCACTACACCAAATCTTTTCAGTAGTCAATGAAGTAAATGAAGAAATATTTCATACGATCACAGCAGGAAGAGATTAACGAACTAGGTTTATGTTAATCAGTTGTAGTCCAATTTACCAGACGTAAAAAGCAGATTATCCATTGAGACTGACTCAGAGAAGAGACAGAGTTGTAATTCGTTTGTTAAATGAGAATAAAAATATAAGAATGATGAATTAGTATAAGATCTGTCAAGTCGACACGGATTGGTGTCCGACCAAAGATAGACATTGAGATTTTGTACCCCAGGGAATCTGATGACTCAGACATTGATTACTTGAATATATTTTACTTGATTTTCCTATCATTATTAAAGACTTCTTTATTCTCTCTCTCTCTTCTCTCTCTCTCTCTCTCTCTCTCTCTCTCTATCTATCTATCTATCTATCTATCTATCTAATCTATCCTATCTATCTATCCTATGTATCCATATTGTTCAGTATATCATATCTATTTATCTCTCTCTACTCTCTCTCTCTTCTCTCTTCTCTTCTTATATATATATATATATATATATATATATATATATATTTGGGAATAAAAAAGGCCTTAAATACCATGGGTATCGTGGTTATGGACCATTTCCACTCGAGAGCATGCTCAAGAGCTTCTTCAGATCACTGATATATTTTATTTCAATATATTATATATATATATATATATATATATATATATATAATATAATTATTATTGCACAGTTTGATCATATCTAACGCTCTCTCCACTCCTCTCTCTCTCTCTCTCTCTCTCTCTCTCTATCTATCTATCTATCTATCTATCTATCATCTATATTGCACTGTATGATCATATCTATCTATCTATCTATCTATCTATCTATATTGCACCAGTGTGATCATATATATCTATCGATCTATCTATCTATCTATCTATCTATCTATCTATATTGCACACTATGATCATATCTATCTATCTATCTCTATCTATATTGCACAGTATGATCATATCTATCTATCTATCTATCTATCTATTTATGTTGCACGGTACGATCATATCTATCTATCTATCGATCTATCTATCTATATTGCACAGTATGATCATATCTATCTATCTATATATCTCTCTCTATTTATATTGCACAGTACGATCATATCTATGTATCTATCTATCTATCAACAATGATGTCCATAAATTAGTACATAGTTACCATCTTATCTAAATTTATCTATCTAACTATCCCAATGATTATATCTGTCTGTCTATCGGTATATCTATCGAGTTAGAATGCTGTGCAGAAATAATCGCAGACTTACCAGTTTATTCAAGTCTAAATATCTGACAACCTATCTATCTATCTATCTATCCATCTATATATCTATCTGTCTATCTACGATGCTGTCCATAATTAAATGTGTTAGAATATTTTGGTGTATATAAGCCGTCCCGCAATCCACCAATTAAGTTTATAGACTAAGCGAGGTCAGGTGGTTTAACCTCAGCCAATCACCTGCTCGAATACGTGGTTGGTTAACTACTTAATATAACTACTGATATTGACAGACGTCCATATGAACTCATTGACGAACGAACTGCAAACACAATGGAGCACCAAGGAACAAGCAAAGGATCATACCCAATATTAAGGTATACCAAGGAGTAACCAAACGATTCTTCACTAAGGATCGTGTTCTGCTTAACACAAAGGATCTCTGCTGGACAGTGTTCTTGCTTGAAGCCTAATAATGGTCACAAAAATCGTAACAAAGTACAGATTTAACATTTTTTGTCTATCTGTCTATAAATACATTTTTCCCAATATGTTCATGTCTATGTACTACCTATCTATCCCAGTATGGTCGTATCTATCTGTTTGTCCATCGATCTAGAATGCTCCATAATTAAGTACAAATTTACAATTTTATTTGAATATATTATCTATCTATTCCAGTGTGGTTATATCTATCTATCTATCTATCTACGGTAATGTCCATAAATGAGTACATATTTCCCATTTTATTTACGTCTTTCTACCTATCTAATACATCTACACGAGAAGAAGAATTACAACCAACTCACCATTCTAAAAATCAACGTCCTCGATCGTCATGTGAGTTTCTTTAAAAGAGATCCCCATGAAGATTGAAAGCATGAAACGCAGAGCAGTCGGTTGAGCGTTCGGCTAGAAACCACAAGGTTCCTAGTTCGATACCGGTCCTCGCCAACTCAGCGTATGAGAAGCACAGGGATCTGTGCGGTAAAGTAAGGAGCTGATGGTAGGTGTGGCGCCCCACCTAAGATGCTAAAAAGAATCTCCTTGGTCTAGTGCTATTGAAAAGGGGACAGACTCCCTCGCTGACTGGCTGATACCGACTTTAGGCCGCCCCGTCGAGTTTACTTTACTTTTATTGTTATATTAGTAGGGTATTTGGCTACTGTCATGCCGTTAAAATCAATCTATTATTTATTCATATACGGCGCCTTTTATTTTATATTCTAAGTTGGAAATTTTACGTTTATCAATTTTCTACGTTTTTCTCATCATTATTTTTCTTTTTTATGGCTTTTGTGTCCTACCTAAAATTGAGAATCTTAACTATATATATATATATATATATAGTTAAGTAGACGGGTCGGCCTAAAGTCGTTATCAGCCAGTCAGCATATCCCCTTTTCAATAGCGCTAGACCAACGAAATTGTTTTAGCATCTGAGGTGGAGCGTGACACCTACCATCAGCTCCTTACTTTACGGCACAGATATCTGTGCTACTTATAGGCTGACTTGGCGAGGACCGGGATCGAACTAGGAACCTTTTGGTCTCTGGCCGAACGCTCTACCAACCGAGCTAACCCGTATATGTATATTAAATGTTGTATATTTTGGCGGCAAGTTATTTTGTAGACAGGTTTTATTGAACAACACGGAACATTTCTTTTTCATTATCTGGATTTGTATTTTTTCCAGTCTTCTGTCGATTTTTCGAATGTTAGGATCCAGTTGGAATATGATTATTCTCCATACTATCTGCACGAGCGCTTTCGACTGCTTTTTTTGCCGTCATCAGGGTGTATATGATTTGGTGTTCTTTTTTTTGTAGTTCTGTTATCTATTTTGTTTTTACACACACGGTGCCTGAAACCAAAGTA
>CM042158.1:34056697-34059197 GCA_023376005.1 Doryteuthis pealeii | reverse complement strand
TCAATTTACGTAGCTTATTTATATCGGTTAAATATGTTTTTATATATAGCTAAAAAAAGTAAAGTCGTCAGGGTATCTTAATGTTGTTATTAGCCAGACACCGGGGGAGTCTATCACCTTTTCTGTAGCGATAGACCAAGGATATTGTGTTGCACATCTATCATCAGCCCGCCACTTTACCGCACAGATCCCTAGTGGTTCTTAGGCGGACACTCTACAGACTGGGATTAATCTTATTATAATGGAGATTGTGTGCTTTTCTTTCTGTAACCGAAACTATATTACTACTCATATCACTATTCCCTTTGTTATTGACATCACATTTTCCATGATTGTATTTTTATTTAAACCTCAATTATTAATAAAATTGATTTACATTATTAATACTGTTAACCATGTCTACATACTGACAACATGCAATTATATTTATATATACAACAAAATAATGGTTTACAGTGTGAACGGGAAGGCTAATTTGCGTATTGATATTAAAAATGTGATTTTATTAAATATGTGCTTAGTATTATTGATTTCTAACTGCTTGGTTTTATTCTAATGAATATAATGAAAAATCTCTTCAATGAATCTTAAATGAAATCCATTAACCAGAAAAAATAACTGTCATTTTATTCTTTACTTCCACTTTTAACTAAATACTTAAATTAGAAAAAATAACAATGAAAGACGAGAGTGATGGAAGAGTAAGTTTCAGTTGTTCTATTTTTTATTATACTCCCTCTGTTTCAAATCTTTTTATCAGTATTCTTATTTAGTTTCATTAGCCTTTCTAATTTAATATAATATTTTATTACATTAAACTTAAATACTTGCACCCGGAGGGTGCATATATCTGCTAGTATTTTTAATATCTAAAAAAAAAAAAAAATAGGGGAGATAATATGATGTATCATCATCATGTCGCGTTGTTAGCACGGATATCAATGACAATCTCTCGCCATCCGTCCCTATCGCTCATCATTCTCGGGAGGTCCTCTATGCAGCATCCTGTATCCGCACAGAGCTGGTCAATGTACGTCTTTGCTGGTTGGTCCACACTGGTGTGTCCATGTACTGGCTTCCTCAGGAGGACGTCGCTTATGAGTTCGTCCTTGTTTCTCCAGCAGTGTCCTGCGTGTCTTGTCCGTCTTACTCGGATGGTTTGGGTGATATGTGGCATACTTCCAGTGAAAAATAAATAACAACATCTATACACACTGCTACGAAATAAAGGTCTTTTTATAATTAAATACGTTGGAAACATTTAAATGTTTCAAAAGAATTGAATTCTTTATTTGACTATTTATTTATGTCAGAGGACTTCACATTCTTAAGTGATGCTCTGACCAACATTCACCATTTCGCCACGTATAATACACACCCCACTTTACGAGCATCGTCATAAAATCCAATATACTAAAAGGTGATCGTCTAATCGTGTCCTAGTAGAGGGATTAATAGTGGTTACTAATCCTAATCTTGAAGCTAGAAAACCAATAGAAGCCTTTAAGCATTGAGAGACAACGGGACGTATTCTTACAGTGAAAAATTCAAATAACCCCATTGCTCTGCCATCTGATTATATACAACAGTTTATAACAAATTTAACTTACTTTGTCACAAAGCATGAATTATGGGGTATCCAGTGAGAATTGTTCTAACAATGTTCCGCTATTCTATATCGCTACCCATTGTGGGGTCTTTTGCTCTTCTGTCTGAGAGTATACAGCCGTTACTATTTATTAATCTTAGCTCACAGTATAAAGTATCGGGCACCCACTGAGGATATGTATTAAATATACTGTGATAAATAGGATATAAATATTTGAATATCTTAAAATATAGTTTTAGTGAATTTGGGTGTCCCAGAAAAAACAGAACCCACAAATTTTGCAATAAAACTGTTAATTGTAACTAGTGGGGTTTAGGGTTAGGATTGGGGTCTAGGGTTTAGGGTTAGTTTAATGGGGAAAAAAGAAAAAAAGAACACAAACCCTAACCCTAACCCCAACCCCAACCCTAACTCTAAACCCTAACTCTACCCCCCTAGTTAAAATGAACAGTTTTATTACAAAATATGTGGGTTCTGTTTTTTTCTGGGACACCCTAACTTACTAAACAAAAGTTCATAATTACCGGTATTTTTTATTCCAGAATAATAAAAATCGTGCAAAATACTTTAATATTTCGAAAGAATCGAATTCTTTATCTTACTATTAATTAATGTCAGAAGACTTCACCTTCTTAAGTGATTCTCTGACCAACATCTGACCTTCACCATGTCCACATCTGATTGCACACAACAGTTGCTACTTATTAATCTTAGCTTACTTTGGCACAGAGTATGAGGTATGGGGCATCCTGTGAGAATTGTGTTACCAATGTTCTCCTGTCCTATATCGGTAATTTTTGTGGGGTATCTAGCTCTTCTACCTGATAGTATACAGACGTTATTATTTATTAATCTTAGCTTACTTTGGCACACAGTAAGACTATGTATTAA
>CM042158.1:34036697-34044197 GCA_023376005.1 Doryteuthis pealeii | reverse complement strand
TATATAACTTAACAAAAAAGAAACACAAAAAAACCCAAATAAACCACCAAAAACCAACACACAAGCCAATAATAAACAGACGTACAGACAAGATAAACTGAGATTTGAAATAATGATATTTAAAACAAATTCAGTCCGAATTCCCACATCAGCCATATTGGAGCTGAGAAGTTAAACTGTATAAAAGAGCAAACATTCGAGAAGACCTTTTATTTTTCTAATCAACCGAGTAAATATAAAATCTACGATGAACAGTTGCTATAAATCTTCTGTAAAAGTCTTCAGAGCAGCCATTATCGGTTGCCTTCCCGACTCTTTTCTGTGAAATTCGACATTTGTGTTTGTGATAAATAAACGAATAATCACATCAGTAAATGAAGGGGAAAAAAGAAAAAGAAAAGAAAAGAAAAGAAAGACTGAAAGAAAAGACAGAAAGAATGAAGCGAGTCGAGAACACAAAGATTTACCCATTTGATGCACTTATCATTACAAAAGCTCGTCACGTCTTTCTTAGTTTTTCAAATTCAATTTATTTTCTCAATAACTGTAATTTGTTCAACAACATTTTCAGCTTTTTACTTGTGATTTATGTTTTAATTTCATTGTAAAGCGTAGTCAAGCGATTCTCTGTTGTGTACGTATATACTTTCACGTTAGATTAAATAAGATTGTGTATTTGGGATAGTATCTCTCTCTCTCTCTCTCTCTCTCTCTCTCTCTATATATATATATATATATATATATATATATATATATATATATATATAAGTACTTCCACAAACTAACACTATACAGATGTTTAAATATATATATATATTTGTGTATGTATAAATATATACACACACACACCATATATATATATATATATATATATATATATATATATATATATATATATACAGACATTTATATAAACATTCATAAACACTAACGATATATATATATATATGTGTATATATATAAACACACACGCACTTACTATATATATATATATATATATATATATATATATATATATATATATATATATATATATATATATATATACTTGGAATAGGTGTAGTTTTTGAGTCTTTTTAATTTACACCATATGTCTCGAACTTTGTGTACATTGGTGGGTTAAGAGTAAATCTTATAGGATGTACGTCTACTCACTTATACATTGGAATCAGTACGTTGAACTTTGAAGTATATATATATATATATATATATATATATATATATATATATATTTATATATATATATATATATATATATATATATATATATATATATAATGTGTGTGTGTGTGTGTAAGTGTGTGTGTGTGTCAAGAGAGAGATACGAACATTCAGATAAACAGAAAGTAAACGCACGAGCGAGGGAGAGAATATTAGAGAGATAAAAATTCATGTATGGATGCGTGTGTGTATATATATATATATATATATATATATATATTATATATATATATATATATACACAACATACTTACGAAGTATGTTTATATGACGCTTGTCTTATTCAGTTATATACTGCGTATATTTATTCAATCCCTGCCACCCTCTCCCACCTACACTCATACACACACTCTCTCTCTCTATCTCTCTCTCTCTCTCTCTCTATATATATATATATATATATATAGCTCTGTGCTATTATAACATATGTACTTGTGCACTAATCCCTTACTATCGCAATATGAACGACAGACGAAGAATTGCAAAAATAATTAGGGAGGCTAAAAAATTATCTGCTATTTCGCCATAACATATTTTTATTGTTGCGCACCATTCTGTGCATGGGTGCTTATAGTTAGCACTGCTGTGGCCCCGTGATCGAAATCTGAGTCTAATCGTGCCATTTCGCTTGCTGTATTTATAGTGTAAACATGGCCACTCCACTAGCAGATTTGTCAGTGTCACATATGCTTCTGAATTATTGGTCTTAAACACCATATAATTACAAAGAAAAGGACAAAAACCCTCTATTACACCCCGGCGAGCTGCGAAGCCTTTTAGCACATCACTTCTGCATCACTCCTGTATTCCTGAACTCATCTCACTGGCCATGATTCCGTGTCGTCTGCTAGCTACATTCTAGGACCTGTAGACGTTGTGAATATGCTCAAAGCACCTCTGCAGTGCCCCCCCCCCACCGAAAGTTGCACAAACCAACAAATATGACGAGAGAGAAAGAGAGGAACAAACAACAAAGACAAAATCATTTGAACACAATCAAATGGCAGAGATGAGGTATATAGTTCGCATTCATCCAGTCCTATCGGCTGCTATCTCATCTTCTCCCGTCGCTTGACGAGATGAGACGGGGCACAAGACCCTCTCTTGTTCCTTTGAAGGGCTTTTGCTTAGTTGTCTTCTACTGGGCAAACTGAGCTGATCTTACTCCTTCGACCTCCAAAACTCAACTAACTTCCCCGGTCTCCAGAAACTAACTGTGTAAATTTCCCAGAATCCCTCAGATCTTATCTCATTCTCATTCCCCGAGATTCCTCACGAGATTTCAAAATCGTTTGTTCGAAGGCCACCCTCAATGATGAGTTTTATGGCCCTTTTAACAGTAGCGAACTATTACTTGCACAAAGGACCAGATTTGCTGTCTGTCTCTAACCTTAATGAAACCTTTATCACACTTTTTTATCTACCCTAAATCCTTTTCTTAGTTTTGATGGTTTCTCTGACTTATCATTGACCCTATACACAATACACCTATCTACCTATAGTAAGAATTGGTAAGACACGGCAACAAGCAGTCATAACTTAATACGATTCTATCTTGTTGCAAATCTACTGCAGAATGACAGGGTATTTATGAAATATCATAGAAACCAAGCAGCCAATCAGATCTCAAGGAATGGAATCACTCAAATACATGAATGGACTATTCTTGATTCCCATAAATACCAGCTGTCTTAAACACTACCTCAGTTGTGCTTAGCCAGTTGCTGTTGTTCAAACCAACAGTAGACTGACTGACTAACTGACTTCAATAAGATTCAACTATTTTTATATTCAGAGGACCTTAATTTATTCCCAGGAGGTACAATGTTTATTAGAAAGTGTTATGGTTTTTTACACACTAATAAATATGAAGCGCTTAATGAAAATACAAGACCGGATTGTTGGAAATTAACAAGGTTTTATTAAACACATAGTAGAGAAGTGCTTCTATGTATGCACACACACACACACATATGTACGTATACACATACACATACACATGATCAAGACTGAATACACATACACATACTCATATGTGAGTGGTCTTACTACTATCTACCTCACACAACGATATTCACACATATATGTGGTTTGACTTAATACTACGCATCTATATAACTAACTGTAGAGCCACAAATAAACACACACCTGCACTATGCATCCATGCACCAATGCATATTACTATAACTCCTTCTAAGTCAGCTAGGGATTTAGAACACACCGAATGCACCTCTGCAGAGGGTTAAGAACCCTCTAACGGAGCCACCTGTTTGCCGTGGTTAGCGACCCGTAATGATTAAGGATTGAACCCTGGTGGCTTCACAGTCCATGACATGTAACACACCACTTTAGCCCTTACTTAGGCTACACGGATGGCCAATTGGCTTGTCACACCAAATCCTAGCACCTATATGATAGTTCAAACCCTATTACTCTCATGGTAAGCCCCAACGCTTATATCTGCTAGAAAGCGGTTGATGAGGGTCATAATATCCTGGGCATGACGTTAAACTATCTGATGGTTTAGTTCTACTTCTGGTGTTCTGGAGAATGTGTACTCCACATTTATTGCCATTACTCTCAGGTCCACTCTGACCCAGAGTGGTAGTACCTGTTAGGGTCCCATGGGGTTAATAGAAAAAATGGCTTTAAAAATGTGTTTTAAAAATGAGTTTAAAAAGAAACAAATGAGTAAAAATGGAACTTAAAATACAACAAAAATAGAAGAGAACAGGCTGTGCTGTCCCGCTGTCACATAGGCCATACTTACACCACTCATCATTTGCTGCAGTACACAGAATCCCCAATATATACTACGTGCCAAGAGAAATTTACAGTGAAATATATACTGCTAGAGTGTGTAGACTTTGATCTAGTGCAAACAAAATACTACCAAACAAGTAAATTGAAAAAAACTTTTCCCGAAAATAAAACCATCCAAGATTTTACATTTCCTAAAAGAAGTGGGGTTGTACTGAACAATAGTTAAAATATATATATATATATATGCATTTTTATTCTACCAAATTATCGCTACGAATCTAAAACATAATTGGCATTAAATGACACACCGAGGTTGATATGCCGTAAAACAAAACAAAACAAACAAACAAAAAAAAAACAAGTAGGACAGATTGGGTTATTTAACATTGATAAGGGGTTAACAGTCAACTAGAAAGAACACTCTGAATTCAGTCACCGTTTTAAAATGAGTACCCGTCAAGAATGAATCAAACAAAACCTCTTCGGCATAAAATAACCAAACAAAGGTTGACATGCCGTAAAATCAACCAACCAACCAAACAAACAACCAACTAGCCTAACAACAAAAACACTCTCAGTTTCTTAGGTTGCTTTAATCAAGAAAAATGTGGAAAATTGGCCCAGCCACCAATTGCAGGTTTGACACCTTCAAAAATCCACTTGATGCTGCTGATTAATTTTCTAATTTGCATTACGCCATTATTTCGGAGGTGTCTGCACATATTCTGCAAGTGTCTGCACATACTTTGAAAGTGTTGAACAATTACCACGTAATCTACAACAGAAAAAAGTATTTAAAAACGGATGTAACGTCGGGGCCTCTTACAGATCACTGAACGAAGTGATGAGCCTGTTCAATACTTTGATCGGTAACCATTTAACCATTTAAGCAACAGCGGGTACTGTAAGAAAACATAATATCAATTATGAATCCATTCGGTATTAGATGGCCAGAAAAGTGTTAAGGCGTAAAACAAAACAACTAGGTCATTCAGTTATTGATAATGACTTTTTTCTACAGATATACTTAAACTACAAGGGATTTATTGCATAGGTAATTTTTGAAGGTACTCGTAAGAAAAAATGGAGGCGTTTGTATACAAATGGTTTCCGATGTAGTATATAAGGACCATATTACCTTTAGGCACCCCTTTTTGATCTCGATTAAGAAAGGACACGTTTTTCATTTACACCGTCAATATCCGGTTGTTTGTTAGGGGTTAGGGTTAGAGTTAATGGTTACGGGATATGGTTAGGGGTTAGTTTTATAAATTTTTTAATCTAAAAAACAACCGGATATTGACGGTGTAAATGAAAAGCATGTCCTTTCTTAATCGAGATCAAAAAGGGGTGCCTAAAGATCATATGGCCCGTAAATAAAAACGGCGACCGGAGTCCAAAACATGGACCGTTGTTTGCATTTCACAAAAGACTACTACCCTTGCGGTCAAGTCCCGTTGAAAGCTTCGGTTCCCACTAGATCACCGAAGTTAAGCGACGATGAGCCTGTTACTACATTGATTGGTAACCATTTAAGCAACAGCTGGTACTGTAAGAAAACTGAATATTAATTATGAATTGATTCGACATTCGATGATCTGATAAAGGTTAATAAGCCGTAACACAAAACAACCAGGTCACACCGTAATGATAATTGCTTTCTTCTACAGATATACTAAAACTACAAGTTTACGTGAAAGCCATTTTCTGAATTTTTAAATATAACTTTAGAATTTTAAAATATGATATTAATGATAATTTTTAGATATATATATTTACCAGCTCATCCGCACGAACAGGATACGACACAAGGTCAATTTCTTAATCGGAGTTTAACAGGTTTGAATTCAGAGTTTTCCTTCTCCTAGACTGGTTACCTAGCAATGGTTAAAATGTTCAGTCTGCCCTACTATTCATCCATAGCTGGAAGGATAATTGGATTCATACATTTCAGCGCCATGTGAAATGCAAACAGCTTAGTCCAGGAACTGAACTCGGGTCGACGAGTCCATTTCTTATGAATCTAACTATTATACTACGGGCGACTCCTTTAATTTTTAAATATAGCTTCAGAATTTTCTCCAGCGATTTGTGAACGACATATTATGGTTGACTGATTATAGCAGCCATAAACATGAAGTAAAAGGGTGAGTCAAAATTTGAATTGTTTCACTCCGTGTGTGATTTGCAAACCACCACACAGGTGAACGTGAAACGGGAGTCTAATTCAAGAACTTATACTTTACGAGTTTGAACGGGTCTGTAATGCCGCGTTCGTGTTGTTGTGTGAAAGGTGAAAGGTGAAGGCGCAGTTGATCACAGTACAGTAACCAGATGGTTCAAGAAATTTCGCTCAGTTTGTAAGTGTAACGCTATGCTCTCATTTCGGAATGGAGAGATGACGTGTCAACATTTGTTACGTTATAGCTCTTACTTAGAATTGAGTGATGATGTTTGATAGTAAAATTAAATGTAGTCTTAGCGCTAGACCGGTTCTACATTAACTTGCGGTTAAAACACGCTAAAAGCAAGGATTCCTCCTAGATCCCCGAAGCTAAGTCGCGATGAGTTTGTGACCACTTAGGAGCAGTTGTTGGATTATTTTGGTACATAAGTTGTGCTGCAATCTACCACTTAAATTTATAGACTAAGCGAGGTGACGTGGTTTAAATCTCAACCAATCAACAGTCTGAATGTGGGGCTGGTGAACTACTTAATCACTGATACTGAGAGACGTCAATTTGCAATCATTGCTGGAGACACTTGCAATACTAAGGAGCACCAAGAAACAACCAAAATGTTCTTTACCAAGGATTTCTGCTGGACAATTGCTCTTGCTTGAAGCCCAAAGATGGCCACTAAAATCGTAATTTTCGTTTGTAGTCAGAATAAAACCTGCAATCTCCAGATGATTATCACAGAACTGTATTAACTCCATTCCTATACCCATCACACTTGGCCGAAATGTTGTGTATCTAACAATAAAGATGAGGACAATAGTAAAAAAAAAACCTAGATAATACAAATTAACAATCCTCATCTAAAAAATTCAGACAACAACTTTTCGTTGTACAAAAGAAAGATTTCAACAATATAAGTCACGCTAAAAGCAAGGATTCCTCCTAGATCCCTGAAGCTAAACGGCGATGAACTTGTTTACTACATAGAGGAGTGACAACTTAGGAGCAGTTGATGGATTATTTTGGTACATAAGTTGTGCTGCAATCTACCACTTAAATTTATAGACTAAGTGAGGTCACGTGGTTTAAACCTCAGCCAAACAACTGTCCGGATACTTAGCTGGTTAACAACTAAATTGCTGATACTGAGAGACGTCCATTTGCAATCATTGATGAAGGTTCTTCAAGAGTGAGGAGTGCCAAGGAACAGCCATAGGATTCTCCACTAAAGGATCGCGCTCTGCTTAACACAATGGATCGCCGCTGGACAGCGCTATTGCTAGATGACTAAAGGGTAGCCACAAGAATCGTAACAGCGGTATGTAAATCTGAGGCT
>CM042158.1:33969197-34029197 GCA_023376005.1 Doryteuthis pealeii | reverse complement strand
AGGTAGTTGACTCATTCCTTTATCTTGGCTCTATCCAGAGATCAAACACTTGATTCAGGGACCATATTACCTTTTTGATCTCGTTTAAGTAAGGACATGTTTTTTTATTTGCACTGTCAATAACCGGTTGTTTGTTAGGGGTTAGAATTAGGGGTTAGGGTTAGGTGTTAGTTTTATAATTTAAAAAAACATCTAAAAACGTCTGTTAAAATAACCGGATATTGACGGTGTAAATAAAAAACATGTTCTTTCTTAATCGAGATCAAAAAGGGGTGCCTAAAGGTCATATAGTCCTGATTCAGAAATAGCTCTAATGATTGAACGAGTCAGCAATGCCTTTGAAATTACACCCCCACACACAAATAAACAAACAAGTTATTGCTTAATAATAAAACAAAAAGGGTAGGCCAAACCTGGAATGATAATCAGACATTGTTGAACAGACGCACACACACACACATGCACAAACGCACACATAAACACCCACACACACACTCACAGACGCAGAGAATTTGGAAGATTTAAGACACAAAGCAGAATGGACGGTCACTAACAACATCTCCATTTTCAGAAGTCTTCTCTCGAAGAGAATTTATCTCGAAATTTCAAGAATAAATTAGAGGTTAACAAACATCACCATAGTTACTTTATTTTTCTTTACACTTGCATTGTGATAGCCTTGAAAACCAACCACCAAACCATATATATATTTGTTTTCTTCTATTGCTACGAACCCAAAACTTAGTCGGCACCGAGGTTGGTATGCCGTAAAGCAAAACAACCGAAATAAACAAATATCTCATATAGATGGAAAAATGGAAGATGAGGACACCGTTCAAAATTATAATTTGCGATTATGATATTTTTCTGAATTTTAGAGATGAGCATTGATAATTAGTATTATTTGGATTCATTCAGACAATAAAGATGAGGTCAATAGTACAAATAATCCAAATAATACTAAATGCGCTGATAAATTTGTTGGAGTTTTTTTGGATATAAGGCGTGTGACAGATGCCTACTTCTAAATATAGACTCGTTGACTACCACGTGACCACCGAAGATTCCTATTGTCCAATCACTGGCAGTGCTGCTGCTGCTGTTGTATTTATACTAGTCTGATTCTTAACCTTGGCTCATTGCTATTTGGATCATCTTGGACGTCGGACTTACAAAGAATACTTAACACCGGATTCTTATTGGCTTGCTTACTTATTTACTACATCTGGAACTAAAGGATGGCGGCCAGATACTCAACAAAATTTTCTAAAAATATTCAGTAAATTCTGAATTAATAGTTTTATTTATATTAGCAAGTTTTCTGCCAAACATGTCCGGATTTATGATCTTGTTCCAAAGCAAATGTATGGATAATTCAAAAGAGAACACCGAATTATTATCAACGGTCGAATAAACTAGGTAATCACTAGACCATACGAGACACCCTGCTATTTGTTCCGATCGACCACCAAGGTAAAAATCATAAGGTAAGAAAGCTCGTTGTTATGACGTCAAACTAGTATTATCTGCGTTATTCGGACTATTGTCCCCATCTTTATTGTTATTTGTACAACGTTTTGGCCGATATGCGCTCCGGCCTTCTTCAGGTATTTCTTGTCGGACTCGAGAACCTTCTCGGACTCGGAACCTTCTTTTCGGACTCGGGAACTGTTTTGTCGTAGTCGGGAGCCATCACGGAAATTTGAACCTAACCCTTTATTCAGTCCACGCGGGTATGTTGTTCTCATTCTGCTAACCTTTGATCGGGTAGGAGTTGTGTTAATTATTTTTCTATGTTACTGCCTCTACTCAGGAATGAACCCGGAATCCAGAGATAACTGTCACTTAGAACTGTCTTAACCTAACTACCTTATCCACTAGGATCATGTGTCCAATTGTTCAATCCAAAGTATAGGCAGTAACATAATTAACACAATTCCTACCCCAGCTATGGTTAGCGGAATGAGAACAGGATACCCCCGTGGACTAAATAAGGGGTTAGGTTCATAGTTCTGTGATAGCTCCCTATTATGACAAGAAAGTTCCCGACTACGACAAGAGAGTTCCCGAGTTCGAAAAGAAGGTTCCCGAGTCTGAAAAGGTTCCCGAGGGCGACAAGAAATACCTGAAGAAGGTCGGAGGGCATATCGGCCGAAACGTTGTACAAAATAACAATAAAGATAGAGACAATAGTCCGAATAACGCAGATAATACTAAAGCGTGTTTTATATACATATCTAAAAAAAAGCTATTGAACACCTTTAATTTTTATAATACACACACAGGCGTTAGAGTCGGGGGAAATGAACTCGAGTTCAAATCCTGGACGAATCTGTTTAAATTTCACATAGCGCTAATACCCTTGTGAAATGTATGCATCCAAATACTCTCCCGCCAGCTATGAGTATATAGCCAGAGTAGACTAGGCTCTTAACCAATCCAGAAGGAGGAAAATTCTGAATTCAAACCTGATAACTCACCTTAAGATTTGACCTTGAGCCACATACTGCTCGTGTGGAGGGGTTGGTAAATATATATTATACACACATACACACACAATAAAAATGTAAACATATCAATAAGTACAGTCTAGTTCCATATCATATATTTAACATCATCACGTGATCATAACGTGGAGACGCGTGGTGTAATGGATTCGTAGGAAATGGACTCGTCGACCCGAGTTCAATTCCTGGACGAAGCTATTTGCATTTCAAATAGCGCTAATACCATTGGGAAAGGTATGAATCCTATTCTCCCCTAGCTATGGGTAAATAGCAAGGTAAGACTGGGCTCTTAAGACTGGCTAGTAACCAGTCTAGGAGAAAGAAAACTCTCAATTCAAACCTTGAACTCCGGTTAAAAAATTGAACTTGTGTCGCATCCTGCTCGTGCGGAGGGGTTGGTATATATATATATATATATATATATATATATATATATATATATATATATAATATCACCATGTGTAAGTCTCTGTATTACGCATTCTTTCTCATTTATTCATATCTTACCTCTGGATGTTATTTTATGTGCTATAATTAGACCGAATGTCTTCTTTTATCTATTTAACTGTATGTGTTTCTTTTAATAAAAAATAACAACATTGCCCGTGGGTATCGGAAAATACACGCAAGGATTCGATAAACAAACTAAAGATATATATAAAAATAACCAAGCCAGACGCAGGCAGTTCGGGTCTTTTGACGAAAATACTTTTTTTTTTCTAAATTTCTACCGGAAGTTGGATGACATACTGATTACTAGCTTACGGATAAATCTTTCCCGCTCTTTAATTGGATGTGATTTCGCCATGTTCTTTTTGCAGTCAGTGATTGGGCCGGCGCCATTTTGTGAAGTGCTAAAAATACAACAAAAAAAAAAAAAAAAAACAATAATGATGTGTGAATTAAACGAATGAATCATGATGCAATAAAACGTTGATAATTATGAATGAGAAGCTGGTGTGTTCTTACATTGTGAAGGAAGTGGAAAACGGAAAGAAGAGATGGATCGAAATTAATAGCATTCTTCCGGAAAATAAAACCATGCTTATCGAGAGAAACAATTACTCTTATAGCGTTACAATAATAATAATAATAATAATAATAATAATACTTGGTTAGGAAGGTGATCCACTGGGAATTATGCAAAAAATTGAAATTTGACCATACAACAAAATGGTATATACATAAACCAGAATCTGTTCTTGAGAACGAAACGCATAAATTTCTCTGGGACTTTGAGATAAAAACGGATCACCTTATCCCAGCAAGAAGACCAGACCTACTGCTGATTAACAAAAAAGAAAGAACTTGTCAACTGGTGGATTTTGCAGTTCCAGCAGATCGCTGGGTGAAGCTAAAGGAAAATGAAAAAATGGACAAATACCTGGACCTTGCCAGAGAACTGAAAAAAATTATGGAATACGAAAGTCAAAGTGATAGAAATTGTAATTGGTGCACTTGGAACGGTCCCAAAAGGATTGGAAAAAGGATTAGAACATCTGGACATCAGAGGAAACATTGAGACCATCCAGAATACTGCACTGCTGCAATCTGTCAAAATACTCAGAAGAGTTCTGGAGACCTGAGGAGACTTGCTGTCACTCAGACTCCAGGGAAAGACCATCAGCTAACACTGATGTGAAAACTCAAAAGGAGTGAATAATAATAATAATAATAATAATAATAATAATAATAATAATAATAATAATAATAATAATAATAATGAGACGAAACGGCCAATCATATAATAACCAAATTCAGAAACTAGCGCAAAGAGGGTACAATACTAGGCAAAACTCTATGGGAGAGGCAATTCACTGAGAATTATACAAGAAATTCGATTTTCACCATACAACTAAATGGTATATGAAGCAGCCTGAACCTATCCTGGAGGAGACGCATAATATCCTGTGGGACTCAAGGCACAGACGGATCATCTAACCCCGGCGAGGAGATCGTACCTAGTATTAAATCGACAAGAAGAAGAGAACCTGTCATCTCGTGGACTTAGCTGTCCCGGCCGACTACCGAGTGAAAATAAAAGAAAGCGAAAAGATAGACAATACTTAGACCTTGCCAGAGACTGAGAAAACTGTGGAACATGACAGTGAAGGTGGTACCCATTGTAATTGGTGCACTTCAACGGGCCCCAAAGCTCTGGAAAAGAATTTGGGTGAATTGGAAATCAGAGGAAGAATCGAGACCATCCAAATTACAGCACTGTTGGGATCAGCTAGAATACCCAGAAGAGTCATGGAGACCTGTGGAGACTTGGTGTCACTCACTCTCCGGGGAACCACCGGCTACGACAGGTGTGATGAACTACAACTACTACTACTACTACTACTACTAATAATAATAATAATAATAATAATAATAAGATAATAATAATAATCTTGCCAACATAGAGGATTGCATAGATGCCTCAATTCAAGAATCCAAAAATATACGATAAAGAGCAATATCAATAATAGAAGTGGGAAGGAAAAAACAAATATATAGATACTTTAAACGTAAAATTCGGAAGATTTCATAAGAAAAAACCTGGACATGGTTAAGAAAGGGAAACCTCAAGAGAGAAACTGAGTCACTAATAAACCACTGGTAATTGTGTAAAAACTAAATTGGTCCTTTCTTAAAATGGACAAGAGAGAAACTCAGACAAATTGAACAAAATACTAGGAAATTAGTAACAATGCACAAGGCGTTACACCCTAGAGGCGATAGAGATAGGCTATATGTATAAAAAAATGAAGGTGGAAGAGGTCTTGCCGATATAGAGGATTGTGTAAATGCTACAATCCAGTGACTCGAAGACTACACGATAAAGAGCAAGGAAAGCTTAATTACAACAGCCGATGACAGCAGCTGCAAGATATGGACAAACAGAAAAACAACAAAAACAAGAAAACAGAAATGGGTAGACAATTATCATTACACAATACTATTTTTTATACAAGTAAAACTTCAGAGAATTGTGTGAATCCGGGGGACGATGGCTGCTAATAAGCGGAATAATTTATTTTGAGAAGATCAAAAAACAATTTTAGATTACTTTATTTTTTATATGTTTATTAAAGCTTGCCAAAGAATTTGCCTACCATTCCCAAGGGTATGAGCGCTATGTGAAATGCAATCAGCCTCGTCCAGGATTTGTACTCGGGTCACCGTGTCCATTTCTTATGACAATAATCATTACACACCAATCTCCACTAAACTATGGTATTCTTTATATAAGTAAAACGATTAAGAATTGTGGGACAACGGATGATATGGTTGTTTTGTTTGTTTTTTTTGTTTTTGTCTTTTTGTTTGTTTTTCTGTGTATCAACCCTTTTCTGGTCATTTAATACCGAATCAAATTACTAATGAAATTCTGTTCCTTACATTACATACTGTTGGCTTAAATGTTTACCCATCTAATTATTGTACATGCTCATTGCTGCTTAACTTCGGGAACCATTGCTTTCGACGTGACTTGACTGTAGGCCATGGAATTAGGTTTAAATGCATACTTTTCACAAAGGTATTAGCGCTATGTGAAATACAATTCCTGGCGCAACACCATGAAGCCAAGAGGTCCAGAAGAAAATGGCGGCAACAAAGCACCGGCACATCAACATCTTCAGGAACAGTCTTCACATGCGACATCTGTGGTCGAGAATGTTTGGACTTCACAGTCACAGGAGGCGCTGTAACTTCAGCAGCACATGAAATATATAGTCTTCCGTGACTGCAATGCCAATGATGATGAATGATTAGCGCTATATGAAATGCAAACAGCATCGTCCAGGATTTGCACTCGGTTCACTGTGTCCCTTTTCATGACAATAAACATTACACAAGACGATTACCCTTTTTGAAAGGTCCAAAAATTCAAAATAATATCAATCCTTTGCAAGTCTCTCCAGCAAACGAAATGCAATTCCTTTCCCAACCGAACACACCACTCTTACTTCAAATAGCAGTCGTCAGATTTCACTTGCCGTCCAAAACACTTTCTTCCTCACTCCCTGTGTCAGCGACAGTCCGTCTTATATCTGCTCGTTCGTCTGCGCTTATGCAAATTCGGATATACTTCATCCTGGTCTCTGCTAACAGCACCTCAGCTACGAGAAGGTAGCGAGTTCGAATACCCGTAGCCACTCGCCATACTCTTCCACGTCGCACAGGCCAAACATATTCTGACGCGCTTTTGTTGTGGGGTCTGGGAATCTGCTTGTTCATAGGGCTGCCTTTGAATTTCGACACAATTACATATATAATTTATACAGTAATTATGATTACGACGGTATGAGTATAGATAAAAGGATATGAAAACAACATGATATGATGTTAAAGTGAAAACATTTTATAACATATTCATAGATAATATTGAACAATATTTCGATTTTATAAAAATCATCTTCAGAGCTTGTTAATACTCCGTACTATGAAGGGCGGAAACGAAAGTCAAATGAATTCAAAACGAAAACCTTTTTTGCAACATCAAGGTTTTCGTCTTGAATTCATATGACTTTCGTCTTGAATTCATATGACTTTAGTCTCTGCCCTTGATAGTACGGAGTATAAACAAGCTCTGAAGATGATTTTTATGAAATCGAAATATTGTTAAATATTAGCTATGAATATGTTATAAAATGTTTTCACTTTATTTAGCATATTGTGTTGTTTTCATATCCTTTTATCTATACTCATATATATATATATATATATATATATATATATATATATATATATATATATATATATATATGTGTGTGTGTGTGTGTGTGTGTGTGTGTGTGTGTGTGTGTGTGAAGAAAGGAAGTGAATCCGACGGTATGTAGTATATTAAGAAAAATGAAAAAACACAGGTTTAAATGGGTTAAGTGGTGAGTTTATTGGCTGACGCTGCAGTGTTTCGATCTATTAATTAGATCATCTTCAGGGCATAAGAGATGTCATTGGGTCTCAAAAGAAATGACATCTCACCCGTACCTCTTACCAATACACACACACACACACACACAACCTTGAGTTTTACTTCCGCTGTCGTTTATCGCAACAGAAAAAAAATTATACACACACATACACAACCACATACGTAAAAAATGCACAATGTTTCCTTTCGATACACACACTTACAGCGTCCCATACTCACGCCATAAAATAGAATATTTGATGTCGTATTTCAAAACCGTCTCCTTTTTCAAACGTCAACAATTTTTTAAACAGACTGAATGACAAGGATTACCACTCGCTTTTCTCGTTATTCTGTGATAAATAATTTCTTATCGTATGCCCTGAAGATGATCTAATTAATAGATCGAAACACTGCAGCGTCGGCCAATAAACTCACCACTTAACCCATTTAAAGCTGTGTTTTTTTTTCATTTTCTTAATATACTACACACACACACACACACATACACACACACACACACACACACATATATATATATATATATATATATATATATATATAATATATATATATATATTATTATATATATATATATATATATATATATATATATATATATATTAATAGGGCTGTTCAATTTCGACACAATTATGTATATAATTTATACAGTGATTAAGAGGGTGTTGTAATTCCTTTTCTTTTTTCTTTCGATATCCGCCCACACACATTTACAAATATTTCAAAATGTACTATAGGAAGGACATGCTGTGTGCTGAAGGCAAATGTCTGTAGTTAATTCCACCCAAACACACACAAAATAAATAGATGAATAAAAAAAATTACAAGAAAGTAATTAATTGCACAACTTAATCCTGTCTCTAGATTACAAATTCAGAAGAAAAGACTCGTTTATTTACATTAAATTTTTATTTGGTTCGAGTGGATACGGCTAAGTGTAAATATTGATTGGCCAAACAGTTTAATTACTCTAAGTGAATTGGTTGATGTTGGTTCATATTCTTTCCGTCCTTTCGGTGAAATCACAACGAGCAGTTCCGCAAGAGATAAAGTTGCCAACTTTGCATCTTTTGAATCTTAATTGATATAAGTCGATGACGCATCAAAGAAAAATAGAAAGCTGGCTGATTCTCTGAATTTTAGAGATGAGGCTTGATAATTAGTATTATTTGTATTATTCGGACTATTGTCCCCACCTTTATTGTTATCTGTATGAAAAAAACGAAATCTATCTTAATAGATTCTCAGAAGACTTGAATATCAGAAGTACAAAGAAGTTAGATATAAACAAAGTGAATAATTAAAAACGAGGCTCAAATTAAAAACAGCTGATACATAGAATTACAAATGACTTTTTCGGGGTGAATATATGGTAAATTAATCATTAATTTGAAAAGAAAAAGTTTAGTTCAAGGGACAAAAAGTTAATTTTAGGAGACATAGAGAAATAAAAATAATTCTAAACAGGCAAGTATATATAATATTAGCTACCGATATATTTTTTTAGTTCTCTTGAGAAAGGTGTATCTTGAACACAGAAACCATGGTAGAGAGAAAAACGTTTCTTCAACTATATATATATATATATATATATATATATATAATATATATATATGTGTGTGTGTGTGTGTGTGTGTGTGTGTGTGAGTGAGTGTGTTAAAAGAAAGGAAATGAATCCGACGATATGAGTATAGATAAAAGGATATGAAAACAACACAATATATATAATATATATATATATATATATATATATATATATATATATATTACAGGAACTTAATCGTCCAGGTTTGGGGAATCGTCCTCCGGGCGCTATGTGCTTTTTTCAGCTAAATGAATAAGTGTCATGTTTATTCATGATGGCTCCCGATTGCGACAAAAAAGTTCCCGGGTCCAGCAAAACATACCTGGAAGAAGGCCGGAGGACACATCTGCCGAAACGTTGTACTGATAACAATAAGAATTAGGACAATAGTCCGAATAATTCAAATAAACTGAGTGCTGTCTGGTTTGATAATACTAAACATATAAGGGTTTAATTAAAAAAAATGGAAATAACACTGTTGTCTCTCTTTATCAGATATATTTGTGCAGGAGCAGATTCCCAGCCCCCACGAACGAAACGAGTCTGGATATGTTTGGCCTGTGCGAAGGGGAAGAGTGTGGCGAGTGACCACGGAAATTGAACTCCTCACCTCTTCGTTGCTGAAATGCTGGTGAAATTCCGCATGAACACTGCAGAGTAACCCGGATGTAAAGTCTCGTCGTGAGGATTGACGCGTGCTGATGAATGTCGAACGTGCAATTCAGAGTAAGGAGCCCGGATGAAACACAGCAATTGGGTATTTAAGGACCTGCCCTCCCAGATCGGGGGAGAAATCTGCAGTAGTATTTTGGCTGTTGAGGTGTGGAAGGAATATATTTGAATAGTGCTAGTGAGATGACTAGAACTGCTGAGAGAGCAATGCAATTACTGTTGTGCTTGAAGGTGTCAGGAAGTACATTTCGTTTGCTAAAATATTTACCAAAAATTTCCTTTTTTCAACTAGTAAATGCTATTTTTGACCCATTAAAATACATTCTATTTTCCCTTTTCTTTCCTTACATTGTCTGTACAAAGTTAAAAAGATTCAGATCACACGTAAACTGATGTTTGATATTTTTTAAATGTTGGGTATATTTTCCATCTAGCTGAGCCATTATTGGTGTTACGTAATTGCCCTTACCGCCCTTGAATCCCTAGAGTTACAGATCTGTCGGACAATTCGCGCAGGCATGATTTACAGGTGACAGTTCAATGTTCAATCATCGCTGAATAAACCTGGAAAAGGGTGGGTTCCCGTTTATTGGCTATAGATAAACTTGTGTTACTTAACCCCCTCACATTTGGTGACGACATATAAATCAAACGGGGATTTATTTCCCATATCGATTAAGCTAAACCACATCACATATTCCAGACCGATCTCACGAAAAATATTGGCATCCATCCATCTACTAGAGACGATGGAGTTGTGTCCAAAAAAAACGTAGAAACACCTTACCTGGGTGGGTTGAGATGGAGGATGAGCTGATATCCAAGCAACGAGTCCTCCTCTCCACACTGCTGTTGTGGTCAAAAGGAAAGCTAAAAATCCATTGCAGTTTGGTGATTGTGTCGCAGGACTCGCTGGACACTTCGGATATTCAGGATCACACAAATTTAGGACCCCAAGTCCTGATTTGATTTCGAGTTTATTATCTTAGCTTTTCCTTGAAAGGAAGTATAGCCATATTATTTCTTCCTATGTTTTTTTTATTTTTTTAAATTTTCGTCTTTCCATTAATTTTGTTCTCTTTTTCTTTCTTTCTTTTCTTCCTTTTTTCTTCACTTCTTTTATTTTTTTCTGGCTCTTTTTCTTTCTTTTTTTCTTTTTTCGTTTTTATTCCTCTACTTTTCTTCTTCTTTCTTTCTTTCTTTCTTTCTTTCTTTCTTATTTATTTCATTATTATTGCTCTCGCTTTCTTTTGTTCTTTTTACTTTATTGCTATTTTCATTTTTCTTCTTTTTTTCTCTTTTTTCTTTCTTTTTTCTCACTCTTTTGTTTCTTGCTTTTTTTTCCTTCTAGCTTCATTCATTTGGCTTGAATAGGTTTTTTTTTTTATTTTTGTTTCTTTATTTCTTTTTTCATACTCTCAAGTTCTCTCTTTATTTTTCCATCTTATTTCTTCCTTTCATTTTCTTTCTTTTCTTTTCATTGCTCTCTTTTTCTTTCTTTCTCTCGTATTTCTTCTTCTTTCATTCTTTCTTTCCTTCATTTTTCTTAGTATCGTTTTCTTTCTTTGTTATTTTTTCTTACTCTCTTTATCTTCTTTTCTTCATTTATCTTACTCTCTTTTTCTTTCTTTCTTTCGTTTTCATCATCTCCTTTTCATTCTGTCTTTTATTTGTCTTGCTCTCTTTTTCTTTCTTTCTTTCTTTCTTTCTTTCTTTCTTTCTGTTTATTTCTCTCCTTTTCTTCTTTTTCTTTTATGCTCTCTTTTTTTCTTTCTTTCTTTCTTTCTTTCTTTCCCCCTTTTCTTTTTTATTCTTTATATTTATCTTTCTCTCACATTCTTTCTTTCTATCATGCTGTCTTTTCTTTATTCTGTTCTACCTCGCTGGTAAATTCCTCTTTATTTACTCCATAACCTCCTCTCTCTCTCTCTCTCTCTCTCTCTCTCTCTCTCTCTCTTCTCTCTCTCTCTCTCTCTCTCTCTCTGTATATTTCTCTCTTTTTTTCAAACCTTTTCCAAAACGTTGAAACTCTCCAGCCTCGATGTCACGGTGACTCGAGACTGGTCGATTTCGTCTTTCTCATCTGAAGATAACAAACGTCCAATTACGGCTTGACCTTACGTCTTCCTGTTGCTGCCAACGAGCGGTTCAAATAAGAAATGTTCTATCAAATCCACTGCACACATCTACCCACCTCTCCCGTAGAGCAAGTGAAGAATACCCCGGGGAGAGAGTCGGGGGGTCTCGGTGTTGATGAAGACAGGGCAACAATGAAGCCGTTGGTCAGGTGGAAGGACACCGAAGATGAAAAATGCAATAGGCGGCAAAACGCGGCGCACTGCAACAGCGTCTGTGTCAATAGAAACAACAGCAGAATGTTGAATGTTGAATGTGGCTAGGGAAAGATGAGCGGCGAAGGGTTGATGTGTGGGCCAGTAACAAGACGTTAACCTGAGAGTTTGAGATATGACCACAGTGAAATTAGCAAGGGGGAAAATGGCGTCAGTGAAGTGCGGGCTCCATGGTATGAGATTTCCAAGAGGTTGATGCAGAGAGAAGGTGGTAGAACTATTGCTAGATAACGGGAAAGGGTTTCGGAATGGAGGGGAGTAGGTGTTGTGTGTTACTGGTGGAGACGATTCTCCTCGTAGCCGCAGATTTATGAAACTGGTTAGAGAAGAGATTTGTTTCACGGCATTGGAATTAGAGGAGAGAGATTGTGCAAAATCGACCGGTTGGATCTCTTTGTCCAAATAGCTGATTTACAATAGTTATCTTCACCAGGAGACACAGAGGACAGAAATGAGTAATAGAGAATTAAAGAATCAGTGTCGAACAGGAAAGAATTTCAATAGCATTTGGTAAAAGAGCAAGAGAAATTCACTGTTTTATTTTTATTAGAGGGTTCACGTATGCCAATTAACAGTTATTTGTTAACCCGTCTACAAGTTTGAAAATTCTTAATTCAAACCCGTCAAACTCCACTTAAGAAATTGACCTTGCGTCGCACCCTGCTTATAAGGGGAAGGGGTTTGTAAATATGTATATATATATATTTACCAAACCCCTCGGCACGAGCAGGATGTGACGCAAGGTCAATTTCTTAGGCGGAGTTTAACAGGTTTAAATTCAGAGTTTTCCTTCTCCTAAACTGGTTACCTAGCCAAGGTTAAAGAGTCCAGTCTACCCTACTATTTACCCATAGCTGGAGGGAGATTAGGATTCATACCTTTCACAAGGTATTAGCGCAAAGTGAAATGCAATAAAATAAATATGTATGTATATAAGAACAGTAGTGGTACTACTTAACCCATAGCAGGTTAGACTTGCAGATACATTACTGCTGAATTGCGAGTTCTATCCTGTTGGATGCTTCCATGCTGGCGAGTTTGTGTAACATCCTGCCTGTGGCCAGCCGGTTTGGTGAATACCCACGATTGAACCCAAGCTGGTGTTATGAGGGTTTTATTCCTTCCTGAAGGGTATTAATCTGAAAGTAAACATAATTGTTTGGTTGGAGTTTGAACTCGCTTAGTGCTAGATCGCAGACCATCAAGTTAGCCACTACATCACGAGGATTCCAGATCTTTTCGTGTAGGTCAGTGCTTCTCTGACTTTTCTATTTCCCGTACCTTTGAAAACTTTTTTGCATGTTCTCGAACCCTCTAAAATAAATATTATGACTTTAAAGGGCGTGACACTATGCCAAAAGTTGTTAGGGGTACGGGGAATGGAAAAGTCTGGAAACACTGATCTATCCGAACAGATTTGGGAAACACAATCACATGCTTCTCCAAAACGGACTTACATACTTACCTCGGAGAATGAGTTGCACTTACCTTGTACACCCGGCCTCGGCTGGGGGTCCAGTGTGTTTCGGCCACTGGACCGGTAAAGTAAAATTAATAGCGTCGATCCCAGGAGGCACCCCCTTGAGGGGAATGCCGACGGGATCGACACAATTTTTATGCCTACCACCCATGAGCTTCGGCTTGTGGGTGGGCCCACATAAATTCCCTTGTTTCCCGCCCTCATAAGTGGGATGAGAGGCAAATATCCTTACCCCGGAGGGTACATATTCTTGCTAGTATAAACAAAAATGGAATATATTCAAAACAAAAAATATTACTTCAAAGATGTATATATGTATTGATAATATAGCTTGCTATATTTATAGACAAAGAGTGCTTAATATCGGCTATTCATCATATATATTAAAGTTAGAATAGCATATACATAGTCTTTCTTTTAAAGTTTTTAAGTGTTTATCCTTGGCCAGTTGAAAAGGGCTTAAAGAAAGTCCTATGTTATGGAATCCTTTGGTGATCCTTTGGTAAGCGTATAAGTCTTATCCTGCGTATTGGTAAAGGTCCAGTGATTTAATCCTATGTCCGCCGTCCATGAATGTTGTAGTAATTATGACCAGTAGGGTCGGTTAAGTATTGTATCAGCCTCAGAGTACTGCCAGTGATTGGCCAAGGAATAGATCACATAATCTCCGCCTAGTCTATAGGTAAGAGCGAGGATATACCACTCATCTTATATTTGAAAAATCCCAACATTTCTTCAAACCAAAACCAAGATATTATTGTTAAAATCTCAGAAACATAAACACATGTGCAAATTTTAGTAAGAAATTGATTCATACAATGAAACAATTAAAAAGGGACATCGTAGCGCAATTGATTTTAGCACAATATCTTTAAGATTTTCTAATTTAAAGAAATAAAGCAATTTGCTACTTAAATGAAAGCAATTTTCTCCTCCATAATCCAATTTATTACTGAGCTGTCTGCGTTCACGGACACGATAATTTCTAAGGGGAGATAACTATTAAGCGTTAATTAGCGAATACGGCTTCTCATTTATTTATTAATTTCAAATTAATTACAATATAATGTCTATGAATAGGATGAGACCTGACAACGAATTTAATAGCAGAAGCGTGTGTACGTAATCCGGTTGGAATAGAATTCAAAATCAGGATTTTCTATGTAGGAGTAGTATTTTTTCAACACAGCCATCAATAAGCCCCTGCATCCTGAAATCGTAAATGAAAAAAAAATTGGAATCATTCGTATTCGATATATATATATATATATATATATATATATATATATATATATATATATATATATACCAACCCCTCCGCACGAGCAGGATGTGACACAAGGTGAATTTCTTAAGCGCAGTTTAACAGATTTGAATTTAGAGTTTACCTTCTCCCTAGACAGGTTACCAAAGCAAGGTTAAAGAGCCCAGTCTGCCCTACTATTTAACCATAGCTGGAGGGAATATAGTTTGATTCATACCTTTCCCAATGGTATAAGCGCCATGTAAAATTCAAACAGCCTTGTCCAGTATTTGAACTCGGGTGGACGAGTCTATTTCCTACGACTCTAACCATTATGCCCGCGCCTACACACACACGCGCGCGCGCACACAGAGAGAGAGAGAGAGAGAGAGAGAGAGAGAGAGAGAGAGAGAGAGCATACATATGAATATATGTATATGCGTGTATATATATATATATATATATATATATATATATATATATATATATGAGTCTAATTTTCAATGTATATATTAGTATCTGCATATGTGTTATATTATATATATATATATATATATATATATATATATATATATATATATATATTATATATATATAGAGCAGAGAGAGAGAGAGATTTTGGATTTAGTGTGAATCACGGGTAAAGTATTGGAAACTGAGTTGGGTTACGTTCCATTTTATTTAATCCAATATTTCGTGCGTATGATCTCTCTTTTACAAGGATTTTTAGACTCATATATATATATATATATATATATATATATATATATATATATATATATATTTGTCGAGTCAGCGTATACTTCTTTGTTTGTCTATCTGATGAGTCTATTTTTAAATATATATATATATATATATATATTTCCCCCTCTATTTAGGATCTGAAGATGCTGCATTAATGTGGTTGAAATAAATTATTGTAATGAAGCAAATTTAAATCATTTATTACAAAAAATTCAAAACTACAAATCTGTCACCTGCAACAACAACTCCCCCAAAACTACCCGTCTTAATGAGACCAATATCATGTATGAATTTAAATGTAACGTAGGAGACTGTCTCTCCCAAATCAATAATACATATATTGGCCACACGACGACTACATTATCTCGTAGATTAACCCTACACTTATCAGATTCCAGCTCCATTAATCAACATCTGAAAACACATTCATGCACCCCCTCTATCTACCGCAAAATTCTAACTGAAAATACACACACACTACATAGAGAAAAAAACAAACAAAAACTTCAAATAATTGAAGCTTTATATATAAAACAAAAAAAAAACCTACCCTAAACAAAATAAACTTTGAAGTAAGTCAACATATCCTAAAATGCTTATAATTTTCTGCCTACATTACTTCCATTATCCCCCCCCTTATCACAACCTGTGCCCCCCCTTCCAAAAAAATCACCACTGCTTTGTTCAAACTACTACCATTCTAAAAAACTCCCACTACCAATTGATATTACCTCCCACTAATTCCTTGCTTCTACTCGTTCTCGTTAAAAAACGAGACATGAAACTATTCCATCGTTTTCCCACCTGAGGATGGCAAAGTGCATTGCCGAAAGCGCTTGTGACGAAAACATTCGGTGGACTGGTATACAGTTCCACCCTGACACCAGAAGGATGGCCCGAAGATTAGAACGGATCGACGAAAGACTTTCAGACAGGAATTGTCTGTTCAATTCAATGAAACCTGTTTAAAAGATAAAATGCGCTGCCCTAAATACACTTATATATATATATTATATATATATATATATATATACACACACACACAACACACACACACACCACACATATATATTATTATATATATATATATATATATATATATATTATATATGTATATGTGTGTGCAGTCTAAAAATCCTTGGAAAAGAGAGATCATTCGCAAATAGTTAAATTAGGAAAATTTAGCAATGAAAGACGGGAGCGATGGAAGAGTAACTTTCAGTTGTTCTAGATTTCGCTTATGACCCCTTCTGTATCAAATCCTTGTATCTGCATTTTTCTTTAGTTTCATTAGCCTTTCAAATCTTTATATAATAGTTTATTACATTAAAACTTAAATATTTGCACCTGGACAGTGCATATATTTCTAGTCCGCATAATTGATGCATAGTGTCACTTGAACGAACAATGCCCTCATGAGTGCATTTCCTGTGTGATGATTTTGCATTAAGAATCATTAAAATGTTCTTTCAAATCTAACGTGGTTGTTTCCAGGACTTTTACTCACATTTGTTGTTTGTGTTGTTGTTGTTGTTGTTGTTGTTGTTGTTGCTGTGTCCATTTCATATCGATTACGTTCATGCTTTTCCCTTTCCTTGATTGGATAACACTTCAGAAATAAACCTCTCACTGATCGAGCCTAAATTCTGCAACTTAATCATTTGTAAAAATCATCGTTGAAAAATGAATTTGAGGTAATACAGAAAAAACAACAAAAAAACTATACAAAAAAAAAAACAAAAACAACAAAAAAAAACCCACTCATTCACGATAATTAATTTGGTCGAATCTCGCACAAATATGGAATATTCTTCTTGAAATACCTTATTTAAGATAATGATACCACATGAGTGTAACCAGCCGAAGGGATTTTAATGACAATCCATAATAAAATCAGCTTTTTTAAAAATGTCATCAAATTTCAACAAATAATTAATGCTCCCTATTCCAGACGAAATAATAAAAAAAAAGAAAAGAAAGAAAGCAATATTCCACTCATGAAATTAAATAATAATTTCCAAGGAGAATTTTAATCTTACGTTAATTTTATTTATATCATTGTAATTATTTAGAGATTGTTTATTTCTTTTCTTTTTTAATGAACTGATACTGTTATTATGGGATATTCAATCTACTACTAATATAGTGTAACGTGGTCTTTTACTGTTTAAATATATTTATAGAAAACTAGAAGAGGCTACCCGGTGTCGACAGGGTAGAGGAGAGATTTTATTTTTAAAGTAATGGTTATTTTTAAGTAAGGCAGATTCATTATTACTGAATCATAAGTTTGATCCTCGCAGGATGCCCCATTCATATCCTTATGTAATAAAAGATCTTACATTGATCCAGCCATCTTAAAAGAATAATTAATGTCTACTATTAAAATTGAAATATGAAATGCCAAAAATAAATTCCATGCTCTTTAAATTTTCTTTTTAATTATCTTCACGAATATAAATCAAATCTTCATATTTTTGGCTCCAAAAGCAAGATCTGGTGATAGTGAATGTTTACCCATATTTATTTTGTTGCTAATTGTTTTATGTTCGTGTTTCCTCCGGATATACACAATGAACGCAACAACCCTTTATATATGTATAGGTGATAGGCTTATAATCAATTAAACGATCCTATCACACCTGACATACATTGTTTTTACGTTAAAAGTACTTTTTGGAGAAAAGTGCTTAATTGGAGTCGTACCTAATTTTGAAAAAATTAATTAATAATGAATTAGGCGGGAATACCTATTTAAATGTATGGCTAAACAAATCGAGAAAAATTAAAAGTACTGTAATATACATTTACCAACCCACCACACGAGTAGGCTTATTCAGTCTGCGTCCCGTGTCTCTTCAAAAACCGTTCGGGGTCTGGAGTTCACTCGCTCTCCTACCTTTCGACTATTCCCTCCTTTTATAATTTACCTATAATCAGCTGATTATTTTCTTACGTCATATTTTAATTCCATTGTATATTGTCAAATTGTTACACTGGAATTTTAGCTAAAACAATCCGACATCCCTCTGGCCAGTATTTATAATACTCCCGCAAATATTCAACCCCAGCAATTCTCTGATGGAATTAAAACAAACATTTTAAATAAACGCATTCATAATCAATTCTTTCTTTTAAAATATTTGTTCAAAATTTCCTTCTTCAATCATATTTTATTTTTTACTAAAACTGATCCTTTTTTCGAACCTTAATTATCCAAGGCCTCTCTAATCACGTGACACATGGTCAGTTTCTTAAGCGATGTTTAATAGATTCTGATTTAGATTTTTCCTACCTCTAGGCTCGTTTTATTTCTATTCAACCGATAGGTGGAACTCTAACAGGTACTACTACTCCGGGCCAGGATAGACTTGGGAGTAAGGACGATGAAGAAGTACTCTACACCACCCAGAACACCTGAACTGGACCCCTCACCATCAGATGCATACCAAAGATACTAAAACCATCAGTCACTGCTTTCTAGCCCATATATGATAAAAAGGAGGCGCGTGGTCTAATGGTTAGAGTCATAGGAAGCGGACTCGTCGACCCGAGTTCAATTCCTGGATGAAGATGTTTGAATTTCACATAGCGCTTATACCCTTGGGAAAGGTATGAACCTAATCTCACAGCAGCTATGGGTAAATAGCAGGGCAGACTGGGCTCTTTGACCTTGACTAGGTAACCAGTCTAGGAGAAGGAAAACTCTGAATTCAAACCTGTTAAACACCGCTTAAGAAATTGACCTTGTGTCACATCCTGCTCGTGCGGACGGGTTGGTAAATATATATATATATGATAAAAAGTGTTGGTGGTAGGCATAAGGGCAGTAGGATGGGGACAATCATATAGGTGCTAGGGATTGACGTGATCAGTCGATTGATTGGAGGGGGGCCTTACCAATCGCTTGTTTAGACTAAGTAAAAGTCACAGTGGAGTGCTGCATGTCATTGACTGCTCCGCCACCAGGATTCGTCCATGAGCATCACGAGTCATCATCCATGGTCAACACGTGGCCTCACTTGGGGGGTCTTTCTCCTTCTGCAGAAGTGCAGTCAGTCTATTCTAAAGCTCCAGCCGAAAGGGCCGCCAACATTTTGTAATCAACCCGATTCTCGAGATGAATCAGATAATATAAAATGCTTAATAATAATCCTGCATCCCTTCATAAATAGAAGGACGAGTATAATTAGGGATCACTTTTATAACGGAAACCTCGCATTAATTCTGATAATTAAATTGTCAATTGTTTTTTTTTTTTAATAAGATTCCATTTTTAATTTAACATGTTCTAAATATAATTCAATTTTAAACAAAGCAAAAATATGCACACTCTGGTTGCAAGTATTTAAGTTTAATTTTATAAAATATTATATCAAATTAGATTACATTTACCTATATTCTATTTCTGTTGGGTTTTATATAGAATTATTCATAGGATTTTAAAGGTATGATTGAGAATAAAACAATTATATTATACATCAGTAAAACGAAGTGATTATTTATAAAATAATAATGTGACAATTTATGTGGGTTATTTAATGTCAAATCTACTATAGTAGAAGAATAGTGAGAATTACGACAGCTTGTACCCCTTATCTTGTTCCGATAGATAGATAGATAGATAGATACATACATACATACATACATACATACATACATTAATAGATCTAGAGAGAGAGAGATATGGATAAAAATGTCCATTCAGATGGATAGACCGAGAGACAGATTACATTATGATAGATAATATGACCTCCATATTTAAACTTTTTTACTTTTGAACATCATAATAAAAGAGACGACAGGGATGTGAACAGAGACAAACATTCAAACATTTAGACAGACACACATTCAGACAGACATAGATATATAGAAATAATATATTTCTTTAATTACAATTGTTGTGGTTATTTAAGGCCAAACAAACCAGTGTAGAACAGTGAGAAGGGATTTTGCCTCCTTTCCCTTCTCCTTCTCAGATAGATAGATAATGAGAAAATGGAGTCGTACATATAGATAGATAGATATATAGATAGATAGGTAGATATGGACATGCTGGTATCAGATAGATAGGTAGATATGAATATGCAGACATTAGATAGATAAATAAATAGATGGATAGATTGACATATGAATATGCTGATTGATAAATAGATAGATGATAGATCGATGAATACATAGATGGATAGATTAAATCGATAAATAGATAGATGGATGGATTTAAATATGCCGCCATTTGCTTGATAGATAGATATATAGATAGATAGATATGCGTTGATTTATATTATGAGGGAAAACAAATTGTTCCATAATATGGCCTCAATATTTCAACTATTTTAAACATTTGAAAATTATAATAAGAGAGACGATAGAAACAAATGATTTTGTAAGAGAGAGAGAGAGAGAGAGAGAGAGAGAGAGAGAGAGAAGAGAGAGAGAGAGAGAGAGAGAGAGAGAAATATGCTGGCATTAGATCGATAAATAGATAGATGGATAGATGGATAGGTAGATAAATGGATTTAAAATATGCCGCCATTTGCTTGATAGATAGATAGATAGATAGATAGATGTGCGTTGATTTATATTATGAGGGAAAACAAATTGTTCCATAATACGTCCTCAATATTTCAACTATTTTAAACATTTGAAAATTATAATAAGAGAGACGATAGAAACAAATGATTTGTAAGAGAGACAGAGAGACAGAGAGACAGAGAGAGAACAGAGAGAGAGAGAAGAGAGAAGCAAAGAGAGAGAGAGAGAAGAGAGAGAGAGAGAAAGAGATATGCTGGCATTAGACGATAAATAGATAGATGGATAGATAGATAGTAGATAGATAGATAGATAGATGTGCGTTGATTTATATTATGAGGGAAAACAAATTGTTCCATAATATGGCCTCAATATTTCAACTATTTTAAACATTTGAAAATTATAATAAAAGAAACGACAGAAACAAATGATTTTGTGTGTTTGTGTGTGTGTGTGTGTGTGTGTGTGTGTGTGTGTGAGAGAGAGAGAGAGAGAGAGAGGGGGATAATTTAAAATTGCGATCAGCCACTGGCCGAATATAAAGAAAGGCTATTATTACTCTATAAGAATTACAATCTTTTCTTCTTTTTTTTTCACGGCATAGGAAACCTGTAAATTTAGCTTTGATTAACAATAGAACAATATTCAAATAATAGAGACAATTAAAAATGCAATTCTTCTCATAAAATAAAACATTATCGATATTTCCAGCCTTGCTTCAAATCAATAATGACAGTGGCGTCATTATCGATGACAAAATTATTTTCATCCACTGCAGCTATTATACGCGCGTGATCGCTATCAATTTTTAAATATTATTATTTTAATGAATTTCGTTTATTGATAGCAGCATAAGGTGATGGCTTTTATTAGTAGTTGAATCGAAATGAATTCGTTCTGAATTTTATTGACAATGGAGTCATTATCTTTATTTAAAATTATCCTTTATAGGTCACTCAGCGAGGATAGAAATATATTTTGGTTTTAATATTGAAACTAAGGTTTATAGTAATCATAGATATCTTATGGCATTGCCAATTTCCTTTATAAACGACAAAGTTCGGTGAAAAGGTGTGATACTTTCCACATTTAAATTCATCTCAGAAATTGCCATCCGCGATTAGACACCAATGTGGGTTCCAGTTTTGTATTAAATAGATATTTTTGTGTTGCTATTTAATTGTGAACAATTGGGGACTAACGCACTATTTGCAATGCACATTAATAGACATGTAGTTTATGGGCATCCGCTTTGTAAATTGTCCAGGCTTCTGCACCGTACAGGAGGATTGAAAGAAATATAGCACGGTATACTGCACATTTAGTTTTCAAGGAGATGTCTCTGTTGAACCAGACTGGCCTCTTTGCAAGCATTTGAAATTCGGAGATCAAGCTCTGCATTGAGTCTACTGTCGATGGCAACTGTGGAGCCCAGGTCCCTGAAGGTAGTTACCAGAGCTAGATTATGACCTTCTATCATTATATCCATTCCAGTGTCATGGAATATACACGCATATATATTCTTATCAAAAGCAATATCAAAATATTTTAACATCTATTTCATTATGCCTCTGATTTTGATTTATAAATCAAGTTTGATTTCAAGTTTCATTGTGTTAAATATAGGGGGTAAATTTCACAGGACAAAATGGATGTAACTATTGTTCACAGAACGTTTTAGCCAACACATTCTCCGGTCTTCTTCAGGTGTAATATGCAACTCCGTAAGGTCTATTTCTGTAACCCTGTTTCGAGATTTCTTTTCTACATTGTTCTTCAATCTTTTCATATAATTCCATTTTGCGCACAAAAATTTACACTCAAATTGTACAATTAATCTAGAAATTAAATTACATAAAATTGGATTATATAGATCTATTATATCACATACAAATTTTCAATATATATACACAGTGTTCCAAAATGATCTATGCACTCGTTAAATCGTTATAACTTATTCAATTTATTTATTCTGACTTCTAAATAAGTTTAGTACAGGAGAAAGAATACACATTTAAAGAATTTGAGAGTAAAATAAACAAAAAAATATCAAATTAACTTTTATAAGTGATTTAATGAATATGTAAATACCTTGGTACCCCCTCACTATAATCTGATTGGACAGTGTCATGTATAAATATTCGACACTGTTGTTGGTACAAGCGCCTAAGCCTACAAGCCTAACTTACTCGTCAGACTACACCACGACTGCTGGGAAGACATGCTGCTATTCGATGCACCAACTACTACTGCGATAATATACCAAATACCAACTTCATAATATATCCCTTAACCCGGATATATCAATAAGATAAAAGCTACTTTGGGCAATGTATTATTAACTATATATATATATATATATATATATATATATATATATATATATATATATAATCTTCATACTATGACTGCTATATACGCAGTAGCATTGCTACCAACAAAGCCTTCATCAGATGATGACTCTGAGATCAGGCATGGTTTCGGGGCCGAAGCATCATTACAACTAACCCAGAGCGCCCCAGCAGTATCTCACGATACCACCACTTTGTCGGTTTGATGTCACCATGTAGGATTGCCATACCCACGCTTATGGAGTTAGGGATTTATCCTGGTTCTTTTTTTTATGTATTTCCTCTTGTCTGGTGGAGAAAGTCCAAGTTTATACAAAAATGCCAAGGTTGAGTTGCTAATAAATTGAGTTGATATATATATATATATATATATATATACGAGAGAGAGAGAGAGAGAGAGAGAGAGAGAGAGAGAGAGACGACCTGTCGGAGAGACTCCATCGGTTGGTCACATCAAGCCCTAGCAATTATATGATTGTCCCAACCATATTCCCTTCATGGCACGCCCCAACATATATGTGCTCTAAGGCGGTGTTCTAGGGTCTTAATTTCCTGGGTGTATCTGATAGTGAAGTTCCAGTTCTGGAACTCTGGTGAATTCAATTTGCTGACCAGTTAACATACCTCGGTAGTAATTTCTCAGCCACAGAAAATGATGTCACTATACATTTAGGATAGACATGGACTACTATATATAGATAATCAATCAGACAGAAATTTGATAAAGTGTGAATTCTTCCAAGCTATAGCAGCGTTAGTGCTACTGTATGTCTGCACCACTTGGACTTTAACCAAACCATAAAAAAGGTATATGGGATTTGCACATGGATGCTGCATGATGTCCTGAACAATTCCTGGAAGCAACACCCCACAACAGCACTTACTTCCTGTTATACAAACCATCCAAGTGAAATGAACAAGACACGCTGGAGAAGTAAGAACGAGCTCATAAGCTACGTTCTCCTGTGGAAACCTACACACCTGAGTGGGCCGACCAACAAAGACATTGACCTGCTCCGTACGGATACTGGATGTGGTGTGGAGGACTTTCCGTGAGCAATGACCGATAGGGTGACGATATTGATAGAGAGAGAGAGAGAGAGAGAGAGAGAGAGAGAGAGAGAGAGAGCGAGAGAGAGAGAAAATTGATGTGACCAACCGATAATCCATTTTCATTACTCCCAAGTCCACACCATGAAGAATGAATGAAACAAAATGTATTCGGCATAAAATAACTAAACAATGATTGACAGGTAAATCCAACCAACCACCTAACGGCATATCAACCCTTGTTGAATTATTTACATTCTGTTCTCCAATCATTTACGAATTTCCTATATTATAAGAAATGTAATATAGATTATAATATAATTATAGATTATTATATATCATATATTATAATATAAATTATTATATAACCGTATACGAATTTCTTATAAGAATAATCTTATTATATAAGTATTTAGTATGTGGGTATAGGTATTTATTCAACCACTTGTGATATGTGTAGGATGTGCCACAAGGTCACAAATATGAGGCATCCAACGAGGATCGAACTCGCTATTCTGTCATAATGGATCTGAAAGAACTAGATTGCTAACCATTAAACCACAATTAAAAGTCTAAAAATTCAGGGAAACATGCTTGAATATAATCAATAAACAAATTGAAAAAAAACGTGAGTAATTTGTTCAATAAAGTTGTAAAAATATATGAACCCAACAGATTTTTTTGTAAGAACCTAATGTACCGTTGTGGTATATTTTCACGGTACCAAAATGATATAAGTAACATTGTCCTTTTTTCCGAGCGCTACTACGATAACTGTCACGCAGCGGCGGCGGTGGCGATATATTCCCCGTACTAAAAATGTCTTCGGCACGTGGCAGCGGCGGCGGTGTATACTATGTAGCGGGTCTCGTCCACGTGCCTCCAAATTCACAGTGCTAAAATGGTGTTGATAGAAATTATAACACGAGAAATATGTCGTCACAACTGCTAGCCTTTATTTCCAGGGTAGGTTTGTCTCGTGTGCTGTATCGGAGAGGAGGAAAGGCAAAAAGGAAGAGAGAGAGAACACTACTTGATTACTGTGACCCCATACTAGCCACCAGAGGCCCGATCCGTACCCTACGACGGCGGAAGGCAAAAAGGGGCCGATACGTTTCTTCGTTGTTCCACGTCACCACGTGACATCCGGTTCCGGTCAACACCCGACTTCCGATCAACACTCAATTCTCCATTCGGGGTCACGCTACGGTCAAATCATCGTTCATCCTGTTTTGGCTCATCACTATTTTTTAAACCTTTATCATCTCTTATTTATTTATTTCTTCCTCCCCTTCCATTAGTAGTCCTTGTCAAATGAATCTTGCTACACTAATTAATAGATAATATGTTCTTTTGTTTACCGCTACAAACTCTCATTTCGTAATTCTAATGTTTCATTTAAAGCCTTGTTGGCTGATGCTTTAGACTACACCGATTGCATCTTTGCACAGGGGTAAGACCATTCTCAATTCGGGCTACATATTAGCCGTGATGCTTAAGGATGGACTCCTGGTGGCTGAGCAGTCCATGAAATGCAACACTCTACGTTGACCCTTACTTAGGCTAAACGGACCGTCAGACAGACACCCTGGTAACATAAAGTCCTAGCACCTATATGATTGACCCACCCTATACCACTTCTGGCAAGCCTCATCACTTTTTATCATATATGTGCTAAAAGGCGGTTGTCGACATTCTTCATGCCCTGTGTATGATTTTAAACTCTATCTGATGGTAAATTTCCAATTCTGGAGATATGGGGAATGTGGAGTTGCCCTTCATCACCATTACTACCAGGTTCATTATGACCCTGAGAGTTAGTACCTGTCATAAAATAACCCAATGGATTGACTTACTGTAAAAACCCAACCATCGAACCAACCAACATACACATATATACGTACTATATAAATAGTGCACACACGCACGCACACACACACACACACACACACACACACACACACATATATATATATATATATATATATATATATATATATATATATATATATATATATTTCTTATTATAATGGAGATTTTGTGTTTTTCTGTCTGTAACCGAAACTATATTACTAATCGAGTCACAATTAACATAGTTATTTTCATCACATTCTTCATGATTTTATTTATATTTAAACCTCAATTATTAATAAAATTGCTTCACCTTTTTATTAGTGTTGTCCATATCTACATACTAATAACATGCTATTGTATTTATATATACAAAAAATAGTGGTTTGCAGTGTGAACGGGAAGGCTAATTTGCATATTGATATTAAATATGTGCTTAGTATTATTGATTTCTAACTGTTTGGTTTTATTTTAATGAATATAAGCAAAAATCTCTCCAATGAATCTTAAATGAAATCCATTAACAAGAAAAAATAACTGTCATTTTATTCTTTATTTCCTAATTTAACTAAATAGTTAAATAAGTAAAATTCAGCAATGAAAGACGGCAGTGATGGAAGAGTCAGTTTCATTTCTATTTTTCTATTATAACCCCACTCTGTTACATATCTTTTTATCTGCATTCTTATTAGACTTTCTAATTTAATACGATATTTTATTACATTAAAACTTAAATACTTGCACCCGGGGGTGCATATATTTGCTAGTATATATATATATATATTTTTCCAATTTTCAGAGTTTCAGAGGTTTGAATTTACAGATTTCCTTCTCCAAGACTGGTTACCTAGCCATGGTTAAAGATCCCAGCCTACCCCGCTATCTACCCATAGCTGTAGGGAGAATTGGATTCATACCTTTCTCAAGTGCATTAGCGCCATGTGAAGTGCAAACAGCTTCGTCCATGATTTGAACTCGGATTGACAAGTCCATTTCCTACGACTCTACATATTGCACGTATATATAGGTTGTTTGCGTATCTAGTTGTTTCGCCGCCCTGTCGGTGGGGCGTTAGAATGCACCAACTGCACCTCTGCAGAGGGGTAAGACTCCCTCAATGGGGCCACCTGTTGGCCCTGGGTGGCGACCCGTGATGCTTGAGGATATAACCCAGGTGTATGAGCAGTTCATGACTTGCAATACTCCGCTTTGGCCCTATCTTGGGCTAGACGGGCGGTCGGAGAGGCCCCCTTCGATCAATCGGCTAGTCTCGCCAAGCCCTAGTACCTGAAAAATAATAAAAAAGTCATTATTTTGTTCAATAAAATTAATGTAAAAAATGATTTTATTTTCCCCTTAATGAACCCAACAGACTCTTTTTTAAAGTTAGCACCTAATCAGAAAATAATTTTCTTTTGTTTACCGCTCCACACTCTCGTTTCGTGATTCTAATGACTCATTTACGTTTTTGATTCAGTTCATTTTAAATAAATAGGCTTTCTAAATTTCTGTGGCTGAGTAAACATCATAAAATCCGAAAAAGATAAAGTAATTTCAATCAGACAGATGATCATCTGCCTCGAAGTAACAATTCAACTGTCTATCTACTTCCTCGCTGTCTTCGTATTTACTGAGAAAAACAGGAGAAAAGCAGAAAATATGAAATCGAAAATTGATATCCACCAACAACAACACCCGCGCGAAAGCAATGGAAAACCATGCGTCAATGAAGAGCATAGAGACGTGAAAGAGATGGCAGCAGCAGCAACAGCAGCAGCAACAACAAGAACAACAACAACAACAACAATAATAATCTTATTATAATGGAGATTGTGTGTTTTTCTGTCTGTAACCGAAACTATATTCCTACTCAAGTCACAATTCTCTTAGTTATTGACATCACATTCTCCATGATTTCATTTTTATTTAACCTCAATTATTAATAAAATTGTCTTACATTATTAATACTGTTAACTATGTCTACATACTGACAACATGGCAATTATATTTATATATACAACAAATAGCGGTTTACAGTGTAAACGGGAAGGCTAATTTGCATATTAATATTAAAAATCGAATTAATAAATATGTGCTTAGTATATTGATTTCTAATTGTTTGGTTTATTTTAATGAATATAAGCAAAATCTCTTCAATAAATCTTGTCATTTTATTCTTACTTCCTCTTTTAACTAAATACTTAAATTAGAAAAAATAACAATGAAAGACGAGAGTGATGGAAGAGTAAGTTTCAGTTGTTCCATTTTTTATTATACTCCCTCTGTTTCAAATCTTTTATTATACTCCCTCTGTTTCAAATCTTTTTATCTGTATTCTTATTTAGTTTCATTAGCCTTTCTAATTTAATACAATATTTTATTACATTAAAACTTAAATACTTGCACCCGGAGGGTGCATATATTTGCTAGTAATAATAATAATAATAATAATAGAAATATAATCAAATGAATCAACACCTGGGCTGTGCCCATTATAAGATACTCAGGACGATTCTTAAAATGGACAAAAGAAGAACTCAGACCGATTGACCAAGGGACGAGAAAATTAATGACCATGCACACGGCTCTCCACCCTAGAGACGATAGAGATAGATGATATGTGTCAAGAAAAGAAGGAGGAAGAGGTCTTGCCAACATAGAGCAATGCGTAGAAACCACAATCCAACAACTCGAAGACTACACAAAAAAGAGTAATAATGGCATAAGGACAAACTAAATCAAAGCGAAAATTGATAAGACCCAACAAAATAGTAAATTTAGACTTTGCGGTGATAGAGATGAGACTGTAAACCATATACTCTGCGAATGTAGCACAACGAGAATATAAAACTAGACACGACTGGGTTGGGGAAGGTGATCCACTGGGAATTATGAAAATAATTTTAATTTTGACCATACAACAAAATGGTATATGCATAACCCAGAACCTGTTCTTGAAAACGAAACACATAAAATTCTCTGGGACTTTGAAATAAAAACAGATCACCTTATCCCAGTAAGAAGACCAGACCTAGTGTTGATAAACAAAAAAGAAAGAACTTGTCAACTGGTGAATTTCGCAGTTCCAGCAGACCACAGGGTGAAGCTAAAGGAGAATTAAAAAGGGACAAATACTTGAACCTTGCCAGAGAACTGATAAAGTTATGGAATATGAAAGTCAGTGATACCAATTGTAGTTGCTACACTTGGAACGGTCCCAAAAGGATTAGAAAAGGGTTTGGAAAGTCTGGAAATCAGAGGAAGAATTGATACCATCCAGAACTGCAATCTGCCAGAATACCCAGAAGTGTCTAGGAGACCTGAGGAGACTTGCTGTCACTCAGACTCCAGTGAAAGACCATCAGCTAACACTGATGTGAAAACTCAAAAGGAGTAAATAATAATAATAATAATAATAATAATAATAATAATAATAATAATAATAATAGTGGACTTAACAGAAGATTTTAAAGTAAAACAATGTTGGGTCTACATAAGGAAAGTTGGGGTCAGATCTAGAGTGGGACAAGAAGAAGAAGAAGAAGAAGAAGAAGAAGAAGAAGATAGATTATATAGAATTCGGTAATAACTTATGCTTAATAATATCAGTTTTAATTGTTCACTTATCCACTAGAAATGATAAAACAAGGACATATAGCGCAATAGATATAAGTGTTGAGTTGATACAGCTCCCAGTGATAATCATCTCTGGGTTTCAGGTTCAATCCTGGTTAAGGCCGATGATAGTAGAGAATAATTGATATAGCTTAACACTTGTACCCGGTCATGGTTAACTGAGTGAGAACAGTTGACACCAGTGGATTGAATAAAGAGTTAGGTTAGAAGTTTCGTGAAGGCTACCGATTAAGATATGAATGCTTCCGTGTCCGAAGAGATGTTTCCTGATTTCGAGAGGGTTCCTGAGTTCGACAAGTAACATCTGAAGAAGGCATGAGGGCACATTAGCTGAAACGTTTTATATATAACAATAAAGATGAGGACAACACACCGAAGAATCCAACTAATACAAATTATCATGTCTCGTTTAAAAGATTTAGACAAATGAAATCACAGCATCTTTGTTTAGAAATATCGTTTAAAACAAAAATAGGTAACGGTTTGCAATTATTTCTTGGTGATACTGTAAGTCAGGGATAACGAACATTTTTCATGGTGGGCCGGATAACTGAAAAAATAACGAGCGCGGGCCACGTTATTATTGTGTCCAATACTTGCTAGCCAGTACGTAAGCTCTGAGATAAAGATGGAATACAGAATTTATCTTTCCATGTTATATTCCTGGATGAGTGGCGTAAGATGCACAAAAACAAATTCAACCAACATATTTATTTTCAGAAAATTATCAAAGCACGAAAAGAAACAAATTCAAGTACAGTCGACGGGCCTGATAAAATGCCTTCACGGGCCAGATCCAGCCACAGCCTCAGTTTTGTGACCCCTGCTTTAAGTAATAGTCAAAAATGTATTTTCAACGATAAAAATGTCAACACTATAAGGGCTATTTATTCATGAAATTTAAGTTCGATTATCTTGTTTTGAAATTAAAGTCTCTGTGTACTAAGATAATTCTCTTTCTCTCTCTCTCTCTCTCTCTCTCTCTCTCTCTCTCTCTCTCTCTCTCTCTGTGTGTGTGTGTGCGCACGCACGTTTGCGTGTATGTTATGTCATTTACTCGATGTGTTTTAAGCTGGCTCAACAGCAAGAAGTTTCTCGGTGATCGGTGTCCGAATTCATTCCCAGCCACGATCTTAATCCTTATAATCCTAACTGTTCATCCATCCTTTGAAATAAAAACAGATGTACTCTCTCGTCAATTTTGACACATGAACAACCTACACAAAGTTTTGTTTATAGTGGTGAATGCTTGTGTTGGACCATTCCGCACATTTTGTCACAGTCGATAGAACAAATTTGGTGCACAAGGAATACCACAAACCCAATAAACGTTTAACCTCAGTTTTCAAATTCAGACTTTTTTCTTCTAGATTGATTACTTACCTAAGGTTAAAGAGCCCAATCTGTCCTACTATTTTACCCATAGCTGGAGGGAGAATATATTAATTCATACCTTTCTCAAGGGTATTATTGCGGTAATTTTCATCTTTAGTTGGCTAAATTGTGCGTGTGCATTATCTCAAATGAACTTAATTGTTATAAAGAACACATTTTATTATATTTTTGTGTTAAAGCATACAGTTGTATTGTTTTTGAAAAATGTTTCTAAGATTTGTTTATTTCCCACGGAGACTTTCAAAATAGCTACCGGCTTGTTTCAAAGTGAAAGTCAAGGGAGGTTACTCTAATTGCCTTATATGCTAGGAATTTAGCCAACTAAAGGTGAAAATTACCATTATCGCTATGGGAAATGCAAACACTCTTGTCTAGGATTTGAACTCGGTTCGATGAGTCCATTTCCTAAGACTCTAACCATTATGCCACGCGCCTCCATCACTTAGGCGAGGATTTTCCGCCGTTACCCGGTTCTATGACCGCACAGACAGACGCTTAGATATGCGGACAGACACATCAGCAACTAGCAAATGGCTTGCCACGGTATTACCCCAAACGCAAAGTCCGTCATCATCATAAGCCGCCAGATCCTGGACAGTCGCATCTCTGGATTTGTGAGCGTTGAATCAGTTGTAACTAAGAAACATACTTTCACACCCTTCTTATATTTGGTGTCAACCAGTGCTTTTGAGACGCGGATGCATGGATGAGGAATTTGATAAATAATTGTAAGAGGGTGATAATATGTAATTTTTTCTCTCTGAATTGTGGCCTGAAAATTACCCTTTCAAATGTAATATGGATAGGTTTATTTATTTTTGAAGATAACGATGTAATTTTTCCCAGTCAGATAATTTTTATCTTTGAATTAATTGTTTTTCTTTGTAACAACGTACGAACTTTAATTGTTTTTTACGAAATTTTTGATAAACAAAGTTCGGAAATATTTATTTCTGTTTTATTCAAGATGGCCTAAACTGATCATGGAACCTTTTTGGTGATACCTAATATACTCAAATAAACTTTTAATTCAATTTTCCGAGTTTCTACTTTTTGAAATCATGACTTATTTTTAAAATTTTTTTGCATTGATTACAATTATTACACATTTACCACACACCAGCAACTAGCAAATGGCTTGCTACGGTATGACCATGCCGTCGCCATCAGAAGCCGCCAGATCCCGGACAGTCGTATCTCTGGATTTGTAAGCGTTGAATCAGTTGTAACTAAGAAACATACTTTCACACCCTTCTTATATTTGGTGTTAACCAGTGCTTTTGAGACGCGGAGGCATGAATGAGGAATTTGCGCGGTAGAGGTGGAGAATTTACGCGCGCTGTGTTGAGCCATATTAGTGGGTCAGTCGAAGCTCATACCCCACTGAGTCGACGATGCTGGCTGTGGCAAAGTTTAGCACCAGACCTTTCCCAAGAGAATCCAAATTGTTCCAACCAGAGTGTAAACAACCTGGACCAATTACATTCACAAAACAAACACTTTTCATCCAATTATAATCGAGCAATTACTGGAAACGAACCACAGTTTTAAGCAGAGAAAATATTTAGCACTGTGCTGTGAGTAACTCGTCAAGAAAAGGGCGTATTCTACATATTTTATATTTAATATAAAATATTTAATATATTCTACATATAGGAAAATGAAATAAATAAAAGAATAAAAAATAAACAGTTTTTTTAATGGTATTTTGTTTGGACAACCGTGAGACTAGGTTTTGTAATAAAATTACAATTACTCGAAATCTTTTTAGTCAGATTCTTGCCCTGATGAGCTACTAAGTGAAACTATTCATAGGTATTTCTGACTCATTATGTTTAAAATATATATATATATATATAATATATATATATATATATACACACACACACACACACACACATATATATATATATATATATATATTATATATATATAATCCAAAAGTCCAGAGAAGAAATCTTCCTTACGACACAAGAGTTTTATTTAAAAAAACCTGTCGCAGTTTGAGAGCTCAATGTGTGCTCTCAATGTTAGAGTTACAGAGCAAATATATAAGTAAAGAAATAACAAAAGACTTAGAGATTTAGCATTATAGTCTATTTCAGAGAGCTTAGATAAATTTTCTTACTTCTTCCGACTCATCAGATGCGAATTATTCTTATTCTATATATTACCATATATATATATAATATATATATATATATATATATATATATATATATATTAATTTTCCAATCTCGATGGGTCATTTAATGCCGACAAAGTTATGAAATAAATTCATTCTTAATGGATACTCCTTTTTTTATGAACACGTTTTACTATTCAAACTTTACCAAATCCTCAACACAAGTAGGGTGTGACACGAAGTCAATTTCTTAAGCGGAGTTAAACAGTTTTGAATTTCGGATTTTCATTCTCCTAGGATTAAAACTTAACCATTGTTAAAGTGTCCAGTCTGTTTTCTCTTCAGTTATGGGTAAATAGTAGAATAGTATTCCCAAGGGCATACAGGCTACGTTAGAGGCAAAGAGCCACGTCTAGGAATTGAACTCGTATTGTCGTGTTCATTTCATACAACAATAACCATGAAACCATAAACACATCAACAATGTCTAAGGCATGAGCATCAAAGTGGCAATCAAGTGCTCTACTAAACCTATAATCAATGAGATTATATGAGTTTTCTACCTCCCTCGTACGAGCATGACGTGACACAAGGTCAATATTTTAATAGGTTTAATTTAGTGTTGTCTTTTTCTAGAATGGAAGCATGATCATGATTAAAGAGTCCATTCAGCTCTACTAAGATCATATAGATGAATGGAGAATTCCCGGATCATCGCATTTCCCCCAGGGTATTAGCACTAGATTAACTACAAACAGCCTCATCCAGGAATTGAACTCGTCTTGCCGTCTGCATTTCCATCAATAATAACCATTACAGCACAAACACCCCCACAATGTCTAAGGCATGAACATCAAAGGTGCAATCAAGTGCTCTACTAAACCTACAATCAATTTGAGTAAGTGTAGATGCTGATAAAATTGGTTTTGTCAAAATGGTGAATGAAATTCCCGTTGATGATCATCTCAAACAAGTTTAACTAATGATTGTCTCAAGAGATTAATTGCTCTTATATTGTGATTGAGTAGAATGCTCATCTGAATTTTTAAAGACTTGCAATGTTTTTCTATGCGCAGACAAAGTCAGGAAAAAGTCGTGACTAGAAATTTAAAGATCAACATAAATGAAAAAGAACATTATATAGTTATTTATTAAACTTTTAGTGTTAGAGTCGTAAATATTAACCAATGCAATAGTTAGTATTTAAAAAAAGAAATACTAAGCTTTACAAATAATTATGGACTCTCTCGTCGATTTTCGACACATGAGGGTTCACACACAATGAACACCCACACAATGATTTGTTTATAATGGTGAATGCTTGTGTTGGACCATCCACACTTTTTGGCACAGTCGATAGGAAAGAATTGGTGCATCAAGGGTTACCACAAACCCAATCAACGACCGAGATCAGGAATTTTGAATTCAGAGTTATCCCTCTCCTAGACTGGTTACCTACCCAAGGCTGAAGGGCCCAGTCTGCCCTACTATTTAAACCATAGCTGGAGGGAGAATATATGGATTCATACCTTTCCCAAGGGTATTAGCGCTATGTGAAATGCCAACAGCTTCGTCAAGGAATTGAACTCGAATCGTCGAGTCCATTTTCCACGACTCTAACCACTAGCCCACGCACCTCCATTTACTAATAATAACAGTATGGATTCATTAGTCTTTACACACAAGCAAGATGTGAGACGAGGTCAATATTTAAGCGGAGTTTAACACGTCATAATTCAGAGTTTTTCTTTTCGTAGACCCATAGCTAAACCACGTTTAAGTAGTCCAGTATGTCCTGCTTTTTACCCATATCAAGTATAAATAGTAGGGCACACTGGGCTCCTTAAGCTTGGATAAGTAACCAGTCTATGAAACCTGAGGTTAGTTGTTGATTGGGTTTGTGGCATTCCTTGTGCACCAATTCTTTCCTATCGACTGTCCCAAAAAGTGCAGATGTCCCAACACAAGCCTACACCACTATAAACCAACCATGTAGGTTTTTCATTGAATGAACACTCATGTGTCGAAATCGACGAGAGAGTTCATTTTTTTTAGTCCAGTCTCCCATTAATACCTTTCCCTATGGTATTAGCGCTATGTGAAATGCAAACAGCTTCGAACAGGATTAGAACTAGTTTCGTCGTATCCATTTAATATGAAAATAACTATTGTAACACGGACGCTTCTATAACACGGTATAAGGTATTTATTGGAAGGGATGTACGTTTGGAATTTTTTTCGGTTGTATTGGAAGCATGGAAAAATATAAGATAAGAAATAATAACCAAAACTTCAAAGTGAATATTTTAGATGGCCCTCCACCTTTTGTCAAATCTACCGAACCATTTGACAAATAGTGTAGGACCCTCTGAAATATCAGGATTAATGAATAAGATTAAATACAACACAATATTTATAAGTTTGAATTTTGATATCCTACATCACACACACACACACACACACACACACACACACACACACATATATATATATATATATATATATATATATATATATATATATATATATATATATATATATATATATATATCGCTCTGGCCGTACGGGTAAGAGGGTTGGCAAACGAAAGTACATTCGGGTCTCAAACCCGGCCAGGGATAGCTGTTAATGTATAACCACACTGATGAGAAGTGATACTTCAAAACACGTGTCTGTGGATTACTTATTTATCTTATATATACTCCCACTTTGGTCGAGTACTTTAAATAGGGATTTAATTGCAGATTCACCGTTCTGGCGTGTAGCTAAACCTCGCTTTGTTTACAAATGTGTTAGGCCTCTAGTGAATTCATTTCCGCCTAGAAATGTAGCGATTAAATATTCTCCTATATTTGATAGCTGCCTCTGGCCGCACGGGTAAGAGGATTGGCGAACGAAAGTTCATTCGGTCTCAAACCTATTAAGGTAGAACCACACTGATGAGAAATGATACTTCGAAACACGTGTCTGTGGATTACTTATATATATATATATATATATTATATATATATATATATATATATATATATATTTAATATACCAAGCGTGTTGGTAATCCTTGCGGATGATATCCTTATTATATATATATATATATATATATATATATATATATATATATATATATATAAAAGTAATTGGAATTTGCTTGAAGCATTGTTAAGTATGTTATAAAATAATAAAATTCGAAGGCAATACAATGCGTAAAAAATAAAGACAAAAAGATGTTTTATATGTCTAATCGATTTCAAAGCAAAGTTTTATCATCAGAGTTTTATTCAGAAATGACGTGCTTATGTTTTTTTATTTGTGTGGTTATAATTTCTCTTCATATTTCCTTTTCCTCTCCTTTTTTTCCCTCTTTCTTCTTCTCCTCCTTTATGAATGGGCGAATAACTGTAATTTCTTATTTCTCTCTTCCTTTAATTATAACCACACAAATAAAAAAACATAAGCACGTCATTTTTGAATAAAACTCTGATGATAAAGCTTTGCTTTGAAATCGATTAGACATATAAAACATATTTTTGTCTTTATTTTTTACGCATTGTATTGCCTTCGAATTTTATTATTTTATAATATATATATATATATATATATATATATATATAATATATTAGTGTGTCCTAAGTAACCCGTTAAACTGCATCTAATGAAGTTCCAGTTTTGGAGCTCTGGGGAAAGTGGATTACTCCATCATCGCCATTGCAGCATAGACAACCCTGACCCAGAGTAGGAGTACATGTTAGGGTTCCATACATGGTTTAAATATAAAATGAGTTTTAAAAACGTGTTTAAAAATCAGTCAGAAATATAATTTTTAATACCCATCAAGAATAAATAAAACAAAATATTTTCGACATAACCGCCCCCCCCAAAAAAAAAGGGGTGACATGCCGTAAAATCCACCCCCAAACTTCGTCTCTGTTTAATACTTTATTTCCTCCATTTCATTCCTATCAGAATAATGTCTACAAACGCCAATTTTTCATCGTAATACAACATTTACAATGTATTTATATTTATGACTCTTTAAAGTATTATTATAATTATTATTTTGTTATTATTTATATCTCCTAGTTTTAGTGTCCATGTATTACTAAAACATACATCTAGATAATTAGTAAACTACCAATGACTTCCATACAAATTATATTATAATTACCATACACATTTTAGTGGTAAGTATACGTAGTATTTCACTATCTTTAAACTAATATATGACCAATTAGCACTCGGCACTACAACCAGTTACAAGAGAACCAAATTAATACTAACTTGTCATTGATGTAAATGTTAACATTGTGACTAATTAAGTACTGAGCATTAATAATAAAGTTAATTAAGTTTAGTCGAATGAAGACACAGAGGCTGCTAAAGCCTAGACAGATAGACTTTCAGAGGACCAGTCGTGCGGAGAGCGTATTCTAATCTGAGTACAATTTCTTGCTTCATTATCAAAAACAAAGAGGATGAGCACAGACAACGGAAGCCCAGCACAAGAGAAGACGTATCGACAACAGGAGGAAATCAACCCAAAAGAAGATGGCCCGTCGCTGAAATAGAACCTCTTAAGACTCATCTCGTCCCCATTATTTACCCAGCAGATGAAGTGGGTATATAGTTTGCAATATGACATTAAAAAGTTCGGTAAAAATGCAGAATAGCGCACAAGATTCATTTCGGGTTAAGGTTAGTGTTAGGGTTATGGTTGGGCTATTTCGGTGTTTCCGTAACCTAATACTATTTATACGTAAAATGCGATTCTAATGATATTATCTATCATTAGAATCGCATTTTACGTATAAATAGTATTAGGTTACGGAAAACACCGAAATAGCCTAACCATAACCCTAATACTAACCTTAACCCTAAAACTAACCCTAACCCTAAATATAACCCTAAGCCTAATCCTACCGCCTCAAAGGTTTTGGGTATTTCCTTGGAATGCAATACTTTTTATACGTAATCTAATGATACATATAAATAGCATTAGATTACGGAACCCCCCGAGGAGCCTAGCCCTACCTCTAAAATTAACCTTAATCCTAAGACTAATATTAACCCTAACGCTAACCCTTACCCTAATCCTGGCGCCTTAAAGGTTTCGGATATTTCAGTGAAATGTAATGCTTTTTATACGTAATCTAATGATACGTATAAATAGTATTAGATTACGGAAACCCCCGAGGAGCCTAACCCTACCTCTAAAATGAACCTTAATCCTAAGCCTAATATTAACCCTAACGCTAACCATTACCCTAATCCTAGCGCCTTAAAGGTTTCGGATATTTCAGTGAAATGTAATGCTTTTTATACGTAATCTAATGATATTATCTCTTGCGCGCTATTCTGCATTAGTATCAAAAGTTCAATTAGTCATGTTTTTATTTGCATAAAATGGATTCAGGTATCAAGGTTTGCACAACATCGACATTTCTGTATTTCTAAAGCATCATGAAAAGAAAACACAGAGAATAAAATGGAGCTGGCATTTGGCACGCAGTCATTGGACTTAATGCCTTTGCCATACGTGTGAGGAGAGATTATAAAACGCCGGCTGTTGGATGATTGGTTTTTTGATATGAAATTGGATAGGACGCTGAATGGTCCACCACCATTAGCATGCGAGGATTTGCTTCTATTCTCAACAGTATATAGACAATAAAAATAAGACAGAGAATCACGTTCATATTCTTCGTATTGAATTTGATATTGAATGTAGGTAGATAATAATCTCTATAGAATCATATTTTCAAATAAATACACACGAAATTGGTAACTCATGAAATCAATATATATATATATATATATATATATATATATAATATATATATATATATATATAAACCAATCTGCACGAGTAGGATATGACACTAGGTCAATTCCTTAAGTAGAGTTTAACTGGTTTGAAAACAGAGTTTTATTTCTCTTAGACTAGTTACCTAGTGATAAAAAGTCAATTTCTTAAGCGGAGTTCATCAGGCTTGAATTCAGAGTTTTCCTTCTCCTAGACCGGTTGTCTAATCAAGATTAAAGAACACAGTCTGTCCTACTATTTACCCATAGCTGGAGGGAGAGTAGGATTAATACATTTCCCAAGAGTATTAGCGCTAAGTGAAATGCAATTACCACGTCCAGGATTTGAACTCGGGGTGACGAGTCCATTTCCCATGACTTTAACCATTACACCACGCACTTCCTGCTATATATATATATATAAGGGAGATTCTGATAGATATACAGGTATATAGACAGTATAGAGTTGAACATATAAATGGAAAGAAACTGGTTCATATGAGAATAATAAGGGAGTATGTTTAGCTATTATTACACGCGTTCAGATGATCTGAATATATTTTGATTTGATTTTTGGATACCACAAATTATAATAACAAGATAATTCACATAGACGTAATTTGCTTTTAGCAAGATATATATAAAAAAAACTAGAGAAAAAAAACTGCATTTTCTTTTCAATACCAATACATGTGAAAACGTTACGTAATTACAATATTCTCTAAGTTGCCATGTTCAGCCTACGTTGTCCAACGAAACTTCATTTTCTTGGAAATTTGATTTAATTTATTCATTACGCGATGTTTTTAGTTTTGTAGATTCTTTTTTGTTATTTCTACATCATTATTATCAAGTTTGGACCGGTGCTTTAAATATGCGGTTATTCTGAACGCTTTTTGCGTGGAAAGATGTTTTACACGATAATTAATTTAAAAGCCTGAAAATTCTGATTTTTGAAAAATCTTGTTCAAGAATTATTGATCTAATTAGCAGTAGATAATACGATTTTCTATGTTTACGAAAACACGAAACAATGAAAGTTTTTAAGACATGAAATGGATTCTGAAAATAAACTAAAAACTTATCTCCAAGTGCAGGTACGAAAATAAATATTCACTACTCCTACCGTCTGAGAGAATAAATAAAATAAGAGTATGAGAAAGGGAGAAAGGAAAACAAATAGAAAATTGATGGATAAAGAAAAGGAATTTCTCGGAATTTTTTAGATGAGGCTTGCTAATTAGTATTTGATGATTGGAGTATTGTCTTCATCTTCATTGTTATCTGTACAACGTTTCAGCCCATGTGTCCTCCAATTGGACACATAGCCTAGTGGATAAAGGAGTTCGGTTACATTAAGACAGTTCTAAATGACAGTTATCTCTAGACTACAGGTTCAATCCTGGTCAGTGGCAGCAAGTAACATAGAATAATAATTAACACAGCTTAACACCTGTATCCCAGCCATGGTTAGTGGAATGAAAACAGGATACCCCCGTGGACTGAATAAAGGGTTAAGTTCAATGTTTCGTGATGGTTTCCGATAACGACAAGAAGTTTTCCGAGTCCGAAAAGAAGGTTCGCCAGTCCGAGATGGTTCTCGAGTCCGAGAAGATATACCTGAAGAAGGCCGGAGAGCATATCGGCCGAAATGTTGTACAGATAACAATGAAGATGAGTACAACAGTCCGAATAATCCAAATAATACTAAAGAAATGGAAGAGGAAAAATAAATAAACGGAGTTAATTATTATCCTATGTTACTGACCCTCTTGACCAGGATTAAACCTGTAGCCGAGAAGGCCGGAGAGCACATCGCCCGAAATGTTGTACAGATAACAATGAAATAATACTAATAATTGATTTATGTGTTAAAAGTGCCCGAATTACCAGTTTCTTCATCGACTAAATAATAGTATCGATTACATTAACTTAAGCGATGGTCGGTGACATTTTACGGCTTGCCAACACTAGTTAGGTTATTTCATACTGCAAAATTTTGTTTTATTCATTCTTAATGGGGATTCAATTTTTTTAAAGTTTTTTTTTTAAACACATTTTCAAACTCATTTTTATTTATAGATGGGACTATAACAAGTTCTACCACTTAAGGTAAGATGGACCTGTGAGTAATGACGATGAAGGAGTGATCCAAAACTTCTCACAGCTTCAGAATTTGAACCTCATTAATAGATGCAGTTCAATGCCGTACACATCCACTCTATGCTTACAAGGGTTGGGCAATTGCAATAAGGGAAATAGGGTTGGGACAATCATATAGGTGCTAGGGCTTGACGTGATCAGCCGATTGATCGGAGGGGACGTCTCTAGTCGCCCGTCTAGCCTACGTAAGGGTGAAAGTGAAGTGTTGCATGTCATGGACAGCTCAACCATTAAATTTACGTCCTTAAGCATCACGGATTGTCACCCACAACAAACAGATTCCCAATTAATTTTACCTCCCTGCAGATTTGTTCTCAGTGTATTCCACTGCCTCAGCCGACACGTACTCGCTACTATATTTACTAAATGCTTGTACGCATATGTGTACCATTACATAAGTCTTTCCAAAAATTTTCTAATAATATCTAATGTAGACGCGAGTAAAATAAGCCATAAGACATAAATACACTGTTGATATATTTAAAAACACACGCATATATATATATATATATATATATATATATATATATATATATATGAAAACATATATATATATATATATATATATATATATATATATATGAAAACAGTTATATATATATATATATATATATATATATATATATATGAAAACAGTTACACACACATATATATATATATATATATATATATATATATATATATACTTATATATATATGAAAACATATACATATATATATATATATATATATATATATATATAATATATATATATATGAAAACAGATATATATATATATATATATATATATATGAAACAGATACATATATATACATATATATATTCATATGAAAGTATATACATATATATATATATATATATATATATATATATATATGAAAACCGATACATATATATATATATACATATATATATATATCTATTTATATGAAAACAGATATATATATATATATATATATATATATATATATATATATATATATATATACTAACAGATATTGACATGATAATAATGTAGATTGAGTGTAGTTTTTAAATTACTTTCTTTGATAATGTACATAGAAAGGAAAGAAAGCCGAATGTAACAACGAAAATATTTGTTGTATATCTATCAAAGAAATACTAAATTTGAGTCCTTCTTCTTTTTTTTTATTACGATTCTTCGCACAACAGTCTCCATAATTCTTTTTAGAATTAAAGAAATGGTTTGCCTTTCAAAGAAAATCACAATCACAAATTCTTATATTGGGACATACCTTGGTGAATAGAATGCAATAACTAGTTTGAAAAAATGGTAAAACTTATTCTTTTATCTTTCTGGTTTTCTCTTCGTCTTTTTTTGGTCTTTTTATTTCTTTCCTTTTTTTTTTTTTTTTTTTTGAAGAAAACTGATGGAAGCGATTTCAATAGAAAATCTCCGGAAATGGTAAATAAATCTAGTAAGTAAATGAAAAGCGTACGTACTTAGACAACATGTCTGCAACACAGAACGCGGGACGAAATGTTTGGATCAAAACGAAACATGAAAAAAAATTTTAAAAAATGAAAAAATAAAAATAAAACAAAAATAACTAATAACAAAACATGATTGGATAAAATGAGATGAAGAAAATAATTCTACAAAAGAAAATTGCTATTGTGAGAATAAAAGGGGGAAAATGTATTTATCGATAATAACATACATGACGAAACAATGTTTCAACAACATAAAAGCTGCAGTTATCTTATCATGATTTCATACTATATTATTTAAACTAAATATTTTACATGTAAAAAAAGAGAAAGACATGACGCAAATGTATCTAATAAAACCTGCATAATATGTCTAAATACAGTTAATGTAATCGATACTATTATTTAGTCGATGAAGGAACTGGTAATTCGGGCACTTTTAACACATAAATCAATTATTAGTACTAGCAAATATATGCACCCTCTGGGTGCAAGTATTTAAGTTTAAATGTAATAAAATATTGTATTAAATCAGAAAGGCTAATGAAACTAATTGAGAATGCAGATAAAAAGATTTGAAACGGAGGGGGTATAATCGGAAAATAGAACAACCGAAACTTAATCACTTCCGTTTTTCAATGCTAAATGTTCCTAATTTAACTATTTATTTAAAATAGGAAGTAAAGAATAAAATTTCAGTTATTTCTTCTTGTTAATGAATTTCTTTTAGGATTTATTGAAGAGATTTTTACGCATATTCATTAAGATAAAACCAAATAATTAGAAATCAATAATACCAACCACATTTTTATTAGAATCAGTTTTTTTAATATCAATATGCAAATTAGCTTTACGTTTACACTGAAAACTGGTATTTTGTTGTATATATAAATACAATTGCATGTTATTAGTATTTAGGTAAGGCCAACAGTATTAATAATGTCCAACAGTTTTATTATTAATTGAGGTTTAAATAGAAATAGAATCATGGAGAATGTGTCGTTAATAACTAAGGAAATTGTGACTTGAGTAGTAATATAGTTTCGGTTACAGACAGAAAAGCACACAATCTCCATTATAATAAGATTATTTCATTGTTATCTGTACAACATTTCGGGCGATGTGCTCTCCGGTCTTCTAGGCTACAGGTTCAATCTTGGTCAAGGGTTTCAGTAACATAGGATAATAATTAACACAGCTTGAAACCTGTACCCCAGGTATGTTTAGCGGAATGAGAACAGTATACCCCCGTGGATTGAATAAAGGACTTGGTTTAAAGTTTCATGATGGCTCCCGATTACTACAAGAAGGTTCCCGAGAATTCCAAATAATACTAATTAACAAGCCTCATCTAAAAAATTCAGAGAAATCAATTAACCTATTCAATTTGTGATTTACCTGTAAGATGTTAAGTAGATTTTCTATATTTCATTCAATTCCCTTCAAATTCTTTGATCTCTTCAGGCATAAAGGATGTACTTTTATCAGAATGAATAACGCAAGGAAGAACCAAAAAAGGAAAAGATCATTTCAAGACACTTTATTACAGTTCTTGTATGCATGTCCATAGACAAATGTTGATTACTGTATTTTTCGGGCTATAAGGCGCAATTAAAATCCTTATATTTGCTAAAAAAATCGGCAGTGCGCCCTATAAACCGGTGCGCCTTATGTATGAATCCTGGTTGTGCTTTGGTCTTGGGACCTCGAACAGTAATGAGACTGACTCAGAGGATGACGAAAGGGATTCAGGTTTGGTTGATGCCGCCATCGCCCAACTGTTAAACTCCGACACCGAAGATGAAGAATTTGACGGATTTGTAGAAGAGGAATGATTGAAAAAGTGAGCGTATTTTTCTGTTACAAGTGAACAAAATTGATTGTTATTTTTAGTGACTTGAATAAATCTAACCTATCCAACTGCTTTGTTCTGCTTTATGCGCCTTATTCTCCGGTGCGCCTTATATATGAAAATAGATCCGTTCAATGATACTGCGCCTTATACTCCGGTGCGCCTTATATATGAAAATAGATCCGTTCACTGATACTGTGCCTTATACTCCGGTGCGCCTTATATATGAATATAGATCTGTTCACTGATACTGTGCCTTATTCACCGGTGCGCCTTATATATGAAAATAGATCCGTTCACTGATACTGCGCCTTATAATCCAGTGCGCCTTATATATGAAAAGAGATCCGTTCACTGATACTGTGCCTTATACTCCGAGGCGCCTTATATATGAAAATAGATCCGTTCACTGATACTGAGCCTTATTCTCTGGCGCGCCTTATATATAAAAATAGATCCGTTCACTGATACTGCGCCTTATACTCCGGTGTGTCTTACATATGAAAATAGATCCGTTCACTGATACTGCGTCTTATACTCCGGTGAGCCTTATATATGAAAATAGATCCGTTCACTGATACTGCGTCTTATACTCCGGTGAGCCTTATCGTCCGAAAAATACGGTAATGCCTGAGAAGATGAACCGCCACATTCAGTGAACCAAGGATAATTTTCACCTCATCAACAACTAATGATGATTTAGTTGTTACATGTTTACTTAAAAGCTATTGCTATATAGTTCGATATGTAAAAAGTATAATAATCAGGATTTAAATCTTTCTCACTCTTTGTTCTTTCTTTTCATCATGTTCGATTGGAACAGAATAGCGTTATCGCAGCCGCACAATCACCCCCTCTATCTATCTTTCCCCTACCCTATTTCTTTCTTATTATATTTTTTCAGTGTAGCATGTCCGTTTTCATCCCCTTCCTTCTTTAGAATAAAAACGGAATGGTTCATTATTTTGCGTAGTTGACGACACTCATTTATCTTGAACGATTCGGACTTTTTCATTTTCAACCAGAGGGTGTTGCAAGATGGTAACGGCCGTACAATTGAGGGAAATGGGTATTGATATAAGGTAAAGTCGACGGGGTGGTCTAATATCGGTATCAACCAGACAACAAGGGAGTATATCCCCTTTTAACAAGTGCTAGATCAAGGAGCTTGTTTTTTTGCATCTGAGCTGAAGCGCCAGACCTACCGTCAGATCCTCACTTTACGGTACGGATCCCTGTGTTACTCATATTTTGAGATGGCGAGGGCCGGTATCGAACCAGGAAGCTTGCGATTCCTAAGAAAGTGGTCTACTGACTGAGCTAAACCGACCCCTTAATATATAGATATGCAATACTCGCCAGATTGCGTATTGGGCCCACCCACATTACCCATTCGTATCTGTTAAAAGGGGAGGATGCCCCAGTGTGCCCAACATGCAAAGTACAACTTACAACCAAGCATATCCTTCTAGATTGTAACAGCCTTAAACATATCCGCGCTAATTACGATCAAGCAAGAAACCAGAGGGACATCTTTAAGAATACAAACCCTGAAAACATTTTAAATTTTCTAAAAAAAAAAAAGCAACCTTTTCAACAATATATAACAGAACATAACCGAATATCTCCATAGAACCACTACTTTAAATACTGAAATCCAATATAACTTTTTAGCATTAAATGACCCACAGAGGTTGATATGCCGTTAAACAAAACTCAAACCTAAATTATTTTTCATCGAATCTTTTACGCTGATTGTAATTAGTGCTTCAAATTTTGCCTGAGTAGATGAACCGAAATATTCAGTGAATCGAGAATAATTTTCAACGTCGTCAACAACTTTCATCACGTATTATAAGTGCATACGTCGTTAAAATTCAACCATTATATTTTTCTATGATATTTTACAGAAAATACTCGCAAAACATTGGAATAAATAACAAACAGCATAGAATTTTACATTGGCAAAAACAGTTTTGGTTCGCAGAAATGTGTGCGTGTGTGTGCGTGTTTGTGCGTATGTGTGTTTGTATTATAAGGTCGCCTGTGGTATTCGAAAACCATAGCCAAACAGCTAATTGCTTCTCGAAGCTATAATTATTAATATTCATAAGAAATATATCAGATATCTTTACCGACCAACACTTCAATTAAAGAAGCAAGCACAGATTCAACTCTGACTGATATCCATTATAAAGCATAATACATTTAGGGAATATATATATATATATATATATACACACACACACACACACACACACACATATATATATATATATATATATATATATATATATATATGGAAGTAAGATGAGTAAATTATTTCTACATTAATTTTCGCTTTCGCACGCAGTAATCACGTCATCAACATTCAACTACAAACGCCAATCAACTAACGGTAACGAACGGTAGAATATTAAAATGAAAGTATTCCAGGATGATGCCTTGTTAAATTATTCTTTATTTGAAAGTTATATATTGCTCTGTCTATAATTTGATTTATTGATTATTATACATTGAGCTCTTTTTAGGATTTATACAAATACGTATTTATGTTTGCACCTACAAGAGTAGACAGTATGGTTGTACAGTGAGATCTGTTGATCCCAAATAGAATCATCCCTTACTTACTAGACATTTGGATTAACTTAAATTAATATATATATATATATATATATATATATATATATATATATATATATATATATATATATATATCCAAAAATCCGGAGAAGAAATCTTCCTTACGACATTTTTTAAAAACGTGTCGCAGTTTGCAGAGCACAATGTGTATTGTTAGAGTGACAGAGCAAATTTATAAGTAAAAATATAACAAAAGACTTAGAATTTTTGCATTATAGTCTATTTCAGGAAGCTTAGACAAGGTGTCTAACTCTCCCAAATATCGCATCTGATGATTTTGGAGAGTAAGACACATTGCCTAAGCTTCCTGAAATAGACTATAACGCAAAAATGTTAAGTCTTTTGTTATATTTTTACTTATATATATATATATATATATATATATATATATATATATATATATATATATATATATATATGGTGCATGTATGACAGCGAAGTGATGTGCATGTTGATGCTGGCACATACCGATAATTTATCTATATGTATCTCACACACATTCTCTCTCTCTCTAGTACTCTCTCTTCCGCCCCTCTCTCATATATACGCACACACACACACACACACACACACACACACACACATATATATATATATATATATATATGGTGCATGTATGACAGCGAAGTGATGTGCATGTTGATGCTGGCACATACCGATAATTTATCTATATGTATCACACACACATTCTCTCTCTCTAATACTCTCTCTCTTCTCCCCCTCTCTCTATATATATATATATATATATATATATATATATATATATATATATATATATGGAAGTACACATGGGGATAGAATTATAAGGTACTTTACGTCGTTGTGGTTATGTAAAGAAACATTTAAAATAGAAGAGTGTCAGTTTTAACCGCATATTTTACCGTCTCTCTGACAGGCTTCATTGTTGGCGCTATGATGATATCCGCAATGTTAGACTTGAATGTTCGTAGGGGCCAAGAAAGGAAGAATGATTTTATGAACGCAGGTCGCAATGCTCAAGAGAAAAACAAGCAAAGAAATAAAAAAGAAAAAGAAAAAAAGGAACACAAAGAAAAGAAATATAGAACAACGGTAACGAATCGAGGGGGAATCAAAGAGTAAAGAAAATCACAATTGAATCGAAAGAAAGCACAGAAAGGCTTACATTTTGAAGGGGTGGAAAAACAAAATGGCTGCCGAGAGAACACGTACGTGATCAAGAAAAGACGTAAATACATATTGAAAGGAAAAAGGAAATGTTAAAGTAACGGTCAACGTTGGAATGTGTAGTGAATGTGATTTTATTCAAATGAAAAAAAAAAGAGAGAAAGATCCCCTAATGCCCAATAAAGTGTTTATCCCCACAGGCGACGCCAGAAGCGAATTTTGGGGCCTCCCCCAGCGAGAGTACGGTATGTAACATTGAGGTGAAAAGTTGACACAAGCATATGCACAAGTTGGCGGCCTTAAAACACCGACAGGTTTTTATCGGGTTTGGTTGATGAAAGGGGGTGTGGCTCTGGCACTGACAGCGCGGGATTTTCTGGAGACAATGTTGGGAAGGAACAGAAGCGCCCAAAGTCTGCTTGAATTTGAATCAAAACAAAAACGGCTACGGGGTAGTGGGGTGGGGCGGGGGTTAGAATCAGAATACTTTGAAATGAATAGGAATAGGGAATGAAAATGTACGTGTAGGTGTGGTGTGGGGGGATCGTGAGTGCGTGTTAGGGTAAAAGTAGAAAATCTTTAGGGTGCAGATGAACAGGGGACCTAATGAAAAAAAAAGGAAACAAAGAAATCTTAAGGAATATTAGAGAGAGAGAGAAAGAGAGAGAGAGAGAGGGGAGAGAGATGAGAGAGGGGTGGGGGAGAGAGAGAATCTATAAAAACTCATCTAAATAAAAGGATTTTGTAAAGAAAGCAACGTGTGGATTGGCGTAAAAATGAATAGTTTTAAAAACACCGTGTATAACCGTGTATTAGTCGAATTTCAGGCATAAATCCACCTATAAATGTGTACATGTATGACCGTGTTTACGTATATATGTGTATACGTAAAATCTTATTATAATGGAGATTGAGAGTTTGTCTGTCTGTAACCGAAACTATATTACTATACAAGTCACAATTCCCTTTCGTTATTTACATTACATTCTACCTGACTTTATTTTATTTAAACCTCAATTATTGATAACATTGTTTTACATCATTAAGACTGTTGACCATATCTGCATACTAATAACATGCAATTGTATTTATATATACTACAAAATAGCGGTTTACAGTATGAATGGAAAGGCTAATTTGCATATTGATCCTAAAAATGTGATTTTAATAAATATATGCTTAGTATTATTGATTTCTAATTGTTTGGTTTTATATCAATGAATATGAGCAACAATCTCGACGAAAATCTTAAAAGAAATCCATTAACAAGAAGAAATAACTGTTATTTTGTTCTTTACTTCCTATTTTAACTAAATAGTTAAATTAAGAAAATTTACCAATGAAAGACGGGAGTAATGGAAAATGATGGAAGATTTAGTTTCAAAGTTGTTCTATTTTTCAACCATACCCCCTCTGTTCCAGTTTTTTTCTGCATTCTTATTCAGTTTCATTAGCCTTTCTAATTTAATGTGATATTTCATTATACTAAAACTTAAATACTTGCACCCGGAGGGTGCATATATTTGCTAGAATTAATAATATATAAATAATTTTCAAAAATATTTTTTTTTAACATTTCAAAATTGTCTGTATTTTGATCATTTTGTCTTCAAATATCAAACATTTTACCCTGCAGAATGCCGCTTTCTGTGTATACTTAAATATTTTATAATTTTCTATTATTATTATAATATTAGTTTATATTCAAAATAATAATAAATAGAATGCATGTACAGGAACAAACTCCTGGCCGAAACACGTGTTGGTAACTCAAATTAAATCAATTTTATTCATTCGACATTTTATTTCCTTTATTTATTTATCCTTTCATCATATTGAGAACAAATTCCTGGACGAAACACGTGTTGGTAATTCAAATTTAATCAATTTTATCCATTCAACATTTTATTTCCTTTATTTATTTATCCTTTCATCATATTATCGGATTCATTTCTATTTTCAACTTACAAACATGTGTATATATGTGCGTATAAATTCAGTGAACGTTAGAACCATTAGACGCTTCTAGTGAACTTACCACCCACAAAACACCGATATGAAGATACTGTTGCCTATTTGATACATAAATGCAAAATATGACGTATTCTTATCCTCATTTCATTTTTCAGGAATGTTTCGGTTACTTACTACTCAGATAAATCTCTAAATAGGTTAGAAGTGTGTCCTTAACCTTGGTCGGCAACTCATCTAAATCAAAGAAAAGTCCTACACAAAAGCTCCGCATCCCAAAGAAAGGCTAGGGGAGTAAAACCCGAAAACAAATCAGGTGTCGGAGTCCCTAAAGTGGTGGGATGCTGAAATCCAGTGCTACCAGCAACTCTTGTGACACTGCCGCTGTCAAACTGCATTTGTTCCTTACCTTTCCTTTGAATCACAGCAGCAGTGTGGAGAAGGGAGATTTGCTGCTTTGGCAACAGCTCATCCTCCAGATGAGCCTATCCAGGCTACGTAGTTCGAAACAAAATGGACGCTACTTCATCGTCTCTCGTAGATTTTATTAGTTAGTTTGTTGAATTTTACGGCATATTAAGATATTTTTTCTTATTCATTCTTCTTGGTATACAAAATGTTCTTTCTAAATTAAATTTTAAACATTTTTTTACGCTTTTTCTTCTATTTAATTCATAGATGGGACCCTAGCCGTTTCTATCACTCCAGATCAGTGAACTTGGGAGTAATGGCAATGAAGAGGTACTCCACATTCTCCAGAGTTCAAGCATTGGAAAGTCATCATCACATAGTGTTTAACGTCATACCCAGGACACTAAGACCCTCAGCCACAGCCTTCTAGCACATATATAGATAAAAAGGGTTGGGTGTTTGGCATAAGGGCAATAGGATAGGGAAAATTTTTGCATGCGAGGGCTTGAATAGCAAATTGATGGAGGGGGCCTCCCTGATATATATATATATATATATATATATATATATATATATATATATATATATATCAACGACATTGTCACGTCGTCTAACTCTCTTTTAACAGATAATAGCTCCATTTCACAGCACCTAAAATTACATGCAAAATATACATAAAACAATATAAACCATCCTTAATCAAAATTAATTTCCATTTCAGTATTCACAATTTTAAAATGCCTATAACACTTTTCCTATCAATTCTCTTCCTTCCAGCCTCCACACCCATTAATATAATTTGAAGAACTGGAACACATCACCCCTGATGATGGGGCTTTGAAGCGCCGAAAGTACTCGGGACATGAACTTTGGTGGACTAATCCACTCAAATATTAAAAAGTTGGTCAGAAAACTTGAAAAAGTAGCAAATAAAAGTGGTCGGGGCGGCCTAAAGTCGGTATCTGCCATTCTAAGAGGGAGTCTATCCCCTTTTCTATAGTGCTAGACCAAGGAGATTGTTTTGGCGTCTGAGGTGGAGCGCCACACCTACCATCAGCTCCTTACTTTACCGCACAGATCCCTGTGCTACTCATACGCTGAGGCGAGGACCGGTATCGAACTAGGAACCTTGTGGTTTCTAGCCGAACGCTCTACCGACTGAGCTAACCCGCCGCCTATACCAAACCGGTATATATTCATACATCTATAAAGAAGATTTGCTATTGAATTGTTCTCAAGAATTGATGTGCCATTAAACAAATATCCCACAAACCAACAAACCCACCATTGTGCTTTATATACAAGTACCATTTTATTAAGTGACATACTAGCAAAACATGCCTATGTATTTTCGAATGACCTTTCCACGCCATGTCTCTATTTTGGTTACACCTATTACTAGTATCTCCCCAAAGTAATTGAGCCTAAAGGTAATATGAAGGTCTAGGTATTAGAAAGCAAGTAAACCTATATCTTATTCAAAACACAACACTCCGCTTATAGAGCTATTGACTAGAGGGAAATTATTCAATCGAGTGAAATGAAATGCGATTTAATCTCAGCTAATTCCCAAATGTGTCTGCGCATGCGCTTATCGTGTCCTGAGTGTCGGCGCACGGAGGAAGACATTATAATCGTTTATACGGAAAAAGCATTTTCCGCTGATGACACAATCACATTAGAAAAGAAATGGATATTGCACTTTGAAGATATGTTGATTTCTTCTACTTCAGGACGGATTATTTAAACTTCCCGCCCAAATCACAGCATCTCTCGAAACTAATGGCCGCTTTGTTTGTCAGTATAACGATTCGGTACAGACGGGGCTGATACATCTATTAATAAGTCTCTATTTGTCTGTAACCAAAACTACGTCACTGCTTACGTTACATTACCCCAAATCGTCAAATCTATACATATATAAAGGGCTGCTGTGTGTAAGTATGTATGTCCGGAGAACATACATAAATAGGTGATTGCGTTACATGATTTATGAGCAGTTATAAATTAGGAACGTACCTGTAGTTAGAATTTTGAATTAGGGTCCGTTAGCTTAAAAATGACGGGGTCTGGGGAAATTTACTGGCACCGATGAGTGACAATGGCGGCATTCCAACTGACCTTGGTTTAGACGTAGGAATTAATTTTAGATCAGATGCGACGCAGATTTCGGTGGAGCGATGGGTCACTGTTCTGATGTCGTTTCTCACCGTGAGGGAATCAAATGGGCAGGGTTGAAAATAAAATCTTGATCAAGAAACAAACAAGTCTAATTTTGTTAATTAAATGTCCAGCCCAGAACAAAGAAGAATGAACCCTAGCAGTAGCCCTAAATAAAGTAAGATCGATAAGTAGAAGCAGAGTCGTCAACTCAGAAAATAAACTATCATCATCTCTATCCATCGGCACTGGTTCAAAGCAACCCAAGCAGCATACAATGCCACCAACTTATTAAAAGATGTGTTGGTCGGATCAAGAACGGTAAGACCGAAAAAGGAGTAAGAATAAAATGTATTTTGTATACAAAGAGCAGGGAAGGAATTTGTTGGTAAGGAGGGCCTCGAGTACAGCTAGGTGTAACTCGTTGGTTGAGGATGCCAAGATAGTGAACATTGAGGGCTTCAGATTATCCGAAAGATGTCGCCCAATGGTGTAAGGTGAATTTGTATTGGTTTGTGGAGAAGAGCCAACATAAAGAAATTATATATATATATATATATATATATATATATATATATATATATATATATATATATATATATTATATAACTGTTTATACCAAGGTTTTAGTAGGCATCTACCTAAGGTTTCAAGCTTTTGCTTTCGGCAGAATCCCTTTTCTCTCCCCCTTCTCTCCCCCCTCTCTCGCTAATATATATATCTATATATATATATCTATACTCAGAAAGAAAGAAAGAAAGAAAGAAAGAAAGAAAGAAAAAGAGTAGGGGTTGAAATCACAGAAGCAATACTGCCTCTATATTTCAATCGAACGTAATGAAAAGATGAAAAGAGGGAAGAAAAGAAAAAAAGTGTGAGTGATAGTTAAATCAAGATTAAGCTGTAGTATCAGTGCTGCTGTATGGCTGCACCACTTGGACCCTAACGAGGCACATGGAGAATAAGCTAGATGGGAGCTGCACAAAAGTGTTGCATGCGATCTCGAACAAGTCGTGGAAACAACACCTGAGAAGGAAGCATTTGTACGGCCACTTGCCCCCTATCTCAAAAACTATCGAGTGAGACTAACAAGACATGCTAGACATTGCAGGAGAAGTACGGACGAACTCAAAGTGACGTTCTTCTATGGAAATCAGCACAAAGCCTTGCCAATATGGGCCGGGCACAAGGACATATATTGACCAGCTCTGTGCGGATACTAGATGCAGCGCAGAGGACATGATGTTGATGATTATACCCAATATTAAACTATAGCTGTTAAGTAAACATATCAAACGTTATAATAATTAAATTATCACTGTGGTATACCACAGATCCCGCTTATCTTACTGTGGTACATCCACAGGTCATTCTAGTAAAGATTATGACAACAGACCAAAATATCAAGACTAATTGCCACTTTGTTTATTCATATTTGAACTTAGTATTTATAACAACTATTAAAGACAATTCGGATCCTTTTTGTCTGTGAGGATTACGCCATTACTATTGCCATGTTTTCCAGTTCTTTATCTACAGCAATCGAAACGTAAACAGTTCCTTATTCATTTCGTTTCGTATGTTCTGCTTCTTAAATATCAACAAAAGCCGACTTTTATGATCAACCAATATTCTTCCTAGATATGATCCATCGGAATTGTTTAATTAAAATCGATTCGTTCATTTTTGAAGCAAACTAATGGCGCCAAATAAATCCAGTCGTTACTGGTTGTTGCATTTCTATTAATGAGATCAAGGGTCAATTGAAAAATGTCCTTATATTAAAACATTTCATTCTATGGGTCACGGATCACCAATTCTTCATAATTTCTTTGTATGTTCTTTGTATCGCTAATAGATCAGTGAATACAATAGCTAAGTAAGTTGAATATTTTCCCAGTAATATTAAACTGTCTTTGTATTCGGGTTATCCGCGCTGGTACACATACTATCGTTTGTTGTTGTTGTTTAATTAAAGGGAAACGAGTGCAGAGAGTGCGACGTCTTTTATAGACGAGGTAATGAGGAAGTTCGACTTATTATTATTGAAGGGAAAGAGTGAAAGAGAGTGAATAGAGATACTAATGTAAATCTTCTTTTCTTACGTATTTCTAACGTGTTTATATGTTTTATGGTATGCAGTGAAGGTGGTAAAGATCTGATCTCCAACAGAAAGTGTTGGCGAGACGCCTGCCGCACAGGAGCTACGAAGCTCAATATCGAGATAAAGAGGAATGCAGAGCGGCGATGTCTTTGTCGTCATGAACAACCAAAGGTAGATGGGAATTTTCCCTGCAATGTGTTTGACCGCATCTGCAAGTCCAGAATTGGACTAATGACCCACCTGAGGGTCCACAACTGAAGATATGGAGTGACGTCATCATCGTTTCCGACGGACTTTTAAAAGAAAAAGGAAAGAACATGTTTAATGTGTTTACAGTCAGATCTGCTAACTTATGATGAACGGAAACAATTATTATTATTATTATTATTATTATTATTATTATTAGTTTTTCACACTCTCCGTACCTGGTGGTTTCCTTGAGGCTGAGTGAGTGCAAGTCTTCTCAGGTTTCCAAGACTCTTCTGAGTATTCTAGCCTATCTTATCAATGTTGTAGTTTGGATGGTCTTGATCTTACTCTGATTTCCAATTCGCCCAAATTATTTCCCAGACTCTTGTGGACCGTTCTAAGGGCACCAATTACAATTGGCACGATCACCACTTTCATATTCCACAGTTTTCTCAGTTCTCTGGCAAGGTCAAGTATTTTCTATTATTATTTCTTCTTTGATTATTCAGCTTATTAGTTAATCTATTATTGCAGCAGTGCAGTATTTCTCTGATTTCCAAACTTTCCAAACACTTTTCCAATCCTTTTGGGACCGTTCCAAGTGCAGGTATCACTTTCATTTTCATATTCCATAACTTTTTCAGTTCTCTGGCAAGTCCAGATAGCTTCACCCTGTGATCTGCTGGCACTGCGTTGATTCTTTCTTTTGGCCGTTGTATGGTCAAACACCAGTAGTCGTGTCTAACTCCCATTGTGCTAGTTTGCTACATTCGCATATTGTTACATACCAGAGTGAGCGACATTAATTGTTCAATATTTAATTGGATAAACCCATGATAAACAGTAGGTACTGTAAGCAAACTGAGTCTTTTTTTTATTAAAATGACTTGATTTGGCATTAAATAACACGAAAAGGGTTGATATACCGTAAAACTAAAAAACAACCTTCGTCCAGGATTTGAACTCATCGACCCGAGTTTAAATCCTGGACGACGGTACAGTTCACATAGCGCTAATAACCTTGGGAACGGTATTAATCCAAATACTCTCCCTCCAGCTTAGGGTAAATAGTAGGACAGAGCTCTTTAACCTTGGTCAGGCAACCAGTTCAGGAGAGGGAAAACTCTGAATTCAAACCTGTTAATCCTCTTGGGTTGGTCACTACTAGAATAGGCGCAATCCTAATTAGTGATCTATCTTACTAATAACTAACTAACAACAACGAACCAACAATGTTTACATTACTCCCTTAGTAAGTGTGGTCCTATGCTTGTAATCTTGTGTGAAGCTAAGTTACATTAATAATTAATATTTATCAAATGTCAAAATATCTAACTCTTAGAACCCTGACACCCCTATGTATGTGGGGCCCGACCCTGAGCTTTAGGCTAAACAATTCTAGGCAGAGTTAAAGTTTTGTAATATTTTGGTAACATGAAGCACAATTATGCAGTTGCAGATGTTTTTGCTGAGATTGTGAAGGTGATGAACCATAGTGGATTGTGAGATGCTACTAATTGCATTTGACTATATATTGGAGCACAGCCTCAAATTCACCAATTTTTGGCCTACCTGATTAGGCATGATCCTCAAGAATTAAAAAAAAAGTTTCAGCAACAATAATGCCGCTAACCATAGCTGGGTTACAGGTGTCAAGCTGTGTTAATCATTATTCTATGTTACATCGGTCGAAACGTTGTACAGATAAGAATGAAGATGAGGACAATAGTCCGAATAATACAAATAATACTAATTATGTCTGAAGTGTTATACAAAATGTATTTAATCATGAAAGGCTTACTTATTGTAACAACTAGGTCTCACAGTTCCTTCGAAGTAGATACCTACGAGTACTACCCATAAAGAGTTGCGGCAAAAATCCGTACTACATTGGATTTGCACGCGTGGATCACATTCCCTGAACTTTTAGATAACAGCTTGTATGCATGTGTGTACGAGTCCGGGGGAAAGAGGCGAACATAGTTGTATGAGCAGTCGTCGGGGTTGCCTAAAGTCGGTATCAGCAAATCAGCGAGAGAGTCTATCCCCTTTTCACAAGCGATAGACCAAGGAGATTGTTTTATTTGTTCTTATTTCCATTCGAGAGAAAAACCTTTCGGCCAACATTCCAATGTTTTAATCGCTAAGCTAGAGAAATGTACTCGTAAACTTTATTACGTGTCAGTCTTTTTCTCATGCTATGATTCATTGCTTTAATGTAGAGATCTATTTTTGTTCCACGTGCTGTCTATCACTGTCTCTCCAAGTGACACATGGGAGACAAACAAGAGGTGAAAATCTTGGCCCCCAAAATTACATTAGTCGAAAAGTCATGCTAAGACCGTCTTTGATCGTAGTGGTCAGTCGTGAAGAAGAAGAAGAAGAAGAAGAAGAAGAAGGAATTGCAAGGATCAGTAAAATGGCGGAAAATCTAAGTGGTGAGAAAGGAAGACAAATCGAAAGGGAAAACAATAAAAGAAAGTAAAAAAAAACAAACAACAGAATCTGAGAGAGAGAGAGAGAGAGAGAGAGAGAGAGAGAGAGAGAGAGAGAGAGAGAGAGAGAGAGAGGGGGGGAGAGAGAGAGAGGGGGGAGAGAAATATTAAAAAAGAATGAAAAGGAAAATAACCAGGGTATGAGGAGGGCTTTATAAATTAAGGAACGAGGGAGGGACCAAAAAACAGTCTGTGAGAGGGATATATATATATATATATATATATAGAGAGAGAGAGAGAGAGAGAGACAGACAGACAGACAGACAGACAGACAGACAGACAGAGAAAAGAGAGGAGAGAGGAGGAGAGAAGCAAGATGATGATGAAATGAATGAATAAAATAGGGAATTGTTGAATATGGATGGAAGAAGAGAAGAAGAAGAAGAAGAAGAAGAAGAAGAAGAAGAAGAAGAAGAAGAAGAAAGAAGAATGAAACAAAAATGAATAGGACACCGAATAAAATAAAGGGCGAAAAATTTTCAGGGACAAAAACTTTTTTAAATAACTAAAAAAGCCAAGGAGAAACGAAAAAGCCAAGAAGGAAACGAAAAAGAAAAAAAAAAAACAAAGAAGAAAGAAAAAATAACAAATTATAAGAAAAGTTCAAAAATATATGAAGAAGGAAATAGGACATTGAAAAAGAAGAAGAAATAATATCTGAAAACGAAAAGAATAGAAAAGAAACTTTAAAATGCCCACGATGATATAAGAAAATATCCTACCACATATTTTCCATGAAAAAATAAATAAAAAACTAGCAAGGTTATAAATCAATATGTCAAAAATGGATTTTAAAAAATGACAAAAATAAAACTACTTAATGCATGGTAAAACACAATGAAAAGCAAATTAAAAAAATACAAACAAGAATAATAATAACACTGGTTTACAAAGAAATTGAGGCAATCACAAAAATATCTGTTTCAACCTAATTTGGGGGTGCTGAATTCAAATTTTTTTTACTCATCACCTCTAGTTTATTTTTAGATATGCATACTCTACATTTTGTACACATGCTGTACATAAAGGCGTATATGCATTCAGGATTAATTTTCTAATATTGTGTGACTTATGACTTCTTTTTTAGTTATTATGCAATAAATGTAAGTGATAGCATTACATTATATATATATAGCTATATATCAAGACGGATTTTGGCAGTTAAGCGTAGCCAACACGTCTCAATCAACAGCCAGTAGTGCCTGACAGACAGCTCAGGAGGGAGGTGTCCCTCGACAATTGTGTTACACAATTTTTTGGGTATATATTTGTATTACAAATTTCCAACGACGCACATTGTATTGCCTTACATATTTAATGTTACATTGATTTTTTTTTCATATTCTCCAATGGCTTCAAGCTCGTCAAAACATCGAAGATGCCTCAACAAGGCCAATTCTTTCTGAATTGTGTACATTGTGTCATCCAAGTATATTTATTCCGTCAATGTTCTTTATCTATCCTGTTTTATCTGTAATAAGCCGCTGCAACTGTTGAAATAAGCACGTATATACTCTGTATTTACTAAAATGAGACTATTTAAAAGACAGAAAACTAAAAGTGATAGAGCAAAACCGTTTATAAATTTGAATTCAGCTCACCCAAATTAGTAAAAAACATTCTTGCCTCACACAAAAAATATTTTTTTGTAAACCAGTATAATGTGTCTCCGTGATAAGTTCCATAACTATCTAGGTAAAATTGCATTTTTGTTATATGTAAAAATGGGTTTTTGTATTATTTAGGATTTTCGAACTGTTGTCCTCATCTATATTGTTGTATACCCATCATTTTCGGTTGATGTGCTTTTCTGCCATCTAAGGGTATTTCATGTCGAATTCGGGAACCTTCTTGTCGAATTCGGAAGCCTTCAAGTCGTAATCGGGAGCCTTTATGGAACTTCGAACAGAACTCTTTATTTAATTCATTGTAGTTAACCAAGTCCGAGTACAAATGTTCAGTAAATTTAAGTATTCTATGTTATTTTATTGTAGACAGGTGTAATATGATCTAGACAGGTGTTTCAAAGCCTGAAAAAATATGATATCCGAGGATAGTCGGGGTAATAACAGGTGACCCTGGCAATCCGAGAGAGATAATTAAATTCCCATTACTGGCAAGGTATAAACAAAGACATGCGATCCAACTTAGGACCTTATGTTTTTGTTTAT
>CM042158.1:33959197-33961697 GCA_023376005.1 Doryteuthis pealeii | reverse complement strand
GCTTGTTCTGACGCCACTTCAAATGTGGCACTGGGGAAAATGGTAGTTTTTGATTTTTCTGTCTTGAAAGTTAAAAACTCGACTCGTGTCGACGGTAGTAAACTGGGGGTGAAAGTGTCTGTATACCGTATTTTTAATTTTTTTCAATCAATGAATTATATCACTTAATTAGTAAAAATCAAAACCAAATTGTGTGTTTCTTAGTTATAACCATATTAATCTATATGCTAGATTTCGAATCTGAGTGACATCTTTTTTCTGAGTTATAAGTTTCAATAAAGAGCCCTGTTGGCTACAACTTTAGAATAAACCGACTACACCTGTTCAGAGGGGTAAGAATCCCTCTAATTGGACCAAATGTTGGTCCGGGGTGGTGACCGTGATGTTTAAGGACGGAATACTGGTGGAATTAGCAGTCCATGATCGCCACACTCCATTTTGGTCCTTATTTAGGCTATACGGGCGGTCAGAGAGGTCCCTCCGATAAATCGGCCGGTCACGTCAAGCCCTAGCACCGATCCAATTGTCCTTGTGGCAAGCCCCATACCCTTTTCATCATATACTTGCTAGAAGGCGGTGCCTGAGTGTCTTATTGTGCAGTGTATGAAATTAAAATATATTTAATAGTGAAGTTCCAATTTTGGAGCTCGGGGATTGTGTTGTACCCATTCCTCACCATTACTCCCAGGTCCACTGTGACCCGGTGTGTTAGTACCGGTTAGAATCCCATCTATGCATTAAATAGAAAAAATGAGTTCTAAAATGTGTTTAAAAGAAGAATTGAGCTTCAAAAAGATAAAACTGAGTACCCATCGAGAATGAATCAAACAAAAAACTATGTCAGCCTTAAATGACCCACCGAGGTTGATATGCCATGAAACAAAACAAACAAACAAATTTCAATAAACAAATAATGTACATCTGTATTTTTCATTTCTCTGATTTTTTTAGATGAGGCTTGATAATTAGTATTATTTGTATTATTTGGATAATGAGGACAATAGTCCGAATAATACAAATAATTTATATTTGTCACAAACAAAAAAACTTTGTCAGCCTTAAATGACCCACCAAGGTTGATATGCCATGCAACAAAAAAAAAACAAACAGACAGATTTCATTAAACAAATAAGGGCCATATGCCCTTTAGGCACCTCTTTTGGGATCTCGATTCGCGGGGATATTTTTCCATTTACACCGTCAAATCCGGTTAATTGTTAACAGACGATTTTTAAATTGTTTTTTTTTTTTAATTATAAAACTAGCCCTAACCCTAACCTCTACCCAACCCTAACAAATAACCGGATTTTGACGGTGTAAATGGAAAAGTGTCCCCACGAATCGAGATTGCAAAAGGGGTACCTAAAGGTCATATGGTCCACAAATAATGTACATCTATATTTGTCACTATCTGTAACTGCATATGTGAAGGGATTGTTACAAGATAACATGGATGCTTCAATAAAAAAAAATGTCGATTGAAATCTTGGTGATCGGTAAACAGAAGATATTTTATGTAACGACATATTTATCTCCCGTTTTTATTTATTGGAAAGAGCTTTCCTTTAATACACCACAATATGAAACCATCTTATCGACGCCAAAAAAAAATGTAGAACAGAATAAAGATCAAATAAAATAGAATGCATAATAAAGAAAAAGAAAAAGAAAAAAAGAAATATAAACGAATGTTAAACACCCATTTTATTTTACCCAATCTCCGATCAGTGGATTCAATGGTGAACACTGAAGCAACTTTTCTACATAAAATAAGAATCGAGCGATTTTATTGACAATCGAATACTGCTTTAAATTTTCTTTGCAGCCAATAAGAATATCAATTCTTATCTCTGTTTTGTAGACTTCATTCAATATGATATTGTGTTAGGTTGACATGCCCTTCATCAGATTTTACTCATATATTATACTTCCTTAACATCTTTACTTATAGCATGTCACCAAAACTCAGCGGTATCCTTTTAATATCTCACCTTGTCGACGGGGCTCAGGATACACTGTTCATCCTCTGTTGAGCGGTTAGACAACCTAAAAATGATTTCTTTGCTTTTTGCATTTCCCATTGCGCCAATACTCTTGGGAAAGGTATGTATACAACAGTCTACCCCAGCAATGGGTAAATCCTAGGGAGAAGGAAAACTCTGAATTCAAACCAGTTAAACTCATATACGTGAAGAAAAAGTGGAAATGAATCCGACAGTATGTGATATTTTGAAAAATTTAAAAAACACAAATTCATAAATAAAGTAATGTTTATTTCACATACGCTGCAGTGTTTCGACCTATTTCAATAGATTTTCATCAGGGCTTTCGTTAATTTGAGACTTTTTTAAATAGACTAACCAACAAAACAAACTCGTCTCGCAGATTTATTTTCTGCAATACATTTTTTTTTCTCAAATTAACGAAAGCCCTGATGAAGATCTATTGAAACAGCTCGAATCACTGCAGCGTAGGTGAAATGAACATTACTTTATTTATG
>CM042158.1:33939197-33954197 GCA_023376005.1 Doryteuthis pealeii | reverse complement strand
GGGCTGCTAGAGTAGGTGTCACTAGAGGCGATATGATCACAGTATGTGTCACTTACGATAATTATTGAACCCACTCAGCTTTTTCATTCCGTAGATGGAGAGCAATAATTTATATATAAGCGTATCAAATATCAGTTTCCACTCTTGAATAGATTATTTTATGTACGTTAGTATCTTCATAGATGTTTACAAAGGAGTCGTATTTATGAATATTCGCAAAAATAGTTGGCTTTTTGCCAAGACTATTTATGTTAACGGTGTTTTAGTGCACCATTTCGTACATTTTAAACTTTGACCTTCTTGAAATTGATTTTACATTGTTAGAGTATTATTTTAATATTGTTGATATTTGAAGGAATTAATGAATAGGGGGGAATTTACGTGACGCATTGGTTAATGTGATGGATTGTGACATCGTAGCAAGCAAGTTCGAACCCCAGTCGCATTATCACGTTGAATTTTACTCTTTCGTGCACCCGTAGTGTCGGAAAATAACCATTAGTATCGCAATGAACTGGTTTCTTTTGGTTTGTTTAGTTTTGTTTTGTTTTACGGCATATCAACCTCAGTGGGTCATTTAATGCCGATAAAGTTTTGAAATAAATCAATTCTTAATGGATAATACAATTTTGTTTATCAACTCATGTTTTTCTATTTAACCCATAGATGCGACCCTAACAGGTACTACCACTCTGGGTCAGAGTGAACCAGGGAGCAAGGGTGATGAAGGGGTGCTCCACATTCCCCAAACCTCCAAAACTGGAACCTCAACATCTGATAGATTTTAACGTCATTCCCAGGACATGTAGACCCTCAGTCACCGCCTTCTAGCACCCATATGGTAAAAAGGGTTGGAGCTTGCCATAAGGGCAATAGGGTTGGGAAAATTATATATGTGCTAGGGCTTGACGTGGCTAGCCGATTGATCGGGGGGGGATCTCCGACCGCCTGTCTAGCCCAAGAAAGGGACAAAGTGGAGTATTACAAGTCATGGACTGCTCAACCACCTGGGTTCTATCCTTAAGAATCACTGGTCGCCAGCCACGACCAACAGGTGGACCCATTGGGAGAGTCTTGCCCCTATGCAGAGGTGCAGTCGTTGCTTTCTAAAGACCCCAGGCGACAGGGCGGCGTAATGAAGTGGTCAAAAGAAAAAAAATACCTGGGAGTTGTCTAAGTTATATATGTATAATGTGCCCAACAGTAGACCAAAATTATAAGGACCTGAATGAATAAGAAACTACCTACTTAGGTTTCTCACAAATGGCTCATCAGGATTATTCTGACTCTTTCTTCGAGCTTGAATTGATGTTACATTGTTAGAGCAGTCGTTCAATATTGTTGGTATTTGAAGAAATCAAGGAATAGATGGAAGGGTCCACGTGACGTAGTGGTTAACGTGATGGCTGCGACATTGTAGCGAGCGTGTTCGAACTCCGGTCGCGATATTACGTTCACTTTCGGATTAATACATTTTTGGTAGACATGGACTCCTCATTCCCCAGCGATGGGTTAAATAGTACCACTACTTTTCTTTTCACTTGCCGAGGAATCACAAGGACCCGGATTCGATAACGGTCTCCGCTAACTCAGCACATTATTAGCACAGATTTTGCAATGGGTAATCGGGCTAATACGCTTCGGAAAGGTATGATCGTCACCCAGCTCTGGGTTACATGGTACTACACCTTTCCTATAAGGATGAGAGTGTCCTATCATGATTTAATCGTTAACAAGCTTGTCTTGTGAATTCAATACTACCGAATAGCATGTTCGATCCACAAAGTATGTCCCATAACACTTTTTACGGAATACCCTTTTATCACTTTCTACCCGTGGAGAACGGGTTGGCTAAATACCTACTATTCTTCTACAAGGATGATTTCAGCATTAAATAGGCCACGGAGTTTGATATTCTATTAAAGAAAAAAACAAAAACACTATTAGATATATAGGATAATAGGCAATTTACTAAGTTCAGCTAGGTACAAACTCAAACGTCGAAAATGGGGAACGAGGAAAATCGTATTAAGATGAGGACGTCTGCCAGGAAAATCATCATTAAATAGACAAGTTATTCTCCTAGTTTTAATGGGGAGCAATGAGTACAAATTTCAACAAAATAAACAGACTTGGACACATACAAAAAGGTTTCCTTGTCTTTTTAATGCATTTTAGAGTGCTTAATCTGAAAACTAGCACTAATGACATTACTGTCAATAAAATCGGTTTGGCTTATTATTTATTAAATTAATTCCATTTTATTAATAATACTAGTTCAAAGATTTTATACACACAAGGGCGGGGTTAGCTCAGTCGGCAGAGCGTTCGGTTAGAAACCACAAGGTTCCTAGTTCGATACCGGTCCTCGCCGACTTAGCGTATGAGTAGCACAGGGATCTGTGCGGTAAAGTAAGGCGCTGATGGTAGGTGTGGCGCCCCACCTCAGACGCTAAGATAATCTCCTTGGTCTAGCGCTGGTGAAAAGGGGACAGACTCCCTCGCTGATTGGCTGATACCGACATTAGGCCGTCCCGACGACTTTACTTTTACTTTACTATATATATATATATATATATATATATATATATATATATAGAGAGAGAGAGAGAGAGAGAGAGAGAGAGAGAAAGAGAAAGAGAAAGAGATATATAGATAGATGGATAGATACTTATATATATATATATATATATATATATATATATATATATATATATATATATATATATATGTGCAAGGTTTGTCAAAAAAGTATCGATAGTGAAGGTGTAATTACCAAGAGAGAAATAAAGAATGTATGGAATTTTTTTTTTTCAGAATACAAGGTGTGTGAAGATGTACCAAGTTTAAAGCTGTATTTACAAAGATGAAAATGAAGAATGGATGGAACTTTATTTTTTCAGTTTACAAGGTGTGTCAAAAAGTACAAACAATCTCGTTATGTTTTTGGACAAACTTTGTACATGCATACCTATACACACACACACACGCACACATGTATATATATATATATATATATATATATATATATATATATATATATATATATATATATATATACATCAACTTGTAATTATGTGCGTAGGAAATGGACACGGCGAGACGAATTCAAATGCTGGACGAGGCTGTTTGTATTTCATGCATTGATAATACATTTGGGAAAGGTATGCTTCCCACTATTCTCACTCTAGATATGGATAAATAGTATGGAAGACTGGGCTCTTTAAACTTGGTTAGGCAACCGGTGTAGGAGAAGGAAAACTCTAAATTGAAACCTGTTACACTCCACTTACGAAAATGACCTTGCGTCACATCCTACTCATGGGAAGGGATTGGGTATGCATATATAGGTATGAATTTATTTTGTTTGTATTTCTATAACTCTTAATGTGTGAAAAAAAACCCCAGATAATGCAGTTTATAAATAACGGAAAAAAAGAAAAAAGAAAGGATGTTGGGTTGTCTTCCCTTATCTGGAAGAGTTATCTTCCCTCTGGGTTTCCGTTTTTATCACCAGGTTTTTTTTTTTTTTTGCATTTAAGCACCTGTTTCAAACTCTCCTTCTCTTTCTTCTCCGGGAACTCACATACAATGGGTTAGACATTTATGTCTACACCCTTCTCGTGTGGGGGCTTCGGTCCCCATTACAGCCACGAGTAAGTGACTGTAGTCTATGGACTCTCCATAACTATCCATAACTTTGTATCTTATTCATTTCATGTATCTTTGTCACGTACATGTATTCTATGTTATAAATATTTCTCCATGTGCTTTTATTAAAGTCCTTTATGTGTAACACCCCGTGTCGAAGTTGTTTTGTTCAACTCGGTGCGGTATATTAGAATCACAAATTTGAACCCTACAAGGCCAAAACACACATAGTGTCTGAAAATAATTATCGGTACCATAATGAAGTTGTCAAAAGATTTTAAAAAAACACCGAAATAGCTGTCTGAGTTATATAAGTAGAAATTGATCAATACACTAAGTAGAGACAATTTTAAAGAATATGAAAGTGTCAGAAACTATCTACATAGGTTTCACATAAACGGCTCATCAAGATTATTCTGACTGACTATATATATATATATATATATATATATATATATAAAGTAATCCACAGACACGTGTTTCGAGGTATCACCTCTCATCAGTGGGGTTATACCGTTTAACAGCTACCTCTGGCCGGGTTCGATCCGAATGAACTTTCGTTCGCCAATCCTCTTACCCGTACGGCCACAGACAGCTGTCAAATATAGGAGAATATTTAATCACTACATTTCTAAGCGGAAATGAATTCACTAGAGGCCTCAAACTTATGTAAATAAAGCGAGGCTTAGCTGTTCACCAAATACGGTGAATTTTGCAATTAAATCACTTATAATTAAAGTGCTCGACCAAAATTGGGAGCATGTGTATGGTTGGCATTATTATACTTGAAAAAGCGTTAGTAATCCAACGTACAGTGTTATTAGAAGAGTGCTCAATATCTGCGATAGAGCGTTGAGACATAAATAAATGAACAAATAAAAGATTTAGGTTTTATTTATTAACATATGAACAATCTTTACGACCGAACGGTTTCATGCTATTGCATTCGTCAGGTATAAAGCTATTTCATTTTACCTGACGAATGCATTAGCAGGAAACCGTTCGGTGGTAAAGATTGTTCATATGTTTATAAATAAAAGCTAAACCTTTTAATTGTTCATTTATTTATCTATATATGTATATACCTATATATATATATATATATATATATATATATATATATATATATATATATATAGTCATCCACAGACATGTGTTTACGTCTTATCACTGTAGCTAGATTTAACAGCTACTTCTAACTGGGAAGGAAACCCGACAGAATTTTTATCAGTCCGTCTTGACCGTTGGTAGCTGTCAGTAATAGGCGGACATTTAACTGATAAATACATTCATCCGTAAATGTATGTTACGATCACTATAGAATTCAAGTCTGTAAACAACAGACAAGTAAGGCCTTACGTTAAGCAGTGAAAGTTCTTTAAAGTACCCTCTAAAGAGCTCTACCGAGCTTTGGGAGCGTATAATATTCATCCACAGAAACCGTGTTTCGACAATTACGTCTTATCAGTGTGGCTAGATTTATGAGCTACTTCTAACCGGGAACGAAACCCGATTGAATTTCCTTACGCTAAGCGGCGAAAGTTCTTTAAAGTTGCCTCCAGACGTTACCAGATGTCTTTACTGAATATATATATATATATATATATATATATATATATATATATACGTATTGTACAAAGTATTTACGGGTTCTTTCTCTGTACGTTTATTGAATAAGCTTTCCCATGCAGCGTCTCTTACGTTTGTGTTTTATGGAAATTCTGGAGCATTTCAAAGATGCTCGCATCCATATTAGATTTAATGCAGTCTTGTATGCGGTTGTTGACGCAACGCACCTCTTTCTGATTGATGCGCATGCGCACATGTTATCGAGACATTATATTCGAGCGGCCGCTGCCCCAGTTCACCGGAAGCAGATTAGATGCGGGCCATCAAATAATGGCGATGCCAGCGGTGGCATGGAGAGACCGAATACCAAAAGCCTAAATGAATTAACAAGTTTCCAAAGAAACTCCGAACATGAAGCAATATGTAAATGAGTAAATCAAAGAAAAAAAAAGGATCGGAGGTAAAAAAAAGAAAAGAAAAGGAAAATGAAATAAAATGTGTTGGGGGGGGGGAGGTTACGAAAAAGCAAATTAATTCTCTTTCTTATCAGAATGGCGGGCTAATTTGCATTCTTAAATGAACGAAAGTTGATTATCAAAATGATAAAATCCGTTCCAACTTGAATAATTCGTTTAGATTAGACTTCCTCACACTTTTGCCTTTTAGATCCCCCTTTCTTTTTTCATATATATATATATATATATATATATATATATATATATATATATATATATATATATATATATATTCATATATAGATGAGGAAGTGAAAGACAAAATATTAAACGGATTCATACAGAAAGTGAGAATGAATGAACCAAAAGAAACATACATAAAAAAACAGTGTAAAAGTGAATGCAGACAAAAGAAAAGAATGCTATATACCTATATATTACACACACACACACACACACACACACACATATATATATATATATATATATATATATATAATATATATATAATATATGTGTGTGTGTGTGTGTGTGTGTGTATTTCATTCGTCTGCATTCTTTTTTTGTCTTCCAGATACTCCTTCCTCTTTTTCTTTTGATCATATATATAATATATATATATATATATTATATATATATAATATATATATATATATATATACCTTTGAAAGGAAGGAAACACTCAATAAACCGTCATTCTGTAATAAATCTATTTCGACCAAAACGTAAAAAGGCTTTTAGAAATTTAAATAAATTGCCAAAACTACCTAAAATTTCAGTCTCATCAGACTGACGTCACAGATAAAAAAAAAGGTAAATATTGCTCTGTATTTAAACTAAAATAGATTATTATACATTGAGCTCTCTTTAGGGATTCTTAAAATCCTAGTATTTGTACCTACTAAAATATGCAATAGGGTGAGATTTTGAAGATCCCGTGTAGAATCATCTATTACTACCAGTTTTGGATACCTTACATTTATATTCACACACACACACACACACACACACACACACACACATATATATATATATATATATGTGTGTGGTGTGTGTGTGTGTGTGTGTGTGTGTGTGTGTGTATGAGCAGTAGGGGACACAAGGTATTTCTTACGTGGAATTTAACAGTTTTGAATTCATATTTTCCTTTTTCCTAGACAGCTTAACCAGGTATAGTTAAAGATCCCACTTTGATCTACTAATTACCCATTAGAGACTAATGGGTACATACCTCTTCCAATGGTATTAGTGGTATGTAAAATTCAAGCAGCTTCATCCAAGATATGGAGTCAGAACGGCGGGTCCATTTCCTACGACTAGACATTACAAAATTCGCCTCCTTGGTACATATATATATATATTCTCCACTAAGCAGAATCACTGAAAATTTCATGCAGACACGAACCGGGATAGAGAGAGAGAGAGAGAGAGAGAGAGAGAGAGAGAGAGAGAGAGAGAGAGGGGGAAGGGAGATAGAGAGGTTGATAAATACCAAAAAAAAAAATCAATTTAAGATGAAAATTGTATTTATCTTTTGTCTTTTTTTCCCGAAACCTCGCCTGTGCAGACGAGAAGACATAAATCTGATTTTTCTAATAGAAAAAAAAAGTATCAAAGAGAGCGGATCAGAGTTTCATCTTCTCTGATTGAGTCCGCCTGATGAAGAGAGTCTACTCTTTTAAGACCTGAAACTCCCAGAGGAACCAAGCATTGACATCACTGACAATGCCCTCCAAAATGTAATAAAGTGCGTACATATTTGAAAACTAACTTTTTGTTAAGTATTTCATTCAAGTCTTCTATTGTATGCGAGTACCGAACAAGTCTCTGCGCGGCTGTTACGTATCCCTGGGCCGATATATATGAATTTATGATCTATTCGTACAATACACAGAGCGAATCTGGAAAAAGAGGGGCCTAATAACATGTCAGGTCTACCAGTGGAACAGATATAATGTTGCGGAATCCGAAATCTGTAAGGATACTGTTGTAACATCACCAATTGTCCCACTGTGATGCATCACGGCGATATTTTACAAGAATATTTGCAAAAACATGATCATTTATGTATGTTCATCGTGTTTGGACCTTAGAACATTTTGAACGAACATTATCACACACACACACACACACACACACACACATATATATATATATATATATATATATATTAAATTCTTTACTTGAAGGCACTTACAATGCATGTATTGCATAAAATTCGATACTTTTTCTTATAGAAAATGAACTTGACAAGTTTAATCCCGGCAAAGGAACGCTCGGTGTGTAGAATATCGTACAGACTGTTTTGACTTTATTAAGTCTCATCAGCGATATATACTAACGACTTCCCTCCCACAGAAATCGAAACCGGGACCTCAGCAGACATAGTCAAACACCATACCCCCTTGGCCACAGTACACAGCTAACAATCCCTGCGAAATTAACCTTGTCAAATGATACTAGCACGCCTCTACCATAATAGGTAAGGGGGCGTTTAGAGAATAATAACAACAAACAGAACGTATGCCCTTCGGCGAAGTGAATAAGATTTTTGGATGTTTGTTTATTTTAGAAGCATTGTTGACTAAAGTATATAATTTTTTTTACTTGAAGGCACTTACAATGCATGTATCGCATAAAATTCGATACTTCTTCTTATAGAAAAGGAACTTGACAAGTGTAATCCCGGCAAAGGATCGCTCGGTGTGTAGAATATATATATATATATATATATATATATATATATATATATATATATATATATATATATATATATATATATATATATATATATATATATATATATATACATTGTAATGGGTTTGTTTTGCCGTGTTATTATATAGGGCTTCTTACAGGGATATATATATATATATATATATATATATATATATATATATATATATATATATATATATATATATATGTAAAGTTGTGTCAAAACGTATCGAGATTTTTTGTAATTTTGTACCTCTGATAAGATAACGTTACATTCATTCTTCATTTCTATCTTGGTAAATACATCCGTAAAATCTGTACTTTAGACACACCTTGTATTCTGAAAAAAAATTAACGTTACAGTTATTGTTCATTCCTATCTTGGTATATACACCTTCAATCTCGATACTTTTTTTGACTAAGCCTTGTATATAAATAGTTATTTCGGGTATACATCAAATCAAAGTATGTATATTTATATTCAGCCTATTCATATGTATGTGTATATATGCATTTATGTATGTGTATTTTGTATTCAATTCGTTTGCTTTATACGTGTGTGTGTGTGTGTGTGTGTGTGTGAGAGAGAGAGAGAGAGAGAGAGAGAGAGAGAGAGAGAGGGAGAGTGAGGGGGCAGGTAAAAAGAACTGTTGTGAGATATATAATCTAATCTACAATGCATGTTAATACCTCAACTTATTTTGGATTATTTGTTGATATCTAACTTTGAGTTAGCTGTAAAAAAAAGTCAGTGCGCGTGAAGAGAAGAAGAAGAAGAAGAAGAAGAAGAAGAAGAAGAAGAAGAAGAAGAAGAAGAAGAAGAAAATATGAAAAGAAAGAAAAGAATAATCCGAAGATGAAAAGAAAAAGAAGAGGATGAAAAAGAAAAGAAGATGAAAATGAAAAGAAGAAGAAGAATATGAAAAAGAAGTAGAAGAGTATGAAAAAGAAAGAGAGAAAGAAATATAAAAGGCGACGGAAGAAAGAAAAAGAGGAAAAGTGAGAGAGGGAGAGAGAGAGAGAAAGAGAGAGAGAGAGAGAGAGAAAGAGTGAGGAGAGGATGAGAAGAGGAAGGAAAAGATTAACAAGGAAGAGGTAACATAAACAATAGCGGAAGTAATAGAAAGAAAAAAGAAAGAAACAAAGATAGAAGAAGAAGAAGAAGAAGAAGAAGAAGAAGAAGAAGAAGAAGAAGAAGAAGAAGAAGAAGAAAATGTTTCTCAATTTCTTTATATATGCCTGAAATAAAGTATATACTCGTTGCATCTATGTACACCATTTCATCTTCTTCTTTTTCGTAAAACCATCGAATTCTCATTTGGCTTTCGTCTTTCCCGGTTATATCTGTCGAATTTTTGTTTTTTGTTTCATTTGACACTGATGGATTTCTTTGTCCAAACCTATGAACCTACATAATCATCAGTCAGCTTCTTGTTTCACTCAAATGAGTCGAAACTGTTATTTGTCTCGATGCAAACGGTCACATGGGTTTCTCGAACGGATACTTTCATTTTGCCATCGAGACTGCTTCATGACTTTTCCCCCATAGCTGACTCTGTGACAGTGTGTATCTTTGTTATACAAACAATTCCAATATAAGTTAAATAAGAGCAAGGTTAGGGTCAAGTTGACGCATAATTTTATCAAGAAATATATAATAACTGTCTATCATTTATGATATGCAATTAAGTATTAGAGCCTAATTCTCTGCGGGGATATTTTGAGTCAATATTTAACGAGATCCAGTGTACGTTATAGGGTCAATTTGAGTGTATATGGTAAGAAAAATGATTTAAACATTCACTTTGTTCGGATAAGGGTATTGGCATTTTACGGACTAGTGAAAATGCAAACAGACTTGTCCAGGATTTGAACTAAGGTCGACATGTCCATTTCCTACAACTCTACCCACTACACAACACACCTCCTTAGTATAGTATAGTATAGTATAGTATATAAGTGTTTAAGTCCATATATTTTTTCCTTTCCTTTTTGCGTTATACTTATTTTATGATCAGAAGAAGGATATGGATAAGATCAAAGAAAAACTAGTTAAAAGTTAATACTTATAGTTTGGTTTGTTTGGTTTGTTTTGTTTTACGGCATATCAACCTCAGTGGGTCATTTAATGCCGATAAAGTTTTGAAATAAATCAATTCTTAATGGATAATACAATTTTTTTATAAATACATTTTTCTATTTAACCCATAGATGGGACCCTAACAGGTACTACCACTCCGGGTCAGAGTGGACCAGGGAGCAATGGTGATGAAGGGGTGCTCCACATTCCCCAAACCTCCAGAACTGGAACCTCACCATCAGATAGAGTTTAACGTAATTCCCAGGACATGTAGACCCGCAGCCACGCCTTCTAGCACCCATATGATAAAAAGGGGTTGGGGCTTGCCATAAGGGCAATAGGGTTGGGGCAATCATATAGGTGCTAGGTTGAGGTGACCAGCCGATTGATCGGAGGGGGTCTCTCCGACCGCCCGTCTAGCCAAGATAGGGCCAAAGTGGAGTATTGCATGTCATGAACTGCTCATCCATCCTTAAGCATCACGGGTCGCCATCCACGACCAACAGGTGGCCCCATTGGTGGAGTCTTATCCCTCTGCAGAGGAGCAGTCGGTGCATTCTAACGCCCCAGCCGACAGGGCGGAATACCTATAGTATAGTATAGTATATAAGTGTTTAAAGTCCATATATTTTTGTCTTATATTTTTGTGTTCCTTATTTTTATCTTTCAAAGCAAAAAGTGAATTCCAATCCCTTTCTATCCCCACCCAGATACCCCCACCAATCACTTTCTGTCCTAACTCTTTGTCTACCAAAATTTCCTCCATGTTTGTACAGATTATCCTGGTATTATATAAGTTTGACATATATTCACCTCATAATTTATTCTATTCAAATAAGGTCCTATAATCATTGTAATCTAAGTCCTTCTGCCCAATTATAATGGACTAACAATCAATTATTGTACTTTGTTTGGTGAGGGAGCTGTTGTGAGCAGTTTAAAGTAGACGAAGAGTTAAATTAAATAGATAAAAACCCTAGAAACTTATATCAATAAATTAAACATATCTTTAAAATATTTGAAGAAGGCCGGAGGGCACATCAGCTGATAAATTGTGCTGATAACAATAAAGATGAGGACACTAGTCCGTATAATCCAAATAATTCACAATTTTTAATGTTTAATATTGCCATCAAACTGGTCACAGTAGATTATATAGTGACGAAACGCGAATCCCAGAACTTTGACGACCAGAATACGCACAGAATATATATATATATATATATATATATATATATATATATATATATATATATATGCCCGCTTTTAGAACCGACAGATGCGTATTAGGCACTATTAGCCTCTACTGATCCCGATGTATATCAGTTACCGTCGAGTCACAATGCAATTGCTGAAGTTGAACGATTCTTACTCAAAAAATAGGATTTGTGTTATCTTAGTTATTAAATTCCAGCTGTCTGATTGATTCGTTATCGCCAGCGGAACGGGTCAAGAAAAACGCGGAATTCTTTTTCTTTTTTTATGTTTTTCAATATGGAAACCTCCAGTTATATGCATAGCTTTAGTATTTCCATACACCTTGTCAAACGTTTGACATAGTATTTTCTTTTCACAAAATAGAACCAGTCTTGTCGGCTTGGATTTTATAATACACCGATTGCTCCTCGGTAAAGTAAAGTCGCCAGGGTGGTCTAAAGTCGGTATCAGCCAATCAGCGTGGGAGTCTATACCCTTTTCACTGGCGCTAGACAAGTCAGAACGGTGTGTCCATTTCCAACGACTAGACATTACACAACTCGCCTCGTTGGTATATATATATATATATATATATATATATATATATATATATATATATATATAATATATATTATATTATATATATATATATATATATATATATATATATATATATATATATATATATATATATATATATATATATATATATATATATATACAACTACATTTATATATATATATATATATATATATATATATATATATATATATATATATATATATATATATACTACATTTATATATATATACAACTACGGAGTGAATGAGCTCTGATGATGATTTTTGTAAAATCGAAATATTGATCAGTATCAGCTATGATTATATTATAAATTGTTTTCTCTTTAACAGCATTGTGTGATGTTTTCATTCCACATTTTCCTACTCATATATATATATATATATATATATATAATATATATGAATTCAGCATTTTTTTTTAAAACAAATTATGTTTATAATTGCTGACAGAAATCTGTTTCGACCCTTCAATAGATCGGTCATCATCAAGAGCAACATATGAGAGAAAGACGGAATGAACAACCGTTAGAAGAAAGGGTACAAACAAAACGCTATTATTCAATGTTAGCAATTATAAACATCATTTGTTTTTTCAAAAATGCTAAATTCATACTGTCGGATTAATTTCCATCTATTTTCATATATATATATATATATATATATTATATATATATATATTTATATATATATATATATATATGTATATATAATATAATCTACTAACATGTAGAAGTGCTGAGGAGTGCGCACTTATTAGTTTGATCCATTCTGATTAGAATTCCTATTGACAAATGAATAAATCTGATATTCTTGACGGGTATTATGCGACAAGTAAGCAAAGTCGTATTTGAGGCAAAGTCGGTATCATCCAGACAGCGAGGGAGTCTATTCCTTTTTCACTAACGCTAGACCCAGGAGATTATTTTAGCGTCTGAGGTGGAGCGCCACACCTTCCATCAGCTTCTTACTTTACCGCACTGATCCCTGTGCTACTCCTACGCTGAGTTGGCGAGGACCGGTATCGAACCAGGAACCTTGCGGTTTCCAGCCGAATACTCTACCGACTGAGCTAAACCGGTCCTTATATAGCCAATAAATTATAAATATATTGGTGCCGTAGAGGCTGAGGTGCTAGGCTGCTGCATCGTAGTAAGAAAGTTCGAACTCAAGTCGCGCAATTACATTTACTTTCGAATTAATGCCCTTAGGAAAGTCATCCCCCAGCTATGAATGTGTCTTACGTAAGTAAGAGTATATTTATAGATATAAGTTGTAGGCAATTTATTGAAACTAATTATTTTTCACATATATTCAATTTGAAGAAATGCAATTCAGTCATAAGCAGTATATAGTAATTAAGAATAATCAAAAAAAGAATTTATCCATAATTTACATGAATCAGAGATCTATTTAATTTTTAAAATGTTCTAAAATACTAAAATAGGGTTTGGGCCATCAGTTCTTATTATAACCTTATAATAAGCTTTTTATGGTAGGCCATATACTATAAGAGAAACAGGATTTCCTATGCTATATTCAAAAGGTAAGCCACATACTATAATGGTACCAAAATTTACAATGGGGTAAATTAAAAGGGGAAAAATTTACTCTAATTTGTGAATTAGATCAAGAAAAATAATAGACCTACTTGCGGGACCTGTGAATACACTCATTGGCAATTCAGTCTCGAAAGACTATGATAAAAGTTTTTGTGTGCCCCTGAAGTTGCAGCGCCTCCTGTGACTATGAAGTCCTATGTTTGAGAAACATTCTCGACCACAGATTTTGCATTTGTAGGTTGTCCCTGTAGCTGATGATGTTCCAGTCCTTTGTTGCCGTTGCTTTCTTCTGGACCTCTTAGATTCATGATGTTGTATCAGGGTGACTTCTGACATGTACAGTCCTCAATGGAGATTCTGCCGCCACCGAGGGCGGTCTTGAGCCAAATTTTCCCAGCTGGAAGGGACAATGCCAAAGCACCTGAGATCATTTTTGCAGACATCCTTGAAACGCATTAGGGGGCGACCAATCTGTCTTTTACCAGATGTTAGCTCTCCAAACATGATGTCTTTCGGGATTCGTCCATCATCCATCCGACATACATGGACCAACCATCGGAGACGACGTTGTCTCAGTAAAGAGTACCTGTGAATACACTACATTGTGATAATTCAATCATAACAACTTTCGATATGTTTACTTCGGAGCTATTGCTATAATTCAATATGTAAAATAAAGTATAATAATCTTGATTTAACTCTCACTCATTTTCTTCCTTTTCTTCGTGTCATTGTGTTCGATTGAAACAGATTAGTATCATCATTTCCACGCGCTCACCACCCCTCTCTATATTTCCGCTACTCTCTTTCTTTCTTTCTTTCTTATTATATTTCCTGTGTAGTATGTCCTATTTCTTCCATTTCTTTCTACATAGTAAAAACGGAATGGTCCATTATTTAACTGAGGTGACGACACTCATAAGAAATAACTTATTCGACAGATAAGTAAAACCAGATCATCAGGGATTACATTTTTGCTTTCATCTTGGACGGTGTGGACGATCTCATTTTTAGCCAGAGGGTTGTGCAAAATGATAGTGGTCGTGAGATTAAGAAATAAGCGTATTAATATATAAAAAAAAGTAAAGTTGGTGGTGTGGTCTATTTTTTGGTATGTAGCCGGACAGCGAGGAAGTCTAGCCCCTTTTCACTAGCTCTAGACCAGGGAAGTTGATATTTTACTGAGGTA
>CM042158.1:33924197-33934197 GCA_023376005.1 Doryteuthis pealeii | reverse complement strand
TGTCAAACCATATTTAGTCATCAATAGCTTGTTTTTAACAAACAAGGTAATTTGAAAAAAAATAATCATGAATTTTAAATGGAATAATCGAAATATAGATAAGTGTTTATTATGTACGTATATCCAATTATAATTTTCGCTCTTAGCAACCTAAACACCTCAGACATAATTTACACACTGAATTCACAAAATTTACTAAAAGATTCACGAGACACATCGACATTTTGCTCCAGGGGGAAGTCATTTTGTTTATCGCACTTTTAACTTTGCGTTTGTGGAGGCGCGTTATTGTCGTAAGAAGTGGTCTCGGTTACTCGAGTTCAAATCCTCGACCAGGCTATTTGCTATTCACATCTATAGATAATGGTGATTCGTTCTTCCGTTTGTAACCGAAATGATGCCACTGCGTACGTTACAATACCCTCAGGAATTGTGTAAGTTTATCAATGAGTATTTGATTTATAGTCAAAATAATTAATACATGAAATAAAGAACAACTTTGTATTATATATACGCAGAAATTAAGCATACAAAATCAAACGGTCCATATTGTTAAAACAAGTTTTAATAAATACATTATTGATTTATGTATATTTTGTTTTATTTTAATATATATTTAAAGTTCTTTAATATATAGAGTTTTACGAGAAACTTATTTACAAACAACAAATAGAGATATAAAGTTATTTTGCATTAATTAATAAATATGGCGTCTCTCTTCCGCGAATCCCTGTCGACTGGGGCGTTAGATTATACCGACTGCACTTCTGCAGAGGGGTAAGAACCTTCCAATGGAACAACCATGGTGACCTGTGATACTTAAGGACAGAATCCTGGTGGATAAGCAGTTCATGACACACAATACTCCACTTACTTAGGGCAGTCGGATAGACCCCTCTGATCAATCGGCTGGTCATATCAAGCCCTAGCACCTATATGAATGCTCCAACCCTATTGCCCATATGGTAAGCGCCACCCTTTTTTATCCTATGGGTGCTAGAAGGGGGTTGCGGAGGGTCTTCATGTCCTGGAAATGACGTTAAACTCTATCTGATGATGAGGTTCCAGTTCTGGAGGATTGGGGAATGTGGAACACCCCTTCGTTGCTATTGCTCCTGGACCCGTAGTGGTATTACCTGTTTGGGTCCCATCTATGTGTTAAATAGAAAATGCGTTTATAAAAATAAATTGAGTATCTATTAAGAATGAATTTATCTCAAAACTTTATCGGCATTAAATAACCGACAGAGGTTGATATGCCGTAAAACAAAACAAACCAAATCAAACACTTACCGCGAGCATTTTCTCTCTACGAAGGTGGTTATTAACTTAGGAACTTGAACAAAGACTTCAAAATTGCCCAAGTCTTGTGTTTGTTAATAAGTACTACTAAAATAGGCTCAGTCCTAATTAGTGATCGATTTCACTAATTCAAGACCAACAATTACATCTCAGTAAGTAAATTCAATAAACTTTCACAATGGAATTTTAAAAAAAGAGAGCCAACAGAAGGAACAGTGTTGGAGTTTTTAGCATAAAAGGTGTGTGCTAGATCCCCGCCTATACTTATAAACTGGCTAAGGTCACGTGATTTACTCTTCTAACCAATCACTGGCAGTACTAGTGGCCTGATAAGATACTTACCCCCCCTCCATATTGGTCATAGTTCGAATTACTCTCTTGGACGACACACATGGGACTGCCGGGATCTTTACCAATACTCACGAAGGACTTATACGATTACCAGTAACTGAGGACACTTTAGTAACCAAAGGATTCACATTGTCGAAGGATCTTTTATCAAGGATTCCACCAGATAAGCGCTTCTGCTATATGGCCAAACAATGGCCCTTAAAAACTTAACAAACAGAACCATTTAATCAGGAAAGCATAAAACACTTGGAAAATACAAATACCCGGGAATATTAGAAGCGGAGACGACTAGACAAACGGAGAAATAAGGGAGAAAACGAGGAAATAATACATGGAAAGATCAAGGAAACAAAAGGAAACCAAACTTGCAATAATCTGATCAAAGAAATCAGTAATGCCAGTGATAGTTGGAGCCCTTGGAACAGTCTTAAAGAGGCTGGAAAAGAGACTAGGGGTAACTTGAAACACAAAGTTAGATAAAGAAACACCATTGACCAAGCCAGAAGGGAGATCAAAGAACAGAAATCAGCCCAGCAGCTTAGAAGAGACAAAAGAATAGATGATCCGGTCTGCTTAGAAGAAGATAAGTATTAGATGCTAAGAAAATAAGTAAGAAAGCTATATTAGAAAAAAAAATAATTAAAAAAAATAACAGAAAATATCCGTAAGATAAATTGACAAGGATTAACCTTTTGCTAACCTTCTAGCTGTTATTTGATTGGTCAATTCGATTGTGAGAACAATTACTTATTCAGTTTCAGCTGGGTGACCAGAGGAGAAAGCCGCAAATGTTGTCTCTCCGAAGAGAGTTATTTCTCATCCACACATGTTGGTTAACTTGGGAATTTGAATAAAGCCGTTTAAAATGTTTGTTAATAAGCACGGATACAAAGATGGATAAATTCGCATAACCAACCCAGCTGATAAGTTTAGTACATTTTAGTTTTCCTTGATTATAGCTCTCTTATTGGAGTTTCAAATGCACTGACTATATTCCCAGCAGAGAGTGTAAGGCTCCCCACCCCAGAAGGGATGTCATGGGTATGAGACTAAACTTCATCTGATAATGAGACTCCAGTCCTGGAGATCTGGGGAGAATGGAGTACCACTTCATTGGCATTACTCCCAGGTCCACTCTTAACCGGAGTGGTAGTATCTGTTAGGGCCCCATCTATAGGTCAAATAGATCTGTTTTTAAAAAATATCCGTAACTGAATTGGACCATATGCAAACAAAAACAAAAAAGAATTAAGAAAAAATCCAGTATCGCTGTACCGTTCCCTTTCGTATTCCCTTTCGTATTCCCAAATATATATATATATATATATATATATATATATATATAAGTTATCCACAGACACTTCTTTCGAGACGCTACACCCTAGATACGATAGATAGATTATATGTGTCAAAAAAGGAAGGGGGAAGAGGTCTTGCCAACATAGAAGACAGATGAAAGAACAGCGAAATCAGCACAGATTATAGCTTAAAAGAGAAGTCAGCAAATCCGCCAAAACAAATAAGTAGAAGATGTAAGAAGGCTATGAAATAAAATCCTCGGGGTGGCCTAAAGTCAGCGAGGGAGTCTATCCCCTTTTCGCAAGCACTAGAACAATGAGACTATTTTAGCATCTGTTACGGTGCGCCACACCTACCATCAGCTTCTCACTTTACCGCACAGATCCCTGTGCTACTCATACGCTAAGTTGGTGAGGGCCGGTATCGAACCAGGAACCTTGCGGTTCCCTGCCGAATACTCTACCGACTGAGCTAAAGCGGCCCTTATATAGCCAATGAATTATCAATATATTGGTGGCGGAGAGGCTGGGGTGCTAGGCTGCGGCATCGTCGTAAGCAAGTTCAAACTCAAGTCTCGCAATTACATTTACTTTCGAATTAATGCCCTTGGGAAAGTCATCCCCCATGGGTAAAATAGTAGCTTTACTGTTCTTTCACAAAGATCACATCAGCATTGAATATCGCATAAAGTTTAATATGCCATAAAAGTGTAGAGATTGTTTGCTCCTGTTTGGTCTGGAAGAGTTATCTTCCCGTGTTCTCAGGTTTTGACCGCTAGTCGTCCCTGACTATTTAATCAGGGAAGCACCAAGTTTGAACCCTCTCTTGTCTCCGGGACTGCAACCAGCACACATTGGTTAGGCGTTTAGGTTTATACCTTTTAGGTGGGTGGCCTCACAACCCAGCCAGCCTAGGTAAGTGACTTTACTTCAGGACTCTCCCTCACTTCTGTAGGACGAAGTCCTATCCCCCCCTCTTACAATACGTTTATGTATCTTCTGTATATTTCTATATTGTACCTTATAGCATATATGTGTTCTTTATTATATCTTCTTCGTATGCCTTCTGCTCGTATATGTATTCCTGTATAAATGTCACTCCACGTGCTCGTGTAACAAAGTCCCATGTTTGTTACTTCATAACAGCCTCTTTGTCGGAATATGTCTGGTACTTTAATATACACACGTGAAGGTCATTAAGACTTCCAACCAAATATAATAATAATTTGAAATCTTACAAAACAAAGAAACTAAACCAAACCAAACATATCTTATTATAATGGAGATTGTGTGTTTTTCTGTCTGTAACCGAAACTATATTCCTACTCAAGTCACAATTCTCTTAGTTATTGACATCACATTCTCCATGATTTCATTTTTATCTAAACCTCAATTATTAATAAAATTGTCTTACATTATTAATACTGTTAAATATGTCTATATACTGACAACATGCAATTATATTTATATATACAACAAAATAGCGGTTTACAGTGTGAACGGAAGGCTAATTTGCATATTAATATTAAACAATCGAATTTAATAAATATGTGCTTAGTATTATTGATTTCTAACTGTTCGGTTTTATTTTAATAAATATGAGCAAAAATCTCTTCAATAAATCTTAAATGAAATCCATTAACAAGATAAAATAACTGTCATTTTATTCTTTACTTCCTCTTTTAACTAAATACTTAAATTAGAAAAAATAACAATGAAAGACGAGAGTGATGGAAGAATAAGTTTCAGTTGTTCCATTTTTTTTATTATACTCCCTCTGTTTCAAATCTTTTATTATACTCCCTCTGTTTCAAATCTTTTTATCTGTATTCTTATTTAGTTTCATTAGCCTTTCTAATTTAATAAAATATTTTATTACATTAAAACTTAAATACTTGCACCCGGAGGGTGCATATATTTGCTAGTTCTCACAATTACAAAAACAATCTTCTTTTCATTCAAGTGATATCAAAATGGACAAATAAACCTTCATCAGTAGCATCGACCCATCTTTGTTTATTCTGCTTTCGCTTGTCTGCCAACGTCCGGCAGATAGATCAACCAAGGCGAACTATGAAGACATTAAACATGAAATATGCTTTTTACTGTTATCTGCGTTATTCGGACTATTGTCATCATCTTCATTGTTATCTGTATATCGTTTCGGTCGAAATGCCCTCCGGTCTTCTTCAGGTATTTCCTGTCGGACTCGGGAACCTTCTACCACAGTTATGGTTAGCGGAATGAAGAACAGGATACCCCCGTGGACTGAATAAAGGGTTAGGTTCAAAGTTCTGTGATGGCTCCCGATTACGACAAAAAGGCTCCCGATTACGGCAAGAAGGTTCCCAAGTCCGAAAAGAAGGTTCCCGAGTCCGACAAGAAATACCTGAAGAAGTCCGATGGGCATATCGGCCGAAACGTTGTACAGATAACAATGAAGATGAGGACAATAGTCCGAATAACCGAGATAATAGTAATCATCAAGCCTCATCTCAAACATTCAGAGAAATAGAAATAGTTTTTTATACGCAGTCCTATGATAGTGTCTCTTGCGTGCTATTATGCATTAGTAGGGGCCGGGTTAGCTCAGTCGGTAGAGCTTTCGGCTAGAAACCACAAGGTTCCTAGTTCGATACCGGTCCTCGCCAACTCAGCGTATGAGTAGCACAATGATCTGTGCGATAAAGTAAGGAGCTGATGCTAGGTGTGGCACTCCACCTCAGACGCTAAAATAATCTCCTTGGTCTAGCGCAAGTGAAAAGGGGATATACTCCCTCGCTGATTGGCTGATACCGACTTTAGGCCGCCCCGACGACTTTACTTTACCATTATTACAATTTAACTGTGGTGCTTGCTGTTTCGATCCACGTATGGGGCGCATACCCCTGTGCAGTATTCGAAGACCCACTGTGAGGGTGGTATTTTTACAGAAAGAGTCAAAGGATGCGCCATAATCATTCTCCTGAATGATTCCGATTTTTTTGTGTTAAAATAGGTATAAATTATTGTTTTTATTTAAGTTATTATCACAATTGAACTGTGGCCCTTGGAGTTCCGAGCCGATATCCCTCACCACTGGGGCGCGTTTCAATGGCTCTGGTTTAAAGGCAATTAATTAAACCGCGTTTATTTGAATCGGGTCTACAGAGTTGAGAAGCGTGGACTGCCAAAATGTCGTCTCAATTAAACGTATAAAAAAATGACATTATGAGGAGCACGTACAGACACTTGAGAATTGGGGGGGCAGGGGGGCTTGGAAACAGACAAATAATCAAAAACAAATACAACACCGAAACATATGTCATTACCAAGTGTGGGGACGAATACTTCACTTCTTGTATTAGTCAAGCCCACTTAAATACTATTCATTCATTCATTCATTCATTTTTTTTTGTTGTTTCCAATTCTTCTTCTTCTTCTATTTCTTCTTCACACGTCCTCATATTTTCTATTCTAATTAATTCTTTATTTTTTAGACGATATCTTCATTTTTTTATATTTTCTTTCCTTCGTTCGTTCACGATATTTTTTTATTATTTTAATTTTATCAACTGTTTCTCTTTTTAACACATCTACATCGTTTTGTGTGTTTGTGTGTGTCTCCCTTACACACACACACTCTCTCTCTCTCTCTCTCTCTCTCTCTCCTCTCTCTCTCTCTCTCTCTCTTCTCTCTCTCTCTCTCTCTCTCTCAAAATCATTTTTTTTTCCATATTTTCCTTCGTTCATATTTTTGTTCATTCACTGTCTCTCGTTTTAAAACGACTACTTTATTTTTCTCTATGTGTTTCACTCCCTCTGTATCTGTCTGTCTTTGTGTGAGCGTGTCTCTCCTCTCTCTCTCTCCTCTCCTCTCTCCTCTTCTCTCTCTCTCTCTCTCTCTCTCTTCTCAATCATTTTTTCCATATTTTCTTTCGTTCATATTTTTGTTCATTCACTGTCTCTCGTTTAAAACGACTACTTTATTTTTCTCTGTGTGTTTTCACTCCCTCTGTATCAGTCTGTCTGTCTTTGTGTGAGTGCGTCTCTCTCTCTCTCTCTCTCTCTCTCTCTCTCTCTCTCTCTCTCTCTCCTCTCTCTCTGTTATTGATTTATCTCTCTGTCTCCCATTCAAACCACGCACTCTTCTCTCTCTTTCTATCATCCTTTATTCTCTCCCCCCCTCTCTCTCTCCAATCATCTTTCCTATTTCTCTTCGTTTATATTTTCATTCACTGTCTCTCGTTTTAAAACGACTACTTTATTTTTCTCTTTGTGTCTTTCTCTATGTTTCACTCCCTCTGAATCTGTCTGTCTGTCTGTCTGTCTCTCTCTCTCTTTTTGTATCTCGATTTCACTCTCTCCCTCTCATTCAAACAAACGCAATCTTTCTCTCTCTTCTATCGTCCATTATTCTCTCTCTCTCTTAAATCATTTTTTTTCTTATTTCTCTTCGTTCATATTTTTCTTTCATTCACTGTCAATCTTTTTAAAACGTCTACTTTATTATTCTCTCTGTTCCTTTCTATCCTCTCTCTGTCTGTCTCTCTGTCTCTCTGTCTGTCTGTCTGTCTCTCTCTCTCTCTTACTGTATGTCGGTTTCTGTTTCTCTCTCCCTCCCTCTCACACACAATCATTCTCTCCCATTTTTATTCCTCTCTCTCACTCTCTATTACACGCAAACACATCCACACACTAATATACACACACTATTGCCTATTATTCCTTCTAACTTTATTTTTGCTCCTATTTTTTCAATGCTTCTTCATTTAACACGTCTACGTTGTTTTTATTTCTTTCTACATCTTTCTTATTATTTTCCATCTTTTTCTTTTTATATCCTGTTCTTTCTTATACGTCTACTTTATTCTCTCTCTTCTCTCTCTCTCTCTCTCTCTCTCTCTCTCTCTCTCTCTCTCTATCATTTTTTCAAATGTCTCTTATTTTAGTTCACATATTTTTTGTATACAATCCCTCATTTTACACGTCTCTTCGTTTCTTCCTCTCTCTCTCTCTCTCCTCTCTCTCTCTCTCTCTCTCGCTCTTTCTCTCTCCCTCTATGTTTCAATTCTGTCTTTCTATCTATCTGGCTGTCTGTTTCAGTCTCTTCTCTCTCTCTCTCTCCTCTCTCTCCTCTCTCTCCTCTCTCTCTCTCTCTCTCTCTCTCTCTCCTCTCCCCCTGACACAGACAGACAGACACCTACTCCAAATTATTATTTCTAATATTCCCTTCGTTCATATGTTTCTTTTATTTGTCTCTCTCCCCCCTCTCTCTCCTCTTCTCTCTTCCTCTCTATATATATATATATATATATATATATATATATATATATATATATATATATATTCGTTTATATCTTTCTTTTTTGACTGTACACTTCCTGCTTAACACGTGTACTTGGTTTTGGTTCTCACACGTTTACTCTCAAAAAATGAGAGAAAATAAGAAGGAATCGAAATATAGAAATAATAATTTTTGATAGAGAGACAGTGTTTGTGTGTGTGCATGTGAAAGATAGATAGATAGGAGAGAGAAAGAAGAAGAAGAGAAGAAGAAGAAGAAGAAGAAGAAGAAAAGAAGAAGGGCAAGGAGAGAGGAGATAGAGAAAAGAGAGGGAGGGACCAGCCTCAGAGGGGGTAGATAGAGAGAAACAGGGGCAGTCAGGCAGGCAAGAGAGAGAGAAGAGAGAGAAGAAGGAAGAAGAAGAGAAGAAGAAAAGAAGAAGAAGAAGGGGTGATATATATATATATATATATATATATATATAATGTAGAAAATATATTATTATTTATTATATATACTGTGAAAAGACAACATTGACAAATGTAATAGAAAAGAAATAACAAAGGAGGCGTGTTAAAAAAAAAGAAACTTGAATGATAGAAAAATATGAACGAAGAGAAATCTTGTATTAAAAATGATAGGTGGTCCGGAGAGAGACAGAGAGATAATAGATGGAGGGAGAAGAGAGAGAGCGAAAAGAGAGGAGAGAGAGAGAGAGAGTGAGGGAAATAGGAGAGAGGGAGAGAGAGGAAGAAAAGAGAAGGGCGAGGTCGTTATTTTTTCTGATAACATTATTTCTTTTCTTTCTATGTAAGTAATTTTCTTCCTTTAATTTCTTTCTTTTTATTCTTTTTTCTTCATTCTTTGAATTTCCAATTTTTTCCTCACATTTCCTTTCTGTCTTTCTTTCATTCTCTCTCCTCTCTCATCTCTCTCTCTTTTCCCTCTCTCTCGTGCGCGCCCGTCCTCCTCTCTTTCTTTCTCTACATTTCCTCTCTCTCTCTTTCTCTCTCTCCTCTCCTCCCCACTCCATCCCGCTCCTACATCCTCGTCGTCTCTTATTCTTCTTAACTATTCCTTTTTTACAACAATTCATTCAATTAGGACATTCCTTTAACGTTTTTTCCCCCATATTTTTCTTCTTTTTTTTCATCTCTCGTTCACTTTTTTTTCAGTCCTCATCAAAGTGTCTTTACTTCTTTCCCGTTAAAAAATTCTCTAATCATATGATATCATTAAACGTTAGTCTCGTGTTCGTCTTCTCGTTCTTTCTTTTTTTTTTTTTTTTTTTTTTTTTTTTTTTTTTTTTTTTTTTTTTTTCTTTTCTTTGTTTCTCTTCTCTCTAAGCTTTTATTTTCTTCTCCCTTTTTTTTCTGCTCAATTCTTTTGTTTCTTCTTTTTTTTTTTTTTTTTTTTTTTTTGTTTTTTTATTTTTTTTTATTTTTTAATTAATAATTTCCTTCTTCTCCCCTCTTTTTCCTTTTTCTATCTTTCTCTTTCGTTTCTCTTCGTTCTTTTCTTCTTTCTTTCTCTTCTTTTACTTCCTTTCTTCTCCTTTCTTTCTTCCTTCTTTCTTTCTTCTTCTTTTTTTGTTTTTCTTTTCTTTTCTTCTTTTTTCAGTTCTCTTTTTTTTCTTCTTCTTCTTTCTGTTCTTTCCGTTCCCCTTTCTTCTTTGTTTTTTTTTTTTTTTTTTGTCTTTTCAATCCACAAGAGGGGCAGGGAACAATTTTCAGGCTAAACTTCTTCGTGTATGGGTCATTATTATTTGTTCAATATAGTGTCC
>CM042158.1:33898530-33924097 GCA_023376005.1 Doryteuthis pealeii | reverse complement strand
CGAGAGAGAGAAGAGAATGAGAGAGAGAAGGAGGAGAGAGAGAGAGAGAACGTATTAAAAAGACGAGACAGTACTATAGAAGAAAGTTATGAACTAAACTAAGAGATATCTGGGAAAAATGATAAGAGAGAGAGAGAGAGAGAGAGAGAGGAGAGGAGAGAGAGATGGGAGAAGAGGTAGACAGACATACAGAGGGAGAGATAGAGATTATAAAAGAGAAAAACAAAGTAGACGTATTAAAAAGACAGACAATGAATGAAAGAAAATTATAAACAAAGAGAAAACTGGAAAAATGTAGAAGAGCGGAGAGGAGAGGAGAGCGTGACATAGAGATGAGAGAGAGCAAGACGAAGTGAGTGAGAGAGAGGGAGGACGAGAGAGAAAGACTGAAAGGAGAGAGAGAAAATGCAAGAGGCAGAGAGAGGACATTTTCAGTATGGAAACTAGATGTCAACAATGACAAAGAAAATGCAGGACAGTTAGAAAGAAGTTAGAAACGCATTTGGAATCGAAGGATTTCTCTTAATTAAATTCACGGAATGTGTAATTATTTGGCAATACATGGCCATCGTTGCATCGTCGACGCGTTGATTCTATGGCCAAACATTTCTTTCTTTTAATTTTCTTTTTGAAATTATGATTCAATGAAGAGTATTAATAGTGAAAGTAAAAGTAGAAATCAGCCAATATAATTCCGTTCTCAACACCGTTCTTGTCTAACTATTCTCTATCATGTCAAGGTTGGCAAAGGTTGCAGTTAAGAGATTTTGAAATATGTCTGCCCAATTTCATTTGTCCCATGGAGTTTGCAGAGAATACAGAGAGAAGGAGTATTCAAGCTTTCTTCACCCTGCTATAAAATCTCCAATCGGGTGCACCTGTTGGTCATTAGTGGCTACCCATTGATGCTTAAGGATGGATTTCCTGGTAGTTGAACGGTCCATGATATAGCAACACCCAATGGGGCCAACCTAGCTGTTGGGTCATTTAGGCTACCCATGATACTTAAGGAATGCGATTCCTGGTAGCTTGAACAGTAAACCATGACATGCAACACTCCAATGGGGCACCTGCTGCGTCATTAGTCGCTAACCTATGATGCTTAAGCGATGGATATCCTGGTAGTGAACATTCAATGCATGCAACCTGTCCACTTGTACCCTCTCTTTGCCAGACAGGCGCCTCAGGGGGAAGCGTCCCTTCGATCAACCGCGCTTGTGCTCTCTAGCCCTAAAATCTAATATTTTGCCTCTTATGCAAGCCCCGATCCTTTTCTCATAGATGAGCTAGAATGCGGTGACTGAAGGTCTTTGTCCTCCGAGTTTGACTTTAACTGCATCTAACGGTGAAGTTCCCATTGTGGAGCTCGAGATAGTTGGGAGTACCCCTCTATTGTCATTACTCTTAGATCCAGGCAAAACTGGAGTGGTAATACCTGTTATGGTCCCATTTATGTGTTAAATAGAAAAAAAATGAGTTAAGAAAAATTTGTTTAAAAAATTGAGTTAAAAATGTATGCTCTTGTAGGTGCAAACATATATACTCATACAATGATTTTAGATAGGAGGGCCGCCCTGTGCGTGATTTGAAACCGGATTGCCAAGCTGACAGGCCGATCCCATAACCTCTACACCATAGCTATAGCTCTGCTGATGAGGCCTAATAGACCGAAATGTACATACAGAGATTGATTTTTCTCGATTTGTTTAGCCATACATTTAAATAGGCATTCCCGCCTAATTCATTATTATTTAATTAATTTTCAAAATTAGGTACGACTCTAATTAAGCACATATTCTCCCAAAAATTGTCGGCAAAAAGCCATTCCAAACATACCTTGTTTACAACTTATCATATCGTCGTGTAATAAAAGTCACTAGAAGAGGAATATTAACCTACTCTAAACAAATCGTAAAATCTAAGAAGTCCGTTTGGTGTAGAGGTTATGGGATCGGCCTGTCAGCTTGGCAGTCCGGTTTCAAATCACGCACAGGGCGGCCTTCCTATCTATAGCTCTGCTGATGAGGCCTAATAGGCCGAAATGTACATACAGAGATTGATTTTTCTCGATTTGTTTAGCCATACATTTAAATAGGCATTCCCGCCTAATTCATTATTAATTAATTAATTTTCAAAATTAGGTACGACTCTAATTAAGCACATATTCTCCCAAATATATATATATATATATATATATATATATGTTGTGTGTGTGTGTGTGTGTGTGTGTGTGTGTGTGTTGTATTCCGTGTAAATTTCCTTTAATGGTAACCATTACACCATGCGCCTCTGCTCAATCTATTAATAATGGAGATTGTCTGTATTTCTGTCTGTAACAAAAACTGCGTCATATCTCTACGTCACAGGTTACGTCACAATATTTTATGCTATATACACCCAGAATTTGAGTAAGCAATTTTAAAAGTTGTTTCTTACTCTCGTCCTTTTTGTTTTTTTACAGTAACAAGAAGTTTACAAATAAATAAATACCTACGATTCTGTGGAAAATTGATGGGGAACATATTCAAAATAATTGTTTGATTATTCCGTGCATGCAACATTTTATTTGAGAGGGACGGGGCTCAGTTTTCATTTCAAATTGTTTTTTTTTAATTCTTTTTTACTCCTTTAATAAATAAGAGGATTTTTAAAAAAATTCTTTTTTACTCCTTTAATAAATATGAGGATTTTGTTTACTTATGATACAAACCCTCTGACATTGAATTTTTAACTCCCACCCTCTCAGGCAATATCTTAAAAAAAAAAAATTTTACGACGCCAGGAGGGTGTTTTTTGATGCTAGTGTATATAACAAAGTAAGTTTTATATAGGCAATAATTGTGTTCTCTATTAATTAATGTACGCTTTCAATGTTTACACTTTTCGTCTCCCATTTCTGGCTTTTAGAATTATATTTTCAAATGAATGATTACTCTTTTGTTTGACTGAAGAGCTCTGTTGAAAAACTTAGCCGCTCAAAAGATTTATAGATTAGTGGTTTTTAAAAGCAACGTCTGGCTATAGCCTTTTCCCGCCTTTGTATAAGATTACAGCCCACAGAGGAAGGGTGAAGTGAAAATTTTTCCTTGGGGTTTTACAAAAGAAATTTTCTTCTTTTGTCAAACAGAGACAGAATCAAGAATTAAATTAAGTGTACGCGCCACGCACCTTGAATGATGTTCTGATATAAGAGATTCACATTGTCCTCGATATTTTAGAAGTGCGATAACACGCTGATCAGACCAGAGTTACAAGGCTATACACTGATGGATACAATTATGAGAAAACAAATCTAATCTTAGGTGTTCACACACACAACACACACACCACACACACACACACAATATATATATATATAATATATATATATATATATATATACAGTGACAAAGCTACACACTAGTATACAATTATGTGAAAGGAAATCTAATCTTGGGTGGTTTGCAAATACAAATCTAGCTATGTAACTATCAATCTTTCAAATTAACTCGTCCTAATCATATGCCTATCTATAAGCCATCCACCATTATATATACTAGCAAATATATGCACCCTCCGGGTGCAAGTATTTAAGTTTTAATGTAATAAAATATTGTATTAAATTGCAAAGGCTAATGAAACTAAATAAGAATACAGATAAAAAGATTTGAAACAGAGGGAGTATGATAAAAGATTTGAAACAGAGGGAGTATAATAAAAAATGGAACAACTGAAACTTACTCTTCCATCACTCTCATCTTTCATTGTTATTTTTTCTAATTTAAGTATTTAGTTATAAGAGGAAGTAAAGAATAAAATGACAGTTATTTTATCTTGTTAATGGATTTCATTTAAGATTCATTGAAGAGACTTTTGCTTATATTCATTAAAATAAAACCAAACAGTTAGAAATCAACAATACTAAGCACATATTTATTAAATTCGATTTTTTAATATTGATATGCAAATTAGCCTTCCCGTTTACACTGTAAACCGCTATTTTGTTGTATATATAAATATAATTGCATGTTGTCAGTATGTAGACATAGTTAACAGTATTAATAATGTAACACAATTTTATTAATAATTGAGGTTTAGATAATAAAATCATGGAGAATGTGATGTCAATAACTAAGAGAATTGTGACTTGAGTAGGAATATAGTTTCGGTTACAGACAGAAAAACACTCAATCTCCATTATAATAAGATATATATATATATATATATATATATATATATATATCTTATTATAATGGAGATTGTGTGTTTTTCTGTCTGTAACCGAACTATATTACTACTCTAGTCACAATTCCCTTAGTTATTGACATCACATTCTCCATGACTGCATTTTTATTTAAACCTCAATTATTGATAAAATTGTGTTACATTATTAATACTGTTGACTAAATCTCTTCAATGAATCTTAGATGAAATCCATTAACAAGAAAAAATAATAGTCATTTTATTCTTTACTTCTTCTTTTAACTAAATACTTAAATTGGAAGAAATAACAATGAAAGACGAGAATGATGAAAGAGTAAGTTTCAGTTGTTCTATTTTTCGATTATACCCCCCTCTGTTACAAATCTTTTTATCTGCATTCTATTTAGTTTCATTAGCCTTCTAATTTAATACAATATTTTATACATTAAAACTGAAATACTTGCACCCGGAGGGTGCATATATTTGCTAGTATATATATTAATATATATATATATAATTATATATATATATATATATATAGAGAGAGAGAGAGAGAGAGAGAAGAAAGAAAAAGAACATACATATATATGTATATATAAATATACAATAAATAAACAAATAAATAAACATGCACACACACTCATACACTTGCAGGCTCACAAAGACACCCAATGAAAGCGATTATCTACTCACACTTCCATATTCTCTCTCTCTCTCTCTCTCTCTCTCTCTCTCTCTCTCTCTCTCTCTCTCTCTCTCTCTCTCTTACCGGTATTTTTCACCTTTAGTTGGCTAAATTCCTAGCATAAAATTGTCCGTGTGCATTGAAATTAATTGTTATTAAGAACACATTTTATGATATTGTTGTGTTAAAGCATGCAGTTGTATTGTTTTCGAAACGATTCTAAGATTTGTATATTTCACACGGACACATTCAAAATGGCTATCGTGTTGTTTCAAAGTAAAAGTCAGTTGGCCAAATTCCTAGCATAAAATTATCTGAAATGAACTTAATTGTTATTAAGAACAAATTTTATGATATTTTTCTGTTAAAGCATGCAGTTGTATTGTTTTAAAAAGTTTCTAAGATTTGTTTATTTTGCACGGAGACTTTCAAAATAGCTACCGGCTTGGTTCAAATTGAAATCAAGGGAGGTTACTCTAATTTGCCAGGAATTTAGCCAACTAAAGATGAAAATCACCGGAATACCTTCACTGGAGATTTGTTTCTTGAAATCCCTAAACTATATTATTGTTCGTCAACTATTCTTATTAGACAGGATACATACAAATAATACAGTGCAAACAGATGATTAATAATAAGGAATAATTAGATGAAATTGTATAAATGTTTACAAATTATAAGGTATCAAGTAGAGTTAATTACAAATTATTATTACCATTAGTTACTTTACAGTTACATTAGTTAACCATACAATTGCATGAAATGAATTAACCGGCTTTGCATAGCTCCCAAGCAATAAAGCAAGAATTCAACTATATCTATCTCACTGTCTTCATACGTCCCAATCATTATGAGTCTCTCTCTCTCTCTCTCTCTCTCTCTATTATATATATATATATATATATATATATATATATAAAGATAAAAAGTGGCTTACCAGTGAATATGGGCACGATCGTTGGGAGGTGCAAAATTCAGGAGTTAAGTCAGCGATATAACAAATACAAAGTGTTAAGTGTTCAATATAAAGTAGAGCAAATCTATTATAAAATGGATACAATAGAAACCTAGTCGAGTTTCACCAGAAGGATCTTCAGGGTTAAATCCACTGAATTAATCGAGGCACCGATTAATCGCAGTCGATCACACGTGTGTGCTCATTGTATTAGATATTACGTTTAATATTGTATAAATATATCTAATACAATGAGCACACACGTGTGATCGACAGCGATTAATCGGTACTTCGATTAATTCAGTGGATTTAACCTGAAGATCCTTATGGTGAAACCGAGTAGGTTTCTATTGTATCCATTTATAATAATATATATATATATATATATATATATATATATATATATATATATATTTCTGTTTAATTTACATCTATTTCGAACTGTTGATTCCTATTTATATCTAAAAAGCTTTTGATCTATCTCCTATAGGACAGATGCACACTCTCTCTCTCTCTCTCTCTCTCTCTCTCTCTCTCTCTCTCTCTCTCTCTCTCTCTCTTCTTACTGTCTCATTGTATCTGTCTTTTGATCTCCGTCTCTCTGTTTTTCGCTTTATCGCTCTATTTGTTTCGTTGTATCTGTCTCACGTCTCTGTCTATCTCCCTCTTTCTCTACTTAAGAACACAATACGCACACATGCACACATATATGTATATATATATATATATATATATATATATATATATATATATAAACTGTTCACATCTCTCTCTCTTTCTCTCTTTCTCTCTCTCTCTCTCTCCCTCCTTAAAAACACACACACATATATACATATATACATATAAAGTGTTCTCATTACTATCTCTATTTAAACACACACATTAACATATTATATAAACTGTTCACACCTCTGTCTCTCTACTTAAACACACACACATATATATAAATTGTTTACATCTCTCTTTTATATATATATATATATATATAATATATATATATATATATATATAATATATCAGGTGGATGCAGTTCCTTTTCGTTGTCTGATTACTGCAGTTCGTAATTTTCAAGCGATTGCAAAACTCAAGTATATAAATGCCGATCTTCCAGGCAAACATGAACTTTCTATTTGATTTTTAGTAACGCATATTTCTATAAACCTCATTTCCCCTACTAAATGGCATTTTACCAGACCCAGATAAGCTTAGTAAATTTGTATAGGAAATTGGCTATTTTATGTAATATACATCATTTTGGACGACCCTTCCCAGGTCTTCGTATCTACTTTTTCAGTATATCTCCATCGAGATGGATAGAGTCAGTCAAATGTTGTTTACATTTATCGCCTTCATCCAGTTTTATTCTCACAAGCCTTATGACAAACAATAACCCTTTTAGTATTATCTGCATTATTCGGACTATTGTCCCCATCTTCATTGTTATTTGTACAACGTTTCGGTCGATATGCCCTCTGGCCTTCTTCAGGTATTTTTGTCGGACTCTGGAACTTTCTCGGACTCGGGAACCTTCTCGGACTCTAGAACCTTCTTGTCCAATTGGACACATGGCCTAGTGGATAAGGTAGTTTGGTTAAGACAGTTCTAAGTGAAAGTTATCTCTGGATCCCGAGTTCCAGAGATATCCTGAGTAGAGGCTGTTAGAAAAATAATTAACACAACTCTTGTGTTAATTATTTTTCTAACATCTTACTCCAGCTATGGTTAGGGGAATGAGAACAGGATACCCCCGTGGAATAAATAAATGGTTAGGTTCAAAGTTCCGTGATGGCTCCCGATTACGACAAGAAAGTTCCCGAGTTTGAATAAAAGGTTCCCGAGTCCGAGAAGGTTCCCGAATCCGAGAAGTAATACCTGAAGAAGGCCGAAACATTGTACAAATAACAATGAAGATGGGGACAATAGTACGAATAACGCAGATAATACTAATCTTAAAGCCTCATCTCAAACATTCAGAGAAATAATAACCCTTATTTATCATGTATGGGCTAGAATATTTTGTCTAAGGATTTTAATGTTTTAGGTATGACGTTAATCTCTTTCTAGTGGTAAAGTTCCAATTCTGAAGCTCTTGGGAATTAAACACAATTACTCCCAAGTCCACTCTGACCTGGAGTGGTAGTACCTGTTAAGGTCCCATCTATGGGTTAAATAGAAAAAATGATTTTCAAAAAATATATTCGGCATAGAATAACCCAACAACGATTACATGCCGTAGAATCCAACCGAGATCAAAAAGGGTGCCTAAAGGGTAATATGGACCCAATATATTTCCATATTTTTTTAAAATTATAAAACTAACCCTAACCCATAATCCCTAACAAACAACTGGATATTGACGGTGTAAATGAAAAACATGTCCTTTCTTAATCGAGATCAATAAGGGGTGCCTAAACGTAATATGGTCCCAATATATTTCTCAGAGTATAATCAGTATATGAAATTCAAACAGCCTCGTTCAAACGGCAATAACCGTTACGCTACGTGCATCGTTGGAAAATGTATATCCTAACCGTTGATAGGTAAATACATTTCACAACGACACTCTTTCTGTCAACATCAATAGCCTCTTATAAGTTCACCTTAGTATCAGTATCAAGTGACATTAGAGAAGCCGGAAGGTGAGACAGTTAAGAACGAAATAAACTGCATCGGATTCCTAATTCGATTTATTGAAATCGACGGGAATTAAAAGAGGCATAAATCTTTTCGTTTATGTCAAATGGAAATGGCAATACATAAAAATGTTTTTAATTTCATTCACGTGTCATTTTCTAATGTCAGTGCTCAGAAGTCAAAAAATAAGGAAACGAAAAAGTGGAAATTTAACTGAATATTTTACGTGTAAAAATAATTAAATCAGAACTGTTATTTCGAGTGAAATAAATACTTTTAGTTCTTTAACAGATTGTGGATGAAATGAAAATAGAAGAAATGAGTTTTAAGAATGTGTTTAGAAATAGATTTAAATAAAAGGTATAAGCATCTAGGATAAATAAAATATAATAATAACATAATGAATAATAAATTCGGCATAAAATGACGGAGTGGATTTGTAGTAAGTTGTGTTATATATATATTTTATATATAGGTTGTACACATCTTCCTAACTTTAAACAAAACTCAACACAATGGAAAAATAACGAAGGCGTATTAAAATAAACAACCTGTATTAAAAAAAGGTACAGAAATGTAGAACAGCATACCGGGTAAAGTCCTTTCTTTTATATTGTGGTATTAATAGTTTTTATTTTATCTTTTTTCATTTTTCGATAATGGAGCTGACTTGTTGCGTGACGACTACTTGCTTGACACCCTCAAAACTTCTTCTGAATTCCCGCTTCTTCTTTTTGGCGCTCGATTTTTTGAATTCAGCGTCTGTTGGTTCCGTTACTTCATTTTTGGAATTCTTACTCCCCCCTTTTTAAAATAATTAGCATGCGCCATTTTATTAACCATTACAGATTCACATGCCGTAAAAACGAATCAACCAAGTCCCCCAAATCTCCGTATCTCATTTTCAACTTTAGAAACGCATACTTCTATTAACCTAATTTCCCTCCACTAAATGGCATTTTACTAAACCAAGATAAACTTAGTGAACATTTTTAGAAAAATGAATATTTTAAGAAATACACATCTTTTTGGACTTGCAAAAAACGTATCTACTTTTCCGAATTTCTCCAACCAGATGGATATGTTCAGTCAAATCGTGTTTACGTTTATCGTCCTCATCCAGTTTTATTCGATAGAATGCTGCAAAAGGCAATCGATAAAAACCTGGTCAGGAATGCAGGGTCATTGCTGGGTAAGGGGTGTGCGTTGGAGAGAGAGAGTAAGGTCTAAGGGGCCAAGGAGTGGGCGTTGGAGAGAGTAAGGTCTAAGGGGCCAAGGACTAGGGTTCTTCTTCTCTTAGTGATGCATTGCAAACATTTACAATCTCTGACGGTCTAAGCGTCGCATTCATTGATGTTATTGGAGCCAGTCAGCCATTTTTGACATCAAACACATCTGCTCGAAACGAAAACAACTTCTGGCGGTTGGACTTGACATAATTCATTTCCCTCTTACCTTTCATATTCGCCCTGTTTTTGTTTGTTTTTTTGTTTTGTTTTTTGTCTTTTTTGTTTTTTTTGTGTTTGTTTTGCCTTTTATTCATTTTTTCGCTTCTACCATTTGCCTTAGAGAACGCAAATATGGGCACCATTGCCGGGAAACAGAAAAAAAAAACAAAACAAAAAACCTCAAACCCAGAAACACAAACCCCAAATAACAAAAAAAAAAAAACAAATATACACGTTTTATTGAAATTATTTTAGCCTGAGTTTTTATGATTAAGATTTCCTTTGATAAATCGCGTGCCATATTATTGCCCCTTGAATCAGTCGAGGCAGTTTTCATGCTTGTAGCTTATTATTATTGAACCTTGTTAGTATATACAAATAAAATGTTGTCATTAAAGTAACGAGATTGAAGCTATTTTTACCAAGATAGAAATGAACCATAAAGGGAACGTTTTATTATATATATATATATATATATATATATATATATATATATATATATATATATATATATATATATATATAATTTGAAGGCAATTACAATGCGTATAAAAATAAAAACAAAAAGATGTTATTTTTGTTTATCGATTTCAAAGAAAACTTTATCTTCAGAGACGAATATCAGAAATGAACGTGCTTAAGTTTGTTTGTTTTTTTGCGTGGTTATACTTTTTTTTCCTCTTCTTTTTTCTTCCTCCTCCCTTCCCCTTCTTTATGTTATGAATGAAATGGGTGAATAACTGTAATTTCTTTTTTTTAAAAAATATTATTTGAGAACAAATATTTAAAATCCTACCTTGCATATGTATCCAATATTGTCTGTTTATCATCCGGTGAATATTGCAACAATGTAGTCATGTATAATTCAAAATATGTGTGTGTGTTTTGAAAAAAGAAATAAAGGAAAGAAACTATAGAATGCATAAAATAGGATATTCTAATTAATTTTACTTTCACGTGTTTCGGTCAGGAATTTATCATTAAACATTATTTAATCTATTTTTATTTTTAAATAACCAAATTGAATGAAATAATAATAATAATAATAATAATAATAATAATAATAATAATAATAATAATAATAATAATAGAACAAATGGAGAAATGATCCGCACACAAAGAAGAGGAAAGTCGATACTTCTTTGTGTGCAGACCATTTCTACATTTTTTCTATTATTATTATTTCATTTCATTTGGTTATTCAAAATAATAATAGATTGAATAATATACACATGGATAAACTCCTGACCGAAACACGTGTAAGTAAATTTGATTAAAATATCATATTTTATCCATTCTATACATTATTTCCTTTATTTATCTTTTCAACATAGCGTCGGATTCACTTCCCTTTTCATTATATATATATATATATATATATATATATATATATATATATATATTATATATATATATATATATAATATATCAAGAAAAATGAAAAAACACAGGTTTAAATGGGTTAAGTGGTGAGTTTATTGGCCGACGCTGCAGTGTTTCGATCTATTAAATAGATCATCTTCAGGCATAAGATAAGAAATTATATGTCACAGAATGATGAGAAAAAGTGAGTGGTAATCCTTGTTATTCAGTCTGTTTAAAAAATTTCTGAAGTTTGAAAAAAGGAGACGGTTTTGAAATATGACATCAAATATTCTATTTTAAGGTGTGAGTATGTAGCGCTGTTAGTGTGTGTATTGAAGGAAACATTGTGCATTTTTTAGGTATGTGGTTGTGTGTGTGTGTGTTATACATTTTTTCTGTAGCGATAAACGACAGCGGAAGTGAAAACTCAAGGTTGTGTGTGTGTGTGTGTGTGTTTGTGTGTGTGTGTGTGTGTGTGTGTGGTATTGGTAGAGTAGGGAGGTGTGTGTGTATATTGGTAAGAGGTAAAGGAGAGATGTCATGAAAATAAATTTTCATGTTTTATATTAAGAGAGGAGATGGAAGTTTGGGTGTGTGAGGGGGATTTAAAAAATGAAAAGATTTTATTTTATTTTTATTTTTTTTTTTGTTAGAAAGAGTATTGTATTGTTGTTTTATAGTTGGTACTGATATTTGACGATTAATATATATTATATTACAATACGTATATGTGAATGAATTATTGTTTATTATTATTGTTATTATTATTATTATTATTATTATTATTATTATAATAGTTTGTTTTTTTATTATATTTAAATACATTATATAATTATATATATATATATATATATATATATATATATATATATATATATTTTATTTTAAAAAAAATATTATTGTTATAAAGATAATTGTTGTTATAGTATATTATATTTATTATTTTATTATAATTTTTATGAAATGTTGTTATTATTGTATTGTGATTTATATTATTATAATTATTGTTATTATTATATTATTATAATTATAATTATTACTTATATTTTTAATTATTGTTGTTGTTATTATTATAATTATTAGTATTATTGTTATTATAATTTTATATTATTATTAAATTATTGTTATTATTTATTATGTTATTATTAATGATTATTCTGATGACAATTGTGTGCTAGTGAATGTTTATGCAAATAGTGTTAGTGTGGTTATAAATATGTGAAAATAATTATTGGTTAATAAGGATGTATATTTTGATTATTATTTTTATCAGTAGTTATATTTGTAATTGTGTCAATGGGGATGTAAATGTGTGGGGGGTTTGAGGGGAAATATTTGTTATATATAATTAATATCAAAAAATATATTATTATTGTTGAAAAATCTTGGTTAAAATAGGTAAAGTGTGATAATCTGTTGTGTGTTGAGATCAAATGGAGATTATCATGTTACTAAATAGTGTGTGATCTAAGATAAATTGTTGGTGGTCATTCAGTAATAATTGGGGAGAGTTAATATGTAGAAATTAAATGAGATATTGTCAGATGTAGGGAATTTTATAATTCTTGAGAACATATATATATATGTGTGTGTGTGCGTTGTGTGTGTGGAGAGAGAGAGAGAGAGAGAGAGAGCGAGAGAGAGAGAGAGAGAGAGAGAGAGTAGGTAAATTACCAGGTTAGTTGGTATTACGAACATTCTAAGATCGACCCTTTTACACAACGGAATGTTAGAGTTGTTGTGTTTCAATTTAAGAGACTAATGTTCAATATTTTCTAAACGAGCTATGCATGTAGTAAAGAAAAATGCTTAAAACTCGGTCATTTAAGCGGTAATAGATCTATTTCCACCCATAATATATGTATATATCTATGAGTTTCGTCGGGCGGCAAACTCTTTTTCAATCACCTTGGTGGTCTGACGAAACTCATAGATATATACAGATACTTATGGGTAGCAATTGATCTATTACCACGAAAATTACCGATATATATGCCTTTATAAATGAAGAAATTTCTCATTTACTTCATACATAACTGTTCTGTATTTAACCCAAAAATATATACTATACACATATACACACAAATATATTATGAATTTATAAAAAAAATTAAATCTCTATCTTACTACACGTATTCCTTAAAAGCACGTCCGTTACCATCTTTCAACATCCTCTGAGACCGTTCTCGATGAAAATGTAAAAATATAATCCTGAATATCTACTGTTTCTTACGCCAGCGAATTAATATTTTTATGCGTGTTGTCGACTTAGTTGAATAATGGACCATTCCATATTTCTATAAAAAAAAGAAAGGAAAGAAAACACACATGGTACACAGAAAAATTATAATAAGAAAGAACGAAGAAAAAATGGGAAACGCGCTGTTTCAATCGAACTGAATGAAAACAAGAACAGAAAGAAAAATAGTAAGCTTAATCAAACGTTTTATTCTTTTTAAATATGGAGTATTATTATATTTGATCTATATATTAATACTAGTATTTCTTAAAGATACGTCCGTTTTCATTTACTCTTCATTTTTATCTTGGTAGATTTAAACTTGGTAGTTTTTTGACACACCTTGTATTCTGAAAAGAATTAACGTTCCATTTAATCTTCATTTCTATCTCGGTAAATATAGCTTTAAAGTTGGTACTTTTTTGACACGACTTGTATTCTGAAAACATTAATGAATGGAACGTTTTCTTCAGAATACAATGTGTCAAAAAGTTTAAAAAATCCCGCAACTTTTTTACATACCTTGTCTATATATATATATATATATATATATATATATATATATATATATTATATATATATTATATATATATATTAATCTTGAAATACCAAAATTTTAACGATTTTGCGGACTTTCTTATAAAATATGTTTCCCCAATTAGAGCCATAACAGGACGATCTCTCTCTCTCTCTCTCTCTCTCTCTCCTCTCTCTATATATATATATATATATATATATATATATAATATATTGTGTGTGTGTGTGTGTATATTATTATATATATATATATATATATATATAATATATATTTATGAGGGGTGCATGCATGTACTTAATAACCGCCAGCATCGTTTAAATTAACGTTCCATTTCTATTTGCTAAATCTCTTCAATCTCGATACTTTTTGTAAACACCTTGTTAATATATATATATATTAATATATATATATATTTATATATATATATAAAGAGAGAGAGAGAGAGAAAGAGAGAGAGAGAAAGAGAGAGAGAGAGGAGAAACTAATAAACACCTATAAAAAAGATAACCTAATAAAATATAAGTTACACTAAAATCATTTTACAAAATGATGCACAATCTGTATATCCAACATTCCTAAACCCACAGAGAAAAGATCTATTAATTTTCAAGGACAACAAGCAAAAGATTAAGTCACTATCAACCGCCTGTGAGATTAGAAAACTCATTCGATTTTCAAATGCTTGAATTTGTTTTTTTTCATTAGGAACATTTGTCAACAGCATGTTTACAATGAGAAAATTAAGTTTAGATCCCTCGACAAAATGCCTTAAACAAATATTTTCAGAATTGAAGTTAACTCTTCTAAAAATACCAGCATCATTATTTTTCCTTTTCATTTAAGAAGGAAAACCGAATCCACCACAGGAGATGGTGGAAACAATCGTACCGACTGGAAAAATATTAATAAATCGATGTTCAAAATAGAAATCAAGGATTCTTCAGTTCTTCATAAAACAATCATTTCTAATGTTCTTTAAATTATTGTATTTTTAAATGTTGCTACTTTCGTTTTTAAAGCCTGAAAATACCATTAGAGTTAAAAAGGTCACCATTAATATACACATTAGCCTTCAAAAAAGCGGTTTTTCTGGGAAAGGATTAAATTTAGAAATTGCAATTGGAATCCCTAGAGATCCTTACTTTCAACTCTACATTAGTACATTCCTTCAAACGTTTCTTTCTTTCTTTCCTTTGATCATTCTTTTCTCTCTTCTTTTCTTTCTTCTTTTCTTGATTTCTTTTCTTCCTTCTTTTCTTTCTTCGTTTCTTCCTTCTTTTCTTTCTTCGTTTCTTCATTTATTTATTTCTTCTTTTCTTCCTTCTTTTCTTTCTTCTTTGCTTCCTTCTTTTTCTGTCTTTCTTCTTTTCTTTTTTCTTGATTTCTTTTCTTTCTTCTTTTCTTTCTTCTTTTCTTCTTTTCTTTTTCTTCTTTCTTCTTTTTCTTTTCTTTCTTCTTTTGCTTCCTCTTCTTTCTTCTTTTCTTTCTTCTTTCTTTCTTTCTTCTTTTCTTTTTCTTTTCTTCTTTATTTTCTTTCTTCTTTTCTTTCTTCTTTTTCTTCATTCTTTTCTTCTTTTCTTTCTTCTATTCTTTATTTTCTTTCTTTCTTCTTTTCTCCCTTCTTTTCTTTCTTCTTTTCTTTCTTCTTTCTTCTTCTTCTTTTATTTCTTTCTTTCTTCTTTTCTCCCCTTCTTTCTTTCTCTCTTTCTTCATTCTTTCCTTTACTTCTTCCTTTTTTTTTCTTTTCTTCCTTCTTTCTTTTCTTCTTTTCTTTCTTTTTCCTTTCTTTCTTTCTTTTTTTTCTTTTCTTCTTTCTTTCTTTCTTTTTTCTTTTTTCTTTTTTCTTTTCTTTTTTCTTCTCCTTTCTTCTTTCTTTCTTCTTTTCTTTCTTTTTCTTTCTTCTTCTTCCTTCTTTCCTTCTTTTCTTTCTTCTTTCTTTTCTTCCTTTTTCTTCCTTCTTTTCTTTTCTTCTTTTCTTCTTTTCTTTCTTCAATTCTTTTCTTATCTTCTTTTCTTTCTTTTTTCCTTTTCTTCTTTTCTTCCTTCTTTCTCTTTGTCTTTCTTTCCTTCATTTCTTTCTTCTTTTCTTCCTTCTTTATCTATATATTCGTTTTCCCGCATTTACAGAATCTATCTACCTACCTACCTATTTATCTATCTATCTCTCTATCATAATAGGGCTACGCCTATCCAGCTCTCTATCCTCATTTATCTATTCCTTTTCTGCATTTATGTATCTATTCTATCTATGTGGCGTTGATGTTGAGATCACAATTGAATTACGGAATTCTGTAGGAAAATGAGAAACGTTACATCTTTCATTAAAAGTTTTGAAAGAACAACATCCTCTCATTGTTCCTGGAAATTGTTCTCGGGTAATTTTTGAAAGAAATCTTCCACCCCTCGTTCACTAATAAACCTATTCCCATCACCGATGAATTTCAAAACTGGGAAACGGAAGATGAAATGAAGACTTTATTTTATTAATTATTTATTCATTTATTCAATGTACCATGTAAACTAGTGCTGTCTGTTCACTGGTTGGGTTCTCGGTGACTAAAAGAGCAACGCTATCAGACTTGCCTCGACTTGTCTGATGAGGTGTGTGGTGTGTGTGTGGACATTCAACATCCCTAAAAGCAAGAGCTGCTAAAGGGTGATGAGCTCTACGTAAACCAACGGCCATCCACAACGATAGTAGTACAAATGGGTTATATATATTATATATATATATATATATATATATATATATATATATTAATATATATATATACACTTGAGGTTTGTTTCGATTCCATTTATCGCAAAAGATTTATACACACACGCGCAACCACACATTCAAAAACACATAAAAAATGCACATGCTTTTCTCGATACACACACTTACACACTCTAATACTCACACCGCAAAAGAGAATATTTGACGTCATATTTCAAACCGTCCACTTTTTTTTATTTTTTATTTTTTTATTCAACGTTCCTTTTTCAGACTTCAAATTTTAAACAGACTTGATAAACAAGGACTATTACTCGCCTTTCTCTTTATTCTGAGATAACATTTTTTATCACTTTCCATATACCAACAAATGCCCTGAAGATGATCTAATTAATATATCGAAACACTACAGCGTCGGCCAATAAACTTACCACTTAACTCTTTTAAACCTGTTTTTTTTCAATTTTTCTTAATATACCACACCCAACACACACACATACACACACACACACATATATATATATATATATATATTATATATATATATATATATATATATATATATATATATATATCCCAAATGGAGGTCCCTAGTTTTGGACGGCAAGGAAGAGTATGTTATAAAAACCTCCGCTACCAAGCGGTTATATCTCATTCCAAGGAAAGGCTAGAGGAATAAAACCCCAAAATCAAATCAGCTGGAGTCCCTAAGGTGATGTGATACTGAAATTCATCGCTATTCAGCAACTCTTGCGGTACTATCATTGTAAAACCTCATTGTTTTTTTTTTGGCGGGATGCCTTTGATTTGGACCACAACGACAGCGTGGAGAGGGAAGACCTGCTGCTTGGGCATATCAACCCGCCTTGGCTACATGTTTCCATTGCACACTACGCTATCGTCTCTAGTAGACTTATAGAAGACGTTGATGATCAAATCAAATTTCTTATGCGAGTGAAATGTACTTTCGATAGAAATTGTTTTGGTTTTCTAATTAATGTCTAGTGGTCACTGGGAAAGAAACGATCCAGAGTTTCACGGCTTTCTAATTGAATCTTTATTTTGTACATACGTTTGTAGATCTAGTTCATTGCAATAGAATCTTTGGCAGGTTTACAATAAATTAACCATTTCACTGCGACATATTCTCTTACAAGAGGCTGCCAGTGCCGCATTGTACAGAAAATCCCAACCCCCCGAAAAACGCTACTTTCAAAAAACGTTTGATTTCTTTTATATTACTTCTAAATTTAAGGAATAATATATATATATATATATATATATATATATATAATATATATATATTCCACTCGATAGTATCATTATATTTTTCATTGATATTGATGATGTATACATATATATACATAGGTATTAATCTTAATAATTATAACATGAAGTGGTGTATTTATAAGTAAATATTGCTCAATATCGTTTATAGAATCAATGCAAGCCTTACTCACCCTCTCTCTCTCTCTCTCTCTCTCTCTCTCTCTCTCTCTCTCTCTCTCTCTCTCTCTCTTATATATATATATATATATATATATATATATATATAAATCTAATCCTATCAGTAATCCCTTGTGGTAAGTGTATATATATATATATATATATATATATATATATATATATATATATATATATATATATATGGTTAAAAAAAAGGCTTACAAATCGGCTACTTTTGCGGTTATAGATCTATTTCTGCCCACAGGTATCTGAATATACATATGAGTTTCATAAGACCGCCAACTTTATTTAAAATGGTACACATATAATTCATGAGTCTATATATATATATATATATATATATAATATATATTATATATATAATATATATATATATAAACTAGGCTAGCGTTGTCTCAACGATATTGAGCACTATTTATTTCTAAATACATCACTCTATATTATATATATATATATATATATATATATATATATATATTGTGTGTGAGTGAGAGAGAGAGAGGGGGTATAACTAAAATAATAAGATAATAAACAACTTAATTAACAATATCTATTTCTAAAATGATTAGCAGCAAAAGATATACATTATAAAATAGAATGGTCATTTCCAATATTTCAAAAATATTGGCTTGCTCTGCTTAAAGACTAGGTAGTCAGTGATCTCCTTAAGATTGCTTAGGCTAGCCAACTTCAGTCTAACAACTTGGTTTCAAGAAGGTCGTCATTCTTAAAGAAGCAGCTGCCTCTCATCCAATAAAGGTAAGAACAGGGTTCATTTCCCTAAAGGAATAATATCAAAGAAAGAATATTAACTGCGACCAATTCAATATTTAGTACGAACTCACTTGTAACATAATTCCCACGAGACCTTCACATTAAAACAACCTTGTGTCACATTACTGTACACTGAGGGGTTGGATAAATACCCTGTTCGCAGGGGGTGTTCTCCTCGTATGCTCATTTTGGTCTGATTTGGTTTCTTTGTTTAATAACATAACAGCTTCATAGATCAGTATTATTTGGATTATTCGGACTAGTGTCCTCATCTTCATTGTTATCTGTACAACATTTCGGCCGATATGCCCTCCAGCCTTCTTCAGGTATTTCTTGTCGGACTCTGAAGGCATTTCAGCCGAAACGTAAGATATGGACAATAGTCCGAATAATCAAAATAATATGACTCATTAAGTCTCATCTAAAAAAATTCCGAAACATATTTCATACATTATTTATTGCCAAATCCACCATTGTAAAAGAACAGAGCTGTACTCATACTATTTAACCTAGAGCTAAGGGATGAGGGGGTTCATGCCTTTCCCGATGTGATGCCCCTATTTTACAGCGAATAAATCTACACAAAAACTGTATTGCATCATGATATTGTGGTTGTCATAATATATTTATCTATATATTAATACGCTTGTTCCTAAATCTTCCACCCGTTAACATCCTGCGTCATCCCTCTGGTTAAAAATGAGACCCTCCAAATTGTTCAACATGCAATGCAAAAATGTAAATCCAGATTATCTGGTGTCGCTTGATCACATATTTCTTATTTGTCCAATTTTATTTCACCCAGTTTTAAAAATAAAATATTCCAAATGGTCATGCATCGATCAAATGTCCAAGGCAAAATTAAAATGGATTGAAAAAAAAGAAAGAAGTTACACGTTTGTTTTATTTGTAATATTGAAATTCTGAATTATGGAATATATTTTGGTAATTTTAATCTTACGTCGTCCCAGACTCCGGCCTTAATTTAGGCTATGCTTTAGCTAACCAGCGTCAGGCAAATTTCCAGCCCAACTTAGCTATTGTACGTGTCGTATTTTTTGTCACTTTTTATCGGCAAATTAATGTAAATATTTTACACCCCCCACTTTTAAGAAAGAAAGAAAGAAAGAGAGAGAGAGAGAGAGAGAGAGAGAGAGAGAGAGAGAGAGAGAGAGAGAGAGAGTTAAGTTAAGATTACTTATGCATCAAATCCAAAGATAGATAGATATATACGTACATAGATATGGTCCAAGATAGATAGATAGATAGATAGATAGATAGAAATCCTTTACTGTAATTCTTCGTGTATACTTACATAAACAACATTTGTTTTTTCAAAAATGTTAAATTCATACTGTCGGATTAACTTCTATTTATTTTCATATTTGTCTAATGAAAAAACAAAATATCTGTATTTTTACACCTCTGAAGGCTATTATCTACAACGCTACGGATTTATCAACACCACAAATTCTTTGAAACTTTACATCTTTCTTCAATTATGCTGTGGACTTGTAAATTACTTTTTTTAATAGGTGGAACATATCTTGAACAATTTTGATACTCATTATACACTTTTATATAATTTTACATCAAACTCTTTTGAGTTTTATTATGAACTATAATGCTTCTGATATTTAAAAATAAAATTTATTTTATTTTTAACACAGAACAGGCATTTTTTTAAAATTCCAGCATTGAATAATAGCGTTTTGTTTGTACCCTTTATTCTAACGGTTATTTATCCCGTCTTTCTCTTATATGTTGCTCTTGATGAAGACCGATCTATTAAAACGGTCGAAACAGATTTCTGTCAGCAATTATAAACATCATTTGTTTTTTCAAAAATGTTAAATTCACATATATATATATGTGTGTGTATTATGTTGTATATGCCGCAAATCCAAAGAAAGATACATACATTGATAGGGGCGAACCCTTTGATAGATAGATAGATTGATGAATATAAATACTTTACTGTATTTCTTAGTGTACACTTACATATAGAGGTGTATGCATATATTTTTTATGTAGTATATGCATCTATATGTTTTGTGTGTACGCATCTGACTCCCGTGAGAAGAAATGCATAGTAGTGGCAAAACCCAGTATGCATTTGTGAAATCACGAGACTCCACGAGACTTCACTAAATGCAAACTGGGATTGATTTTGTTCTTGAAACCTTATGTATCCATGACGATTGTTATCGGAAGCAAACATCATTTGATTGGACGACGATCAATGTTCGGAAAACATCCGGAAGTTATCGATCATTTTGTATAAAGTCAATCAAAATGATATGGATGGTTAAGTCAAGTTCGAACCATTGGTAAAACTGTATTAAAGCCTTTCTGAAAGGCATTCATACACAGTAAATACAGGCGTCACATGTGATTTGAATAAGATTCAACGGCCGTGTGTAAAAGTTTCGATTTCTGCTCCCTTTCTACTCTCTCTTTCCAACTACCGCTCTCTCTCTCTCTCTCTCTCTCTCTCTCTCTCTCTCTCTCTCTTCTCTCACACACACACACACACACATACACACACACATACCACACACACACTCTCTCTCTCATTACACACTCACACATATTAATTGATCTATCGATATATCTATCACAGGCCATATCTATTTGGTTATATCTATCTATCTATCTATCTATCTATCTACTTGATTATCTCTATCTATCTACCTAATTAAATACAGAATCGGTTAGCGAAGATCGGTATTACCCAACGAAAATCAAAAACAGTGGATTTGCTAACTATATTTAAGCAGTAGTTATTTTTTCGTTTCGCTCGGACCCCTCCCTCTCTCTCTCTCTCTCTCTCTCTCTCTCTCTCTCTCTCTCTCTCTCTCTCCTCCCTCTCTCAATAATATATATTATATATATATATATATATATATATATATATATATATGCTTCCCACTCCCATGGTTGAGCACTGTGGGGGACATTAATTGTAACTTCACCGTTTGGAATTAGCCGTTAACAGACTGTTTATTAATTAGAGTTCTCTGGTGATTGTAAAAACATACCGCCGTAAAGTATGTAGCAATTAATTGTTCACCCTTGACTAACGACCTGCTGATAGCCGCAAGGGTAAGGAACTTGGCAGACGAGAATTCTGTCGGGTTCGATCCCGGCTAGAGATAGCTGTTAAAATGTCGAGCGGCACTGATGAGAAGTAAACTTCGAAACACGTGTCTGTGGATAACTGATATATATATATATATATATATATATATATATATTATATATATTGAAACGAAAAATCAATAAAGGAAAGAAAATGCTGAATGGATAAAATAGATTTACTAACACGTGTTTCGGCCCGGAGTTTTTTCATGTATTCTATTTATTATTATTTTAAATATAAAATAAAATAGAAATTATAAAATCATTTTAAAATGATAAAATCCATTTTATTCATACAACATTTTCTTTCCTTTATTTATATTTCCTTTCAGCATATCGTCGGAGGTTATATTTATAGCATGTCATAACAAAAGGATATTTTCTTTCCCCAGAACAGTGGGAGCCCGGTCAGCTAGGATTTAGAATACACCAACTGCACCTCTGCAGTGGGTAAAGACAACCCATAATGCTTCAACGTTATGGCCATGGGTGGCGACCCGTGAGGCTTTCGGATGGGCATACCAGTTTGGATCCGTCCAACAAAGACATACATTGCCCATCTTTGCGTGGGTACTGGATGCTACACATAGAACTTCCCGAGAGCATTGAATGCTAGGGACGGTTGGTGAGAGATTGCCATAGATATCCGTGCTACTAGCGCAACATGAGAATTAAAATGATGCATCCAACTATTCTCCGTTAAAACTATGAGTAAATAGTTAGCCTTGTTACGCAACCGGTCTATTAGAAGGAAAAGTCTGAATTAAAATAAGCTCTACTCCGCTGAAAAGTTATCATGTTTCGAATCCTGCCCGGTAATATATACACGCACATCCTCATTATTCAACAGCTGTTACATACTCATACACATGAGTATACACATACACATATACATATGAAAAAGGACCATCCCTGCACAATTACAGGGGCTTGCCAATAATCTATGTCATAACATAGATTATGCAATACAGCATCATATACTTACTCGGCCTACCGTCCCTGTGTCCACTGTTTTCGGCTATTGAACCGTGAATCCATGTTGGGTATATACACAATAGAAGTTCTTTCACTAGAGAGGGAAGAGAGAGATAGACAGGTAGACAGAGAGATGCATAATTGCATTACTTACTTTCTCTGTTCTTTTACTGGGGAGATATATAGACAGGTAGACAGAGAGATGCATAATTGCATTACTTACTTTCTCTGTTCTTTTACTGGGGAAAGAGATATAGACAGGTAGACAGAGAGATGCATAATTGCATTACTTACTTTCTCTGTTCTTTTACTGGGGAAAGAGATATAGACAGGTAGACAGAGAGATGCATAACTGCATTACTTACTTTATCTGTTCTTTTACTGGGGAAAGAGATATAGACAGGTAGACAGAGAGATGCATAATTGCATCACTTACTTTCTCTGTTCTTTTACTGGGGAGAGATATAGACAGGTAGACAGAGAGATGCATAATTGCATTACTTACTTTCTTTGTTCTTTTACTGGGGAAAGATATATAGACAGGTAGACAGAGAGATGCATAATTGCATTACTTACTTTCTCTGTTCTTTTACTGCAGAGAGATATAGACAGGTAGACAGAGAGATGCATAATTGCATTACTTACTTTCACTGTTCTTTTACTGGGAAGAGATATAGACAGGTAGACAGAGAGATGCATAATTGCATTACTTACTTTCTCTGCTCTTCGTCCGTTATGCCATTCGATCGTCTATTTTTTGTTGGTTTTTCGTCTCTGATTCATTTTCTTCTTCTTGGTCAGTCTTTTTGCCCAGACATGCATCAACCAACAACACCATGTTATTTCTTTAAATTTTTATTTACTTAACTAAAGCTAACTACAGCGCGCGTGCAGGTGAGTCCCTAACTAAGCAAGAAACGTCTTTCTTGCTTAGGATCCTCGTTGGAACCGACTAGTTAACTCGCTCTCACGTGACTTCATGGGATTCGCGGGTTTTCCGTCTGTGGTGTCAAAAGGTCATCAACGGTTTGTAAATTTTCAATTTACACTACATAGTGTTGTCAATAATCTACGCGACCATAGATTGTAGTACTTACTTTCTCTGTTCTTCGTTCGTTAGGCCATTCGATCGTCTGGCTTTGACTTTTATTTTGTTGGTGTTCGTCTTTGATTTATTTCTTTATTTCTTCTTTATTTTTTCTCATTTCTCTTCTTCTTCTTCTTCTTCTTCTTCTTCTTCTTCTTCTTTCTTCTTCTTCTTCTTCTTCTCTTCTTTATTCTTCTTCTTCTCATTCTTCTTCTTCATCTTCTTTATTTCTTCTTCTTTCTTCTTCATTGTCTTTATTTCTTCTTCTTCTTTTCATTTTCTTCTTTATTTCTTCTTTTCTTCTTCTTCTTCTTCTCTTCTTCTTCTTCTTCTTCTTCTTTCTCTTCTTCTTCTCTTCTCTCTTCTTCTTCTTCTTCTTCTTCTTCTTCTTCTTCTTCTTCTTCTTCTTCATTTCTTCTTTATTGCTTCTTCTTCTTCATTTCTTCTTTATTGCTTCTTTTCTTCTTCATTTCCTTCTTCTTCATTTCTTCTTCTTATTTCATTTCTTCTTCTTTCTTCTTTCTTCTTCTTCCTTTTTCTTCTTCTTCTTCTTCTTCTTTATTGGCTTTTAATATGTATGCATCAACCAACAACGCCATATTGTTCTTTTAAGTTTTTTTTTTATTCTTAAGCTTAAGTTTTCATTTCTTACTAACTACAGCACGCATTCAGGTGAGTCCAACTTACTAACAAACAAGAACTATCTTTTTTGCTTAGGATCCTCGTTGGAACTGACTAATTAATTCAAAATCACATGACGAGCAGGACTTCCGGTGTTCACTTGTAATATTCCATGGAAAGGGCCACCCGTGATATAAAAAAGGACCACCCCTGCAGAATTACAGTGTGTTGCCAATAATCTATGCCACCACATAGATTATGCAACAGAAAACATCATATACTTACTTTGGTCTTCCGGCCCTGTCCACTGTTTTTGGCTATTGAACCGGTAAGGAAATACAATCCACGTGAATCCCAGAGGTGGGCATAACCCCAGGCAATACCTGCATACTTGATTTAAAAAGGTGCACGGCTGTGTTTATTGTCTGAAGCACTTCAAAAGAGGAATGCGGTCAGGATACAGACAATTTTTAACACTGGTCACCATGTGAGCTTCGGTTTGTGTGTGGCTCCTCACGTAAGTTTCACTTCGTGTTCATCTGACGTGACATGATGACAGAAAATCACAACTCGGGCATCCCCATTTATGCATCACTAATTGCTATAAAATTTGATTCATTTAACATTTATAGAAATGTCGGACCATGTTACCTTTAGGCACCCTTTTTGATCTCGATAAAGAAAGGACATGTTTTTCATTTACACCGTCAATATCGAGTTGTTAGTTAGGGGTTAGGGTT
>CM042158.1:33886030-33893530 GCA_023376005.1 Doryteuthis pealeii | reverse complement strand
CAAAAATCCCAAACAGAATTAGTTCATGAACAAAATTAGTTCATGAAAACGTATAAGTATTAAAACAGGTATGTGTATTTGAGTAAACATATCGCTGTAACATAACAAAGGTTACTTAATGAGAAATAGCTAAAACAAGGAGATCAGTTTAAATAAATGTGAGAATTATTTTTCTCCTCCCCCCTCTTTCTATAACTTGGTAGCGACTTAGTGAGGTAGTCGCCGATTGGGTTGTCCCATTTCCCTCTTTTAAAGCTGACACCCCCTCGTAGTGGTTCATACCAAGGCCTTAAAAGTCCGGCTGCGAGGTGGTTGGACAGAACAAGACAGTAGTACAAGCTGAAAGCGAGTTGGTTATACGTGCATTCCGCATTCTTCTTCCCCCTCAACTAGTTGACCCAGTACGAGTAACAGTGGGTCGCGTTTTTGAGGTGGTTAGCTGCAAAGCCCACTAAATTTCGCAACCACTTTATTTACCTGGTTTGGTGGCTACACCACTAAAGCTCGCTACTGGCCCCTCGCCGCTGCGTCGGGATAAGCGCCTCATATTTTTTCTCGACAGTGTATGATAATTCTTTATATCAGAAATTAGTACAAATAAACAAACAAACAAAAAAGGGGCGTAAATGAATGATTAACATGCAATCCTTTTCCTAGCCAAGAAAAATATACGAGGGAGTGTCAAAAATTATCCGCACTTTTTGCCATAACATCTTTATTCCTTTGGAAATGGAATGGCATCTTTATAGCATTAAAAAATACATTAATTGTCAGTGGTCTGAAGATAGCTAAACCTCTGCTAGTGGTATCAGACTCCTGAATAAGCACAATATTTCTGTGTTTATGAGGATTTGGAAATACCCATTAATGTCCACATATTTATAAACTTATTAAAACTGCGCTCGCGCCTATTTCTATCCTTCTCCTATTATATTTCTTACTATATTTTTTTGTGTTGTCGTCGTCGGGGCGGCCTAATGTCGGTATCAGCGAGACAGCGAGGGATTCTATCTCCTTTTCACTAGCGCAAGGAGATTGTTTTTTGCGTCTGAGGTGGAGCGCCACACCTATCATCAGCTCCTCGCTTTACCGCACAAATTCCTGTGCAACTCATACGGTGAGTTGGTGAGGGCCGGTATCGAACTTGTGATTCCTAGCTGAACGCAATACCGACTGAGCTAAACTACTAAAATTAGTAAGAAATACAATAATAGAAAGATAGAAAGAGGGGTGAGCGCAGTTTTAATAAGTTTTGAGAAAAATACTTTTTATTATTTTATAGTTTTGGTAACACGGTTAACGTTTAGCTAATACATCTACTCTTTGAAAATGTATTTTTGTCAAAACATTTAAGATGATAAACCGCCCTGTCGGCTGGGGCGTTAGAATGCACCGACTGCACCTCTGCAGAGGGGTAAGACTTCCCCCAATGGGGCCACCTGTTGGCCGTGGGTGGCGACCCGTGATGCTTTAGGTGGATGAGCAGTTCATGACATGCAATACCCCACTTTGGCCCTATCTTGGGCTAGACGGTCGGTCGGCGGGGTCCCCTCCGATCAATCGGCTGGTCACGTCAAGCCCTAGCACCTATATGATTTTCCCAACCCTATTGCCCTTATGGCAAGCCCCAACCCTTTTTTATCATATGGGTGCTAGAAGGCGGTGGCTGCGGGTCTACATGTCCTTGGAATTACGTTAAACTCTATCTGATGGTGAGGTTCCAGTTTTGGAGGTATGGGGAATGTGGAGCACCCCTTCATCACCATTACTCCCTGGTCCACTCTAACCCGGAGTGGTAGTACCTGTTAGGGTCCCATCTATGGGTTAAATAGAAAAATATATTTATAAAAAAATTGTATTATCCATTTAGAATTGATTTATTTCAAAACTTTATCGGCATTAAATGACCCACTGAGGTTGATATGCCGTAAAACAAAACAAACAAATAAGATGATAAAACATATTCGTATATATAAACAATCTGCGGCAATTTAATTCACACAATGAACTCAGTATGACTTTTGGGCGATGAGTCAAGTAGACATTTTTGTCCAAACACGCACAGACATGTTCTAATTTCTTTTTTCTTCGGGCTCGGACCAGATGAGTCATTCGTGGCCGAAAAGTAGCGGAAGTTGTACGTGTTCTTGTTATAATCTTGTCAAAAGAAATGAAACGAATTCGTAGTAGTGGATTATCATCAGTTTTTGTTTAATTATTGGTAATTATACATTTTTTGAATGACACAGATAAATCATATAAAGCACATAACAGTTCTAGTTGTTCTCAAACTGGAGAAGGATCTGTGGGGATCCTTGGATCTTCAAGTCTTGCCAAATGGATTGCCTGAAAGTTTGTTTTCAATTCATATGTATGTATATGTATATGAATATATATATGTATATGAATATATGTGTGTGTATGTAAATATACATATGAATATATATATATGTACATGAATGTATGTGTATGTAAATATACATATGAATGTATATGTAAGCAAATATAAATATATGTATGAATGCATACACATGTATTTCAATATTTATACATATAGGTAAATATGCATATGTATGTGCATATATATATATATATATGTATATATATATATATGTGTGTGTGTATGTGTGTGTGTGTGTGTGTGTGGAAGGTATATATATATATATATATATATATATATATATATATATATATATATATATATATATATACGGTAGATTCTAACCTCCCTCGTTTAAGATCAATAGCGGTTTTGATTATTTCTTTATATCTACCTTTATTATTGAAATCGTTTAAACTGTATTGAATTCTAATGATGCCAGATAATATAGGTTAATTACATCCTCTAGTTTTATTGATCTTTACATGCTGTGATTGATTATTGATCATCGATCTTGAATTGGACACATGAAACAAAATCTGATTATCGAATTCTGAATCCGAATGTGTCAGCGGATCATTGGATTATTTGTGGATTAATATAAACAAATCTCATGTGGATTCATTTTTGTTACCATTTTTTAGAATGTAAATTGAGTAATGAAGGACTATTTGCTCGTAAATTCCTACCATAAAATAAACTGAACCCCCATTTTATGTCCGTGTTTTTGTATTAAATGTTTTATTTTTTTTGCACCCGTTATTTTACAATACAAAATATATTTCATTTATTTATTTTAATATTCATTTCAATGTGCATATTCTAAAAGTTTTTATTTTGTGAGAATAGTAATAGCAAATAGTCCTTCATTACCGTAAATTGTTTAAAATAAGTTTATTAGAAATAAAAAGCGGGAGCTGGTACTTTTCTGTAACCGTTGGGAGTTATGATTGACATATAGATGACCCCAACTGACCTCCGGTGCAGGTGATAGTCTTTAGTAAGAGTTTCTTTAGATTCGACCAAACCGCCAGAGAGTTTAGACGTGCTCTGACGCCGGTCTCCCGCGCAGTAAATAATTATCATGGGCTAATAAACTTGATCACAAAGAAAAAAAAGACAAGACTTGTTTTAATTAATTAAATGGATGTTAAGACAATGACAAACTGAAATCTGACCAGAAGAAATCAGCCCAGAAGTTAGAAGAATTAAAAAGAATGAAGAACAACGAAGAACTCAACTAGACAACAAGATGTCGGCCATGACAGTTAGAAGAATCAGTCAGAAGCAGTCTGCAACAAGTAACCAGAGAAACATACTAATCAAGTAAGAGCATCCTCTCTCTAATCTCTCTCTCTCTCTCTCTCTCTCTCTCTCTTCTCTCTAATCTGTATCTCACTCTATCTCTCTAATCCGTATCCCTCACTCTAATCTCTCTCCCTCTATCTATCTATCTATCTATTTTCTCTCTCTCTCTCTCTATCTATCTATCTATCTCTTCTCTCTCTCTCTCTATATATATATATATATATATATTATATATATATATATATATCTAATATATATATATAATATATATATATATATATTATAACCTGTATGAAGTAAATGGAAGTTAATCCGACAGTATGAATTTAAAATCTTTTTTAAACATCATTTTTTTTTAAATGTTAAATTCATATAAACTGTATATATATACATGTATCTAATCACTTTCCCTCTCTTCCCCCCTCTCTCTCTCTCTCTCTCTCTCTCTCTCTTCTCTCTCTCTCTCTCTCTCTCTCTCTCACCCGAGTTTCTTCTCTCGATTTATATACCCAATGGAGTATACAATATACTGATACATAAGATTTTTTTCCTGTTTCTTCTCCTTTTTTCTGGCATCCCCGTTTGAATATTGAACGCGCTTCCCGGGTTTCTTTAATCTTCTAAATCCAGAGGATCCACATTTAAGCAACAAGTTGGTGCTTCCAGTTCCCCACTTTTAAAAACAACTGTAACCTTCATATCCACCGGAAAACAAAAGAGGAGAGAAACCATTTATATTATATCGTTATATTTTGAGATATAGGGACTGGTAGAGCATCCGGCTTGGAACCACAAGGTTCCGGGTTCAATACCGACCCTCGCAAATGTGCGTATGAGTAGCACGGCTTGAAACTGTGTGGTTAAAGTGGGGAGATGGTGTGGTGCTCCACCTCAGACGTAAAAAGTATCTCCCTGGTCAAGCACCAGCGAAAAGAGGATAGACTTCCTCGCTATCCGGCTGATACCGACAATAGGCCATTCCGTCTATTTTATTTTACTAATATTGTGAGATATACACGGTGGTTGAAAACTAACTCCTTACTTTCAACTAATATCGGGCCGTTGTTAATACCTGAAAAACTATTGAAAATGGCCATATAATACTTTAAAATAGGGAGTTACTTTTCAATTACGCCGTGAAAAGTAGTTTTGGTCTACGCAATTAGATACATTTCTGTTTTTATTGAAGGATATTTGGAGTCAATTAATTCCCTCTCTTTATTCACATATGTCAACTGGAATATGTACATTCAATCTATGCTTTTCTGTTCATCTATATAATAGTACTGGGGTTTCTAACTGGCACGACCGTTATGATCTTGTGTTACCGGCTACTGCGCTACTGAAGGCGATACGTAACGCAAACGTATACAGGGAAATCTCTCGTTCGGCAAGGGGCACGGCGGTTGGCTTACCAAAAACAAACCTATTCTAGGAGCAGATGGCTCTCGGCTGTTCACCCAAAAGAAATCCTTCCTCTTTCTGTGTTCAGGCGGCATCTAGTTCCGGTGGGTAGAGGAGGAAGGTCATTGGGCAAGGACGTCAGTGGGTACGCGTCACCGTCATGGTCAATTGACTTAATTCAACAGATTATCTTCGTGTGTCTCGTCTTGGCTTACCTGTTTGTTTACATCTAATAGCTGGATCGTCACATTCATTCACAGAACTTTTCGGCGTAACAAAGCGTAGTGCACAGGAGTTTCTTTTCTTTAACTAATTTATTGACTTAGACAGTCTTTTTTTTTCAAAAAGAGGAGAATCTTATTCGCGTAGTTTCCTGGAACTTGTTTAAGTTTACTTTGTATCCTTCGTTAAGTTCGGCTTAATTAATTTACTGTCTTCGGCTATCATTAACTTAATTTGTCCAGCCGTTAAGTCAAAATACTACCTTAAGTCTGTACCATCCGGGCATCTGACTCCAAACTAACTTCGGTCCGTTCTGTAGCCTTAACTAACTCCCTGGTTCTTGGGGCAGGTGATTTTATATCTTATTGTTTGGAACATCACAGAAGAGAGAACCTTCTCCAACACGTGTTAAATCTCGCGGTCACTCCTAAAACATCTGGTGAGCCAGATCAAAGAAAAGAGTCTCGTTTTTGGCGGAATTATTTATCCAAGGAAACTTTTGTTTATTTCTAGCTAGTAATGGGAATTTAATTATCTCCCTCGGGTTACTGGGGTCACATGTTTTAACCCTCGGCTAAGATCAGATATCGTTTTTCCTTACGGCTTTAAGGCACCTGTTTGATTATACTACACTCGTAAAACCCTCTACCTAAAAATAAGACTGTTCAAAATGTCCAAGATGAAATCATCCATCCAAAACGAAACCACATTAAAGAGGTGTTCTGTGTATGTATTAAACGAACCCTCCTCACGAGTAGGACTCGACACAAGGTTAATATTTAAGTTTAACAGCTGTAAATTCTTTACAGAGAAACTTACCAACGTGGAAGAGTGGAAATAACTGATCATTGGTCCAATCACAATGTAACCACATGTATAAACGACAAAACCCGAAGCTATTTATTAGCTGGGAGCTACTAGGAGGAAGTGTTGACGGACAATAACGTTGGGTACAGACTGAAACTTGGTCAGTTTCGGCCGGGTCCTTTAGCGAGGGGGGATGATGTTGAAAAGACACGAAATCCCTAATGAACTAAGAACATCTTAATGATGCATCCAACCGTATCTTAGTGATGTAATTTGTAAAATGGCTCGTATCTCGGAAAACTCATAACTTGAGGTATTCTTAAGTCAAAGCACAACATTACATGATATAAAAAAGATTTTTAAAGTAAGTTTTTAAACGTATCAATCTCTAAAATAAACAATCTTGCTGGCTCAGAATTCAGACATTTAGCTCAACGCTTACGTAAACTGTCGCCTCAGGACATATGTTAAAAAGAGCTAAACAGAAGTTTGATCAAATATCTAATAAACATGGACTTATTTATTATTTCAAGCGAAACTCTGCACAATATAAAGAAGAAAAAACATTAAATTAACTTTTATTAAGTTAAGATGTGCGAGCATTTTCTTTTTTCCAAAAATTTGTTGTTGTATATTTATTTTGTGATGAGAATATTATTTGATGTATCTAGTAGTATAAGTCACCTTAGCTGAAAGGTGATACTGTGATAAGATACGGTAATTCGTTATTATGTATAAACGTTTATTTTATCGTTGCTTGTACAAGATAAACAAGAAAAAGAGAGTGCAGAAATGTGTATGAAGATGTCGGAGACGTTGGATAAGACTCAAATGTGACACATAAAAGCGGTCGTTTTTATTGAATTAGTTTTGAGTTTTGTGTACTGATTAAAAACACAGACTTGACTTATTTTTCGTTTGTACATAAAGATGTGAAGGAATTTGAGAAGAGATTGTGATCTGATCAAATAGTATTTAAAGGAGGAAAGATAAAAAATGTTTCTTTTAAGATTTTCTTGATACATAAACAAAATAAGTAAATAAAGAGCAGAAAATTCAATCATTAACTAATCATGAGACTCTCAAATCTGCGTTGATAACAAAAGTGGTCGAGTTTCGATCCCCGCTTGTGGTGGCCTGCTAAGCATAGTCGATCTCTCTCTCTCTCTCTCTCTCTCTCTCTCTCTCTCTCTCTCTCTCTCTCTCTCTCTCTCTCTCTCTCATATATTATATATATATATATATATATATACACATATATACATGTATTCATATACACACACATACATATACACACCTATAAATATTCAAAAAACACACAGACATATATACATGTACTCACGTACACATATGTACACACATATATACACGCGCACACA
>CM042158.1:33876030-33878530 GCA_023376005.1 Doryteuthis pealeii | reverse complement strand
GGACTGAATAGATATATCAGAATTTAATAGTCCGTGAGAACAGCTCAATGCATAATGATTTGATAATTATATACAGAGCAACATTTACTGGATTGATACAAAATGGCTTAAACACTGGCAATGTTAACTGCCATGAACGCATTTCAATCGAAAATTTCGCACAGACCAGAATTCCTCAATTGAAATAAAAATTTAACGTTGTCGATTAGAAGAAATAGACTTTGCCACCCAAAAAGAAGTTACATGGTCGAATCCATCTTTGCTTAATTACTCAGTGCCAAGTTGGATGGAAAGAAAGTCGCCGGATATGTTCCTCTGTGTCTTTGCTCTCCGACTTAGTGTCCAAAATATATTCCGTTCTTAGAATTTCAAACATCTATGGCATCCCATGTCCATTCCGACAAAGTTGCATCGATCTCTATTCTACAGATCAAAGGAAAACAGATTGTGGACACAGAAAGAATCGTCAGACCAACAAGCCGGACACACATGTGGTAGTCTCAGAATTAAGTCATCAAGTACCGTGACTAGCATCGAACCACAAAAGCAAATGTTTCAAACAGTAAAAAAAGAAAAAAAATTATCAAAAAATGAATAATGATATTCAGAGAAAGAATAGTTGAACCATATGAGCTTTAGGCACCCCATTTTGATCTCGATTTAGAAATCTTTCATTTACACGTCAATATCCGGTTGGTTGTTAGGGGTTATGGTTAGGGAGTAGGGTTAGGGGTTAGTTTTATAATTAAAAAAAAACCTCTAAAAATCGTCTGTTAACAATCAACTGGATATTGAAGGTGTAAATGAAAAACATGTCGTTCTGAATGGAAATCAAAAAGGGGTGCCTAAAGGTCGTATGGTCCGAATAATTGGTGCCGTTATAGTATGTGGCGTACCTTTTTCATTCTGTTATAGTATGTGGCCTACCCGGTTTGAATGTGCCCTACTTCAATAAGAGTATATTTATAGATATAAGTAGTAGGCAATATATTGAAACTAAATATTTTTTACATATATTCAATTTCAAGAAATGCAATTCAGTCTTAAGCTGTATATAGTAATTAAGAATTATTAAAAAACAATTTATCCATAATTTTCATAAATCAGAGATCTATTTGATTCTAAAATATTCTAAAATTCTGAAATAGGTTTAGGGTTAGGGTTATCAGTTATTATTATAACCTGATAATATGATTTTTATGGTAGGCCACATACTATAAGAGAAACATGATTTCGTAGTCAACTTTCAAAAGGTAGGCCACATACTCTAAAAGACACATGATTTCGTAGGCCACATTCAAAATGTAGGCCACATACTATAAGAGAAACAAGATTTCGTAGGCCACATTCAAAAGGTAGGCAACATACTATAAGAGAAACATGATTTCGTAGTCAACATTCAAAAGGTAGGCCACATACTATAAGAGGAACATGATTTCGTAGTCAACATTCAAAAGGTAGGCCACATACTATAAGAGATACATGATTTCGTAGTCAATATTCAAAAGGTAGGCCACATACTATAAGAGAAACAAGATTTCGTATTCAACATTCAAAAGGCAGGCCACATACTATAAGAAAACCATGATTTCGTAGTCAACATTCAAAATGTAGGCCAGATACTATAATGGTACCGAATAATTTGATAATACCATTCATGAAAATAAACGATAGAATTGGAACCTTTTTTTATTTAGCAGTAAATCAACTAATAGAATGATACTTTTTGTAATAGCTGATCATTCTGGCTTCGTAAGATATTCCATAAGTAAACCAGATCTAAAATGATGGTGTACTTTGACCTAGGCGGACAGAGAAATGAGTCGAGTCTCTGTACCAAGAACTAAGAAAGATTTTGTTGGATAAAAATTTACGAGGAATCCGGTGTTGGTATTAACATTTATTCCTAAATTTATTTGGAGTCACTACGGACTAAATTTCCGGCGGTCGTATCGCAAATTAAATCGCAAATTCAATGAATAACTATACCGGGCATTCTGTTTATTATACTTATCAACATGAGGGTAACACTTTTTGTTGTACCGGCCGTTCCTACATTGGAGAATATACACCGGTTCTCACTATAAATAGTGAGACACCGAGTAAAAAGGTTCTACTGTTACCGTTAACGGCAAGCTAGCCGTTCCTGTACCATTATGTAAATACACTTGTCTTATTTTACCCTACCTCGACTTGACTTCTTTTTTATTGTTGGATTAACATCACAACACTTTTGATATTACAACTCACTCCCTTTTAAAATGTATTATTATTGAGTTATTGGTAAATTGATGTCGACGTGCACACATTTCTATTATAAATTGTTCACAATAAGTACATTGAGCGATAAGTAGTGCTATCCAATGGTGAATAATAAGAGATTTAAAATATATACTTACGTTTAACCGACACTATATAGGTCGGAGGCATATATATATATATATATATATATATATATATATATATAATATATATATTGTTCTGGTTCCAACGGGAGAAA
>CM042158.1:33868530-33871030 GCA_023376005.1 Doryteuthis pealeii | reverse complement strand
TGTGAAATATCTTTATTATTTCACTCCATTCGAGTTTTTCACACCTGTCGTAGCCGGTTGTTCACTGGGGGCTGAGTGACAACAAGTCTCTCCTTAGGTCCCCATGATTCTTCTGAGTATTCCAGCCGATCTCAATAATGCTGTAGTCTGAATGGTCTCGATCCTTCCTCTGATTCCAATTCACCCAGACTCTTTTCCAACCCCCTTGGGATTGTTCCAAGTGCCCCAATTACAATTGCAGATTACAAACGACCTTCACCCTCATGTTCCACAGTTTTTTCAGTTCTCTGGCAAGGTCCAAGTATTTGTCGATCTTTTCGCTCTCTTTTATTTTCACTCTGTGATCGGCCGGGTCGGCAAAATCCACAAGATGACAAGTCTTCCCCTTCTTGTTAATCAAAACTAGGTCCGGTTTCCTGGCTTGAATTAGGTAATCCGTCTGTAACTCAATGTCCCAGAGAATTTTGTGTGTCTATTATTATTATTATTATTATTATTATTATTATTATTATTATTGGACTTCCAGATAAAGACGGATCACCCTATCCCAGTTACGAGACCAGTCCTAGTATTGATTAACACAAAAATAGAAGTTGTCAACTGATGGACTTTGCGGTTCCAGCAGACCGCAGAGTGATGGTGAAGGAAAACGAAAAGTTGGACAAATAACTGGACATTTCTAGAGTATTGAAAAAGCTGTGGAATATGAGAATCAGAGTGATTCCTATTGTAGTTGGTGTACTTGGAATGGTTCCAAAAACCTTAGAAACCAGAGGAAGAATTGAGACCATCCACACAACTGCATTGCTGAAATTGGCTAGAATACTCAGAAGAGTCCTGGAGACCTAGGGAGATTTGTTGTCACACAGACTCCAGTGAAATACCATCAGCTAGCGGTAGTGTGAAAAACTCACATAATAATAATAATAATAATGATAATAATAATAATAATGACCTAGCGTTGTTATGTTTTAGGATCGCCGTATTTATTTTGCGCGGGAAATTCGGAACCTGGACAAAGAAGAAATTGGACAAAGAAGAATTTGAATAAAGAGACTTCCGGTCAAAGGAACAAAAGGACGTGTGGGCGGCTGCCTTTACTTAAGGGGTCAGCAGTAGCAGTTAGAGAGTCAGACCCCAGAGAGACGGCGAACAGAGCGGACTGAGTGACTGTTGATACGGTCGATCGCTGCCAGCGAGCAGTGAGGCGCGCCCATCACCTTCCACCACACCAGCAGTAGTAGTGCCCATTATCAATGCCCGCCACTCACACGCACCACGAGAGAATGTAAAGAAATAAACTAACGTTTGTTACAATGCCATGTGTTGAGTCTCTACACCGACTACTAACCTACCGGCAGTATACCAGCAACGTATACGATCCAGAGTAGCGAAGAAGGGCTATGCAACAGCGTTAATTAAGAGGAAAACTTGTCATCTCGTGGATTTTTCCCGCAGATCACAGAGTAAAGGTGAAGGAAGACGAAAATACTTGGACCTGGACAGAAAACTAAAAAAAAACACACAAAAAAACAGTGGAACAGGAAGTTAAAGGTATTCGAAATACAAGGGAGAATCAAGACCATCCAAACAACAGCATTGTTAAGATCAGCTAGAATAAACAGAAAAGTCATGGAGACCTCAGGAGACTTCTGTCACTCATCTTCCAGTAAACCACCAGCTTAGACGGATGTGAAAAACTCTTATGTGGAGATAATAATAATAATTATTCTCTGGGACCACACTATTCCAGCCAGGAGATTAGACCTAGTGTTGACTAACAAAAAATAGAACGTGTCAACTAGTGGACTTTGCGGTTCCAGCAGGTCCCAGGGTAAAGCTGAAGAAAAATGAAAAGATGGATAAATACCTGGACATTCCCAGAGAAGTGAAAAAGCTGTGGAATATGAGAGTGAAAGTGATACCAATTGTAGTTGGTGTCCTGGGAACGGTCCCAATAAAATTTGGAAAAAAACTGGTGGATCTGGAAATCAGAGGAAGAATTGAGACCATCCAAACTATACTGCACAGATGCAATCGGCTAGAATACTCAGAATAGTCCTGGAGACCTGGTGAGACTTGTTGTCACTCAGCCTCCAGTGAAATACCATCAGCTAACGCTGATGTGAAAAACTTAAAAGGGGTAATAATAGTAATAATAATAATAATAATAATAATAATAATAATAATAATAACAGGTTAAAGCTAAAGGAAAATCACAGGGTAAATCTAAAGGAAAATGAAAAAATGGACAAATATCTGGACCTTGCCAGAGAACTGAAAAATGTATGGTATATGAAAGTGAGAGTTATGCCAATTGTAGTTGGTGTACTTGGAACGGTCTCAAAAGGATTGGAAAAGGGTTTGGAAAGTTTGGAAATCAGGGGGATAATTGAAACCTTTCAGAACACTGCACTGCTGCAATCTGCCAGAATACTCAGAAGAGTCCTGGAGACGTGAGGAGACTTGCTGTCACTAAGACTCCAGTGAAAGATCATCA
>CM042158.1:33826030-33863530 GCA_023376005.1 Doryteuthis pealeii | reverse complement strand
TACAATCCGTGTGAGGCGCTGGGTACTGCTGCAGAAGCAAGGATGAACTCATAAGTGCCGTTCTTCTGTGGAAGCAATCACATGGGCACGCCAGAGTAGGTCGCCTACCAACGACGTACATAGATAAACTCTGTGCGGATGCTGGATGCTGTGCTGAGGATATCCCAGGAGCAATGAGTGATAGGGAGGGATGGCGAGAGATTGTCATGGATATCCATGCTGACAGCACATCAGGATGATAATGATGATTCTTTAATAATGAGAGAGATTTTAATTTTTAGTAAATTATCATATCAAGGAACACGTATGAATTAATGTTAAGAATAATTTGGTAAATAATTTTCATTCCATTATCGTTGAAAGCGTTATCGCTAAGCCATTCATTAGCTATAGCTGATAGTTTGAACATAACTAAAAGTTTATCAATGGAAACTTTCAACAAGAATCTAGGCCGTCAAATTTAAAATTAATTTTTAAAAAAAGGCAAAAAAGAAAACATGATGTAAAATAATTAATACAAGTTTCATTTTTGTATCGAATCTTGAAGAGAAATGTAATGGTATTCATTGTTTGCCGTGCAATTATTTGATATATGATTCTGGGAAATGGATTAAGAGTAAAATAAGGAACAAAAAATGTTTCATCTTTTCTAATTTTGTTAATTCCAGAAACACTCAGTGAATTCAGTCAGCAAACTTTCTTTGTTAATCTAAAAGAAAGAAACCTCCATTAGCCGAGTTTCTCACAACCTAAATGTTTAGCTTGTTTTTTTATAAACTGCATATCAAACCTATGGGTTATTTAATGCTAACTTATCTTTTTTGTCAGAACTTTTTTGATGATTCGTCATTGTTTATATCATTTGCATTTTTCGGGATGAATATATATATATATATATATATATATATATATATATATATATATCTTATTATAATGGAGATTGTGTGTTTGTCTGTCTGTAACTGAAACTAAATCCCTACACAAGTCACAATTCGCTTAGTTATTGACATCACATTCACCATGAATTTATTTTTTATTTAAACCTCAATTATTGATAAAATTGTTATACCTTATTAATACTGTTGGTTCTACATACTAATAACATGCAAGTATATTTATATATTCAACAAAATAGCGGTTTACAGTGTAAACGAGAAGGCTAATTTGCATAATGATATTAAGAATTTGATTTTAATAAATATATGCTTAATATTATTGATTTCTAATTGTTTGGTTTTCTCTTAACGAATCTGAGCAAAAATCTCGGGTATAAATCTTAAAAGAAATCCATAAACCAGACGAAAGAACTGTAATTTTATTAAATAATTCATAATCTAACTAAATAGATAAATTAGGAAAAATGAAAGACGGGAGTGATGGCAAATGATGGAAGAGTTAGATTTAAAGCTGTTCTATTTTTCTATTTTCTAAATAGTTTCTAATTTGATACAATATTTTATTACATCAACACCTAAATTCTTGCACCCGAAGGGTGCATATATTTGCTAGTATATATATATATATATATATATATATATATATATATATATAAAGGTGCGTCCAAAAATAGCGAGATTTTTGTATTTTTGACACACCTTGTATTCTTAAAAGCTGTATTTACCAGGATAAGACTGAGAAATGAATGGAACGTTATTTATTTTTTCAGAATAAAAATATGTCAAAAAGTACAAAAAATCTCGATACTTTTTTGACACATTATCTCTCTCTCTCTCTCTCTCTCTCTATATATATATATATATATATATATATATATATTATATAGATAGAGAGAGAGAGAGAGAGAGAGAGAGACAGAGAGAGAGACAGAGGAGAGATAGGTCACGTTGACTGAGTGGCCTACCGTCGGTATCAGCCGAAAGGCGCGGAAGTATATACCTTTTTCGCTAGTTCTAGACCAGGGAGATTGTTTTGTAGATGTAGCACCACGCCTACCGTCAGCTCCCCACTTTACCACACAGAACAGATTACCCAATCTTTGCCAGTTTACTCTCATTATTATTACTAACAAGAATGTGTGCCCTCTGAACGTAAGTATTTAAGTTTTAATATAATTAAATATATCAAATTACAATGAATAACGAAATTAAATAAGAACGCATATGTGGAGATTACACTTATTTCAATTAATTTCTATATAAAATCATTCATAGGATTGAATTTAATACGTCTGAGAATAAAACAATATTAGAGATCAATAAAACCAATCAATTATTTATCAAACCCAGTTTTGTTAAAACCAGTATGCAAATTAACCAGAGCATATATAATGTATGAGAAGCATATATAATGTATGAGAAGCATATATATATATATATATATATATATTTGTATATGTATAAGTATTAACTTACCGGTGGGTATAAGAACGATCGTTGGAAGCGCACAATATCCAGAGGTTAAGGTTGAGAAAAAACAAATACAAAGTGCTCAATACAATGTAGAGCATAAATTTATTTAAGAATGGAAATGAGTAACCTACTCGAGTTTCATCGATAGATTCTTCAGGGTTACTTTTAAATTAATCGAGTTTACGATTAATCTTTGGTGTTATAAACATGCCCGTTGGAATGGGACTTAAATTCAGTAGAGGAACGCTTGTTTACCAATTTAAGTCCCATTCCAACGGGCATGTTTATAACACCAAAGATTAATCGTAAACTCGATTAATTTAAAAGTAACCCTGAAGAATCTATCGATGAAACTCGAGTAGGTTACTCATTTCCATTCTTAAATATATATATATATATAATATATATATATATATATATGGAAATATGAAAACTGAATGGAAATATGAAAACTGCTTAAAAAGTGACTGATAATATTAGGCCAGAACAGGAATAAAACCTGAAATAAATTGCATATCAATGTTCGTGGGTTACTTAATTCTAAACTAATCCTGATAGAGGATTAGTAGTTTCATTAAAAAAAAATCCAGCACTGGGTTTCTGGGGGCGATCTTACCTTTTCTAATGTTACGAGACCGAAATTGCACGCAATCCTGCGACTGGAGATTAGAACACTTTTACTATGATGTTTTAGTCGAGCCATTTCACCTACATGTTGTGGGTATGACGATAAACTGCATCTAATGGTGAACTTCCAATGTTATAGCTTTGGGAAGTGCGGCGTACGACATCATCGGGACGGATGGTGAGAGAGAGTCAAAAGAAATCCGTGTTGTCAGTACGCCCTGATGATAATAATGATGATAATGTTTCGCGTGCGCGCACGCGCACACAAACACACACACACACACACACACACATATATATATATATATATATATGATGAAGGTGTGTGGTACAATGGTTACAGTCGAGTTCAAATCCTGGACGAGGCTGTTTGCATTTCCCATAATAATACTCTTGGGAAAGGTATGCATCCAACTCCCCCTCCAATAGTGGAGTAGATTGGGCTCTTTAACCTTAGAAAGGTCTATAAGAAGGAAAACTGAATTAAAACCTGCTAAACTTCGCTTAAGAAATTGACCTTGTGACACATCCTGCTTATGCGGATGGGTTATTAAGTACACAAGCATACACACACACACTCACACACACACACACACACACACACATATATATATATATATATATATATATATATATATATATATATTGGCAGTATGAATTAAGGTCGCATATATGTGTTAAATAGGAAAAACAAGTTTTAAGAAATGTGTTAAAGATTAAGTTGAATAAATTGAACACCATTTAAGCATGAATAAAACAAAACGTCTTTGGCATAAAATAACCAACAATATATATATATATATTAGTTTGATGGTTGCTTTTGAAAGATATCACAATGCAAGTGTAAAGAAAAAAGAAGGTAACTATGGTGTTGTTTGTTAACCTGTTATTTTTTCTTAATATTTCGGGATAAAAATCCATTCCACAGAAGATCTCCATAACTGAAGTTGTTGCTAGTGACTGTCCATTTGTTATGTCTCAGGCCTTTCAAATTTTCTAGCGGTGTGTGTGTATGTGTGGGAGTTTGTTCATGTGTCTGTTATATTAAGAATAAATCACAGGTTAACAAACAACACCATAGTAACCTTCTTTTTTCTTAACACTAGTATTGTGATAGTCTTCAAAACCAACCAACAAACCAATATAAACACAATGCTTCAAGCAAATTATAAGACCCTTTAATATATATATATATATATATATATATATATATATATATATATATATATATATATGGTAGGAAGCGCGTGGTGTAATGGTTAAAGTCATAGGAAATGGACTCGTCGCCCGAGTTCAAATCCTGGACGGGGTTAGGCAACCGGTCTAGGAGAAGGAAAACTCTGAATTCAAACCTGTTAATCTCGGCTTAAGAAATTGACCTTGTGTCACATCCTGCTCGTGCGGAGGGGTTGGTAAATATATATATATATATATATAAACAAAATTTGAAAACAGAATTGGTGAGAAACTGTCAGTAACCAAGCGTCATTGACTTCATATCCACGCTCCTCTAAATTATATGTACTTACTCTATCAATGAGATTGAGTACTGTACTTATAATCACTATGTGACCCATGAGCCTGAAAATATCATTACACAAAAAATCGCATCTCTCATCTTCAGATATAGCCTAGCTTGAACATTCCTTTCAACGTTATTTTGACTAGGCAACCTTTAAAGATAAGTGAAGTGCTTGTAAATAATGACAAAAGAATTTCTCACAGCAGCTTAAAGACAGGACAAGCACATCTTAACACATGTCTGGACAATCTTGCCTCATACACCGAACCTCCCTAACCCGGCAACCTAACACGTCCGTATGTTTGGACCTGTTAAGTGTGGAGGGACTCATGTCAACCCATCTGAGGTATTTTATGCCTAGGTGTTAGAGAATCGCGTTCAATATACATTAATATTTACATTTTTTGTGAAGTTTCTTAAGATTTTTATTCCACGAGTTATAAGATATTGACTAACTGCTTCCTCTTAAGGGCATTTCAACACGCCTAGGGTTATTTCATAGCGTTAAAGAATTACGGTCATTGTACATATATATTTCCATTTTATGTAAAGTAGTTTTTTAAGAGTTTTTGCACAGTTATATAATAAAACATATTCCTGATTGTAATGGAAATTATGTGTGCTTTTTTTTGTAATCAAAACTAGACACCACCGACGTCACATTTCCCGTAGTTATTTACGTTATTGACTCTATTATTAGATAATCATTATTTAATCTTAACTAGCTTCTTATTTATTAACGAGGTTTCTATTTAACTATCAAACTGACTTGATTCGGCATTAAATGACCCAAAAGGTTTGATATCCTGTAAAACAACCAAGCTACCAATCAATTATTCGAGTACAACATGCCCTCATGCATAACACCTACCTCTAACTTTAGTGGTTTGGTTTGTTGGTTGTTTAGTTTTGTGGCATATCAACCCTTTTCGGGTCATTTAATGCCAAATCACGTCATTTTCATTCGTGGTTACGTGCGGTTGATAAATGTTCACCCATCTAATGATTAAATAGCCTCATCGCTGCTTAACTTCAGTGATGTAGCAGGAACTGGTGCTTTTAACGTGATTTGACATAAATTGACCCATGACTTTGGATTATGAAATACTGGAGAAAGAAATCATCGTGTATAATACGCCCAGAATTTTTAGAAGTGTCTGCTAAATTCAACATTTGTTCAAATTGTTACGATTTTTGTTGCCACCCTTTAGGCCTCAAGCAAGAGCGCTGTGTCAAACGGCGATCCTTAGTGTTAAGCAGAGCGCGATCCTTAGTGAAGGGTCCTTGCGTTTCTCCTTAGTGTCCCTTAATATTGGGTATGATCTTGGTTGTTCTGTGATTGTCTAGCATGTCGTTCGTCAATGAATGCAAGTGGTCGTCTGTCAATATCAGCCGATTAAGTAGTTAACCAACCACGTATTCGGACTGTTGATTGGCAGAAGTTTAAACCACGTGACCTCGCTTAGTCTATAAATTTAAGTGATGGATCGCAGCACGGCTTATATACAAAATATTCCGGTACAAATGTTATCAGTACTTGCGAAAAACAAGAATTCCTGTAGTTTACATTATGTCTTAAAACGCAAAATCTAGGCTGTATTTAGATCAAATTCACGGTCATGTTCAGAAAAAAATGCTACAAGCTTGTGATAATAATAATTTCACATTAGGATAAATAAAATTATTAACAATATTATTTATTAAAAATGCCATACATGATCCTCTTTAGTGTTTAGAAGTTCTATACGGTGGGCCATAATGATGAGCCACATTTTTAATGCTATTTTCGCAGATTATGACAATGACACAGAGTACTAAATATATTTATTATCTAACTAATACACAGAGTTTTATGTGGTGTCTAAGATTTAAATATTACATTAAGTTTTTATTAATCTTAGGTTTAATTTTAGGTATTAATTTTGGTGATCCTCATAATGCCGTGGAGCAAAAAAAAATTGCATATTTTGTCGAAGAATATTTCACCAGCCAAAGATCCATCGTTGCAGACCAAAGAAAATTCCGACAGCATTTTGGAAAGCGAGAGGCCCCATCCCGAAAAGTGATTCTTCGTGCTGTTACAAATTTCCGAGAGACATTTAATGCCAGTTGATATGCTAAACCACACATTAGGTGATATGAGCTCTCGAATGTTTCCGTCATCATCGTGAGCATCTCAAGTAAATAATCTTCAAATCTTAGATCACATGTAAAACTGCTCTGTACCAGTTATGCAAGAAATATACGTAATACTCTGTGTCGCTTTTACAATTACATTTAATACTTCTCTGTACCAGTTATGTAATAACTATACGTAATACTTTGTGTTGCTTTTATAATCTGAGAAAATCGCACTTAAAATGTGTCCCATCATTATGGCCCATCCTGTATATGTAAATTACATTATCGGTTTGGAAAGCATCAATTAATTTATATTAGGAAAATATGCTGAAACATATTAAAAAGAAAATAATAGTTAAGATAGAGTGGACTACTTAAAATGATAAATTAGATAGACAAGACGCAGAGTCAACGGCGCTTGCTGATTGTGAGTTCTTTCCCTAAACAAACATAGGTCTGATGATCACATAGCCGTGAAACTGAATGACCAAGCACACTTTGGCTGCACAAACTGGAAAAAACAATAAAAATCTAGAAATCATTTACAATGATTCAGGACGTGTGGCGGCGGTTTCAAACAGAAGCATTTTTGGCGCGTGTTTCGATGTCATAGAAAGCCAAAGTAATCGGATTCCTTGAAAAGCTGTGTAATCACTGAAAGCCAGTGAAACCAGAGGAGGTAATAAACGGGTACATGGGTAACATTGTTATTTCTGTACAATATTTTAAAAGCTGGCTATAAACCAGACATACAATTAATCTTCATTGGTCGACTAAATACGAAAAGACGATGACAGTTGGCACAGCACTTAAAATATTAGTAATTGTGTACAGTTGTCACCGGGAAATATTTGGAATTGTTAATATACAAGATGTATAAAAAAAGTTTTGAGATTTTGTATGCTTTTTGACACACCTTGTATTCTAAAAGCAATAAGAATGAAAAGTTAATTATTTTCAGAATACAAGGTGTGTCAAAAAGTACCATGTTTAAAGATAGAAATGAAGAATGAAGGAACGTTAATCTTTTCAGAATACAAAGTGTGTCAAAGAAAGTACCATTTTAAAGCTGTATTTACCAAGATAGAAATGAAGAAAGAATGGAATGTTTTGTTTTTTTTTTCAGAATAGAACGTGTGTCAAAAAGTACAAAAAATCTTGACACTTTTTTGACACACCTTGTGTGTAACACAGATGAGCCCTAGAAAATACCGATCTTAGATTATTGTTTTTCTCCAGGGGTATGGCCAAGATTTTCGACACGAAATCTTTAACTTAAAAAATAAATGAATCATTTCAATATGGAATTGAGCTTTGTATATTGTCAGAATTTTCATACAAGAGAAATTTATTGTTTTTATATTTATTTTTCTCTGTATGCAAATTATTCAAGAGCTGAACAAAAAATCTCAAAACATAAAAGTGCTCCGATTCTGAGAAAAAAACCCACAAAACAAAGTATCTTTTTGGTATTACAATTCATCATTGGTATAGGAGCTACTGCTAGCGGCTTATAGGAGGCAAAGAGTTAAATATTTGACCAACGAATAAAGCATGTAGACCCTGTATGCCGTCTAGAGGACTTCCCGACAGTTACGGACAGATGGTAAAACAATCGGAACATGTTCAGTATATGTAAAATAATAATAATAATAATAACAATAATAATGATACTGATTGCAATGATGCCGCTAAACCATATACTGAAAAAATGTACCGGGGGATACAAATTTAGTAATTCACAAGAGAAGATAAACCACCTTATGTACATGGATGACATTAAAATTTTTGCAAAAAATGAAAAAGAATTGGAGAGCCAAGTACAAACTATTAGAATATATAGCCAGGATATAGGGATGGAATTTGGAATCGAAAAATGTGCTATGCTTGTAATAAAAAGGGGTGAAAGAAAACTAATGAATGGAATACAACTGCCAAATCAGGAAACTATAAAATCTCTTGGTGAAAATGAAAGCTACAAATACTTAGGAATTTTAGAAGCGGACAATATCATGCAAGCAGAAATGAAAGGAAAAGTTAAAAAGGAATATCTCAGGAGAACTAGAAAACTTCTGGAAACGAAACTTAACAGCAGAAATCTGATCAAAGGAATTAATACCTGGGCTGTCCCCATTATAAGATACTCAGGACCATTCTTAAAATGGACAAAAGAAGAACTCAGACAGATAGACCAAAGGACGAGAAAATTAATGACAATGCACAAGGCTCTCCACCCTAGAGATGATAGAGATAGATTGTATGTGTCAAGAATGGAAGGGGGAAGAGGTCTTGCCAACATAGAGAAATGCGTAGAAACCACAATCCAACAACTTGAAGATTACACAAGGAAGAGCAAAGACAAACTACTTATGGCGGCCAACAATAGTAGAAAAGACAGATGAACAAACAGAAAAACGACAAAGACTAGAAAACAAAAATGGGAAGAAAACAATTATACGGACGCTTCAAACAACAAATAGAAGAGGTTGCACATGAAAAGACTTGGACATGGTTAAGAAAGGGAAACCTCAAAAGAGAAACAGAATCACTTATAATTGCTGCACAAAATAATGCCATAAGGACAAACTACATCAAAGCGAAAATTGATAAGACCCAACAGAATAGTAAGTGTAGACTTTGCGGTAATAGAGATGAGACTGTTAACCATATACTCTGCGAATGTAACAAACTAGCACAACGAGAATACAAAGCTAGACACGACTGGGTTGGGAAGGTGATCCACTGGGAATTATGCAAAAAATTAATTTTTGACCACACAACAAAATGGTATATGCATAAACCAGAATCTGTCCTTGAGAACAAAACGCACAAAATTCTCTGGGACTTTGAGATAAAAACGGATCACCTTATCCCAGCAAGAAGGCCAGACCTAGTATTGATAAACAAAAAAGAAAGAACTTGTCAACTGGTGGATTTTGCAGTGCCAGCAGATCACAGGGTGAAGTTAAAGGAAAATGAAAAATAGACAAATATCTGGACCTTGCCAGAGAGCTGAAAAAGTTATGGAACATGAAAGTGAAAGTGATACCAATTGTGGTTGGTGCACTTGGAACAGTCCCAAAAGGATTGGAAAAGGGTTTGGAAAGTTTGGATATCAGAGGAAGGATTGAAACCATTCAGAACACTGCACTGCTGCAATATGCCAGAATACTCAGACGAGTCCTGGAGACCTGAGGAGACTTGCTGTCACTCAGACTCCAGTGAAAGACCATCAGCTAACACTGATGTGAAAACTCAAAAAGAGTAATAATAATAATAATAATAATAATAATAATAATAATAATAATAATAATAATAATAATAATAATTTGTTGTCATTGATGTAGTGACACATAGGAATTTCTCCCCAATTGATCTTGCTATGAAAAATTAAGAAATCATTAATTATATGAAATTTTCTGCTGCTTTTGTTCTCCTGGGGTATTTTTCTTACTTTTCCTTTTTTTGTGTGTTAGTTCGATGATCTCCACCTCTAATTTTCACAAGTACTAGTGATTGTCTTTTTTCGAAGAGTTCTTTCCTGATTTGGTAGTTCTATCACTTCTGTTGTCCCCCCCCCCTTTCCTCGTGAGTATGACACACTTTTTGATCCAAAATTCATGGGTGTATATTCTTATTGTCTGTACCAGGTTTTCCAGTTCACTTTCATTTTTGGCCAGTATCTTGATATCATCCATGTACATAATGTCTTTATTTTGTAGCCCTTTAAGACTGTTTTGATAGCATTTTTGGATTCCTTGGGCCAAAAAGCTTTTATCAACTAATTTTCAGAAGTAGAGAAAAATAGACTACAAAAAGTCACCAATTTTTAGGCACCCCATCTAAATTTGGAGCTAAAAATCAATATAACTAAGCCGATGCTTGGATATAGAAGCTCACATTTTGGGGATTGTCTTACCTTAACATTACTCACACTGGACAACATATCAGAAGAATTGAAGCAGGTGGGTAACATGGCCTGCAAGATTTGACATGGAATTACCTCATACCTAACTTATGTTCAGTTTTAAAGTCCCCTTTTCAATATTATTTAAAAACGTGTTAAATCTTTGAATCAAATTTATATTGTAAATGATTATTTATTGTAAATAAGCATATGTCCGAAATCATGCAAGTTTCAAAAGACATGTTGGGCACAGCAGAAGAACGAACCCATAAGTGTTATTTTCCGATTGAATGCTACATATAGACACTTAACTCTTTACCAACAAAATTTACCCCTGTTAGAATAGTTCTTATTTAAGGTGTGCTTCAATACAGCACTTAAATTTATAGACTAAGCAAGTTGTTTAGACCTCAGCCAATCATCAGCTCGAATACGTGGCTGGTTAAGTAGTTAATCGCTGATACTTAGAGATGTCCATTTAATTATAAAAATAACACCTAACCCGTAACCCCTAACAGACAGGTGTTAATGAAAAACATGTCCTTCTAAATCGAGATCAAAAGGGGTGCCGAAAGGTCATATGGTCAAAACAATCAAATGTATCCATGCAGTCGGCACATTTTGCTGTTGATGATAATGATGCTAATTGTTGTGATGTTAATCCAACAGTAAAAAAGAAGTCAAGTCGAGGTAGGGTAAAATAAGATAAGTGTATTTACAATAATGGTACAGGAACGGCTAGCTTGCCGTTAACGGTAACAGTACAACCTTTTCACTCGGTGTCTCACTATTTATAGTGAGAACCGGTGTATATTCTCCACTGTAGGAACGGCCGGTACAACACTAATGCAGCTGTTAATGATGATGTGGATGATGATGATGATGATGATGAGTTTTCGTTCCATCAAATACGTTCTTAAAGAGAACTACTAGTAACTGCACCTAGTAATAGTCCAATGCTTCAGATCTATATAATCAACAAACAAAACTGAATTAATTGATCGATTGATTGATTTTAACGTGATTGTATGCGTAGATGTTATTTAATTGCGTTCATTATAAGTTCATATTACATTTTTGGTAGTAGTCTTTATTTTTATTTTGGCACACGGTCATATCGAGTACAAAACAGTCTTAAACAAATATATTTACCCATAGATGGAAATGAAACAAATTGTAACAAACCGGTTTAGAGTGGACCTGGAAGTAATGCCAATGAGTGGGGTTTATACATTCCACAAATCTCCAGAAATGAAGGCTCAGTAATCAAATGCAGTTTAATTGCAATACATAGTACACCCTTCTTTCATAGGAGGGTTGATATCCCCCGCACAAGGAGGGATTATATATATATATATATATATATATATATATATATATATATATATATATATATAGTTTGATTGTAAAAATACTGCAAATAGTTTTGATTGTAAAAATATACTACCGAAAATCACCTGGGAAAAAATTGAAAAAAAAACCAAGTTAGTCGTACAAACTGAAAATAATCGGTTGATACTTAATAATTGGCCAAAAGAAAAAAAAATTTATAAATATATATATAATATATATATATATATATTATATATATATATATATATAATCCGCCAGGATATTCTAAAGCTAAAACGTAAAGAGTGCTCAATACCTAAGTAGGTATTGAGTTTAACTATATATATATATATATATATATATATATATATATATATATATATATATATATAAATTATACTCCGATAACTACAGGGAGTTATTATTTGTTGTTTTGTCTTGGTACAAGGTGATTCTAGGCTGGTCCTATTCTCTACCAGTAGTTTGTTGTAGAGTTCATGTTCCGTAGAGAGCTCAATGTTTAATTTTTATAAACAGAGCAAAATTATTTGTGAATAAAAAGGTCTTAAATACCAGTCTTAAAACCAGTCTTAAACAGACACTAGAAAGAAAGAAAACAAAAATATCGCCCCTGGGCGCGCCAAGAAATGTATAAATGTAAACTGAATTTGGCCATTTGCCAGTCTGAATAAAATAAAAACGTTGACTCAGATACCCACTAGTGGAAACGGTCCATAATCTCGATACCCCTGGTATTTAAGGCCTTTTTATTCACACACACACACACACACACACACACACACATATATATATATATATATATATATATATATATATATATATATATATATATACCTTTTCTAAAGCGATAGACCAGGGAGAAGACTCAAGATATGGAAAATTATACACTTCAAATAACAGGAGAAAATAGAAAAAACAAAAACATCATCATATCATTATCATTGACAACAAAATTGCACACCAGGATTAATCAACATGCAAAGCAAGACAGGTAATACAAAAAGATGTGATCTGACAAGAGAAAAGAAAATGAATAAAATGAACATAGTTACAAATTCTATTTTGCAGAGGATAAGCCAATGTGTTTTAAGCCAGGCAAACATGCGGTCAGCAGGGTGCATTCGGCCCTCAGCAAGCACAGGTACAGCCCGTACACAGACTGTGCTCTCATATGTTAAAAAAAAAATAGTATCCAGGTTTTAAAAAAAAGTTTTTTTCAAAAGATTCTTTTAATTTTATTTGGTAATGTGTTGTCAAGAAACAGTCTGTAACCAACACATTGTCTCTGACCCCTACTTCAAACTTGCGGAAGGCGGAGGCTAACTCATTCAATTAAATGGTCAATTTCCTCCTGCTTTCTTCTGTTTTCAATCAACACATGGCTATAATTGAAAGTGACAGTGACGTTTTATTATTTGAACTCGGCCAGTAATATTATTTTTGCTTTCTTTTTAACATTTTTTTTAATATATGAATTCATTGGGTCTTAATTGATAATAAAGAAATTAGTGATAGCAATCATGAACTTTTTCTGTTAATGTAGAAGGGTTTAAATACTTAGTTGTCATGTGTGTCCCTCATGACAGACATTTGTAATCCAATCGGCTCTATTGGGTTACTCAGTTTAAGCGATGTTCACAGGGCGGAGAAATATTGAAGTCACTCAGGCAAAGTACCATTCGCTGAAGTAATCAATTCTCAGTCAAGTATGGTTTGTTTTGTTTTGTTTTACGGCATATCAACCTCAGTTGGTCATTTAATGCCGATAAAGTTTTGAAATAAATTCATTCTTAAATGGATATTCAATTTTTTTTTATAAATACATTTTTTCTATTTAACCCAAGATGGGACCCTACCAGATACAACCACTCCGGGTCAGAGTGTACCAGGGACCAATGGTTATGAAGGGGTGCTGCACATTCCCCAAACCTGCAAACCGGAACCTCACCATCAGATAAAGTTTAACGTCATTCCCAGGATATGTAGACCTCAGCCACGCCTTCTAGCCCCTATATGATAAAAAGGATTGGGGCTAGCCATAAGAACAATAGAGTTGGGGCACTCATATAGGTGCTAGAGTTTGACGTGACCAGCCGATTAATCGGAGGGGGCCTCTCCGACCGCCCGTCTAGCCCAAGAAAGGGCCAACGGGAGTATTGCAAGTCATGGACTGTCCAACCACCTGGGTTATATCCTTAAGCATCAGGGGTCACCACCATTGTGGGAGTCTTACCCCTCTGCAGAGGTGTAGTCGGTGTATTCTAACGCCCTAGCAGATAGGGCGGTCAGTCAAGTAGGAAAGAATTAAGTATGTAAATAATTTTGATAAACGAAAGCAAGAAGAATTAAATGGGAATAAAAAACGAAAGAAATATATGCAAGTTAGCTAAAATCTATGGCAATTCTATAAACAAGACATTTAAGAATTTTGGCAAAATCCTCGGAAGAAACTCAATAAATAATTTAAATGACAAATATAAAAAACAAAAACTTAAAAATATGAAATGAAATAAAATTATGAATAAAATAAAAAAATATGAATAAAATAAAATTATGAATGAAATAAAAAAATATGAATAAAAAAATAAAATGAATAAAATATGAAAAAAAATTATGAATGAAATAAAATTTAAAAAATATGAATAAAATAACATAAAAATAACAAAATAAAATATATAAATAATCATAAATTATAATAACATAAAATAACAAAATGAAAATTATAAATAACATAAAATAACAAAATGAAAATATAAATAACATAAAATAAAAAGTATCAATAACATAATATCAAAAAATAGATAACATAAAATCATAAATAACAAAAAAAAATTATAATATGAATAACATAAAATAAAGAATATAATAACATAAAATAAACATTTTAAGTAACATAAAATAAATAGCATGAAATGAAAAATAGAAATAAAATAAAATAAAAATAATAATAAGATAAAGATATACCCTAAAATAAATAACATAAAATAAAATAACCACCTCGACGTGAAACCTAAGATTCTGGGACCATTTTTTTGCCTGTTTTCTTAATGTGCTAAAATATTTTTGGAAACAAATCAAAAAATGATTTGTTTTTAAAACTTGTGTTTTGTTTATTTTCTTCGTGTTGAGTTCACATCGATTATCGATTTTTCTACCAATAAATTTCGGATGTATAATCATTGAAGAGAATGTATTCAAACAAATGTATGTTTGCAAGAAAGAAAGAAAAACAGCAATATATTTTCCTTTTATTATACTAAAACTATATCATTCGTCTAGGTTTTTATTAGTTCGCTACGGTCAAGCCCCCCTCCTTCGAAACCACTAGATTCCGGATTCAAAACCGGCCCTCGCCAACTCAGTGTATGAGCAGCACAGGGATATGTGTGGTAAAGTGGGGATGATAGGTGTTGCGCTCCACCTAAGACGCAAAAACAATCTCCTTGGTTTAGCGCTAGTGAAAAGTGGATAGACTCCCTCGCTGTCTGGCTGATACTCGGCAATAGGCCACTCCGCCGACTTTACTTCGGTCAAGTAAATTTGAAAACACCGGTTCCCGTTATATAACCGACTTTAAGTGAGCCTGTTGAAAACTTAGATGGGTGACCATTTAAATAACTCGTCAACTGGTGGACTTTGCGGTTTCAGCAGATCACAGGGTGAAGACGAAGGAATACGAAAAGATGGATTCATACCTGGACATTTCGCAGATTTTAGAAAGCTGTGGTATATGAGGGTCAAAATTATACCAATTGTAGCTGGTGCACGTGGAACGATCCCAAAAATCTTGGAAAAAGACTGGTAGATCTGGAAATCAGAGAAAGAATTGAGATCGACCAGACTACTGAATAACTGCAATCGGCCCGAATAATCAGAAAAGTCCCGGAGACCTGTGAAGACTTGTTGTCACTCAGACTCCAGTGAAATACCATCAGCTAACCTGGTGTGAAGAACTCACAAGGAGCGAAATAATAATAATATAAATAATAATAATAATAATAATAATAATAATGATAAGGACGAGAAAATAATAATAATAATGGACGAGAAAATTAATGACCATGCACAAGGCTCTCCACCCTAGAGATGATAGAGATAGATTATATGTGTCAAGAAAGGAAGGGGGAAGAGGTCTTGCGAACATAGAGGAATGCGTAGAAACCACAATCCAACAACTTGAAGATTACACAAGAAAGAGCAAAGACAAGCTACTTATGGCGACCAACAACAGTAGAAGCGAGAGATGGACAAACAGAAAAACAACAAAGACTAAAAAACAAAAATGGGAAGAAAAACAATTGTATGGACGCTTCAAACAACAAATAGAAGAGATTGCACATGGAAAGACTTGGACTTGGTTAAGAAAGGGAAACCTCAAAAGAGAAACTGAATCACTTATAATTGCTGCACAAAATAATGCCATAAGGACGAACTATATCAAAGCGAAATTGATAAGACCCAACAAAATAGTAAATGTAGACTTTGTGGTAATAGAGATGAGACTGTAAACCATATACTCTGCGAATGTAACAAACTAGCACGAGAATACAAAGCTAGACACGACTGGGTTGGAAAGGTGATCCACTGGGAATTATGCCAAATTTTAATTTTGACCATACAACAAAATGGTATATGCATAAACCAGAATCTGATCTTGAGAACGAAACGCATAAAATTCTCTGGGACTTTGAAATAAAAACGGATCACCTTATCCCAGCAAGAAGACCAGACCTAGTGTTGATAAACAAAAAAGAAAGAACTTGTCAACTGGTGGATTTTGCAGTGCCAGCAGATCACAGGGTGAAGCTAAAGTAAAATGAAAAAATAGACAAATACGTGGACCTTCCCAGAGAACTAAAACAGTTATGGAATATGAAAGTTAAAGTGATACCAATTGTAGTTGGTGCACTTGGAACAGTTGGAAATCAGAGGAAGGGTTGAAACCATTCAGAACACTGCACTGCTGCAATCTGCCAGAATACTCAGAAGAGTCCTGGAGACCTGAGGAGACTTGCTGTCACTCAGACTCTAGTGAAAGACCATCAGCTAATGCTGATGTGAAACTCAAAAAGAGCAAATAATAATAATAATAATAATAATAATAATAATAATAATAATAATAATAATAATAATAATAATCTATACATATATAAAGGGCAGTTGTGTGTATATTCATCTCCGTAGGAAACGTCAAAAATAAAACAATTAACGACAAAGTAGATATATATACATATTAAATATCACTAGGGCTGGGTTTTTGAGCAAAAATAATAGAGATTTGTTTTATATTCGTGAAGATAGTTTTTTAAAAAAATTAAATGATGACAATGTTTTTTTTTTTTTTTGTTTTTTTTTGCATTTAGTATTTTAAAAAAGGAGACATTAATTTTTCTTTTCAGTGTGGCTGGATCAAGGCAAATTTTTTTTTTTTTTTACAATTTTTTTTTTTTTAGTAAATATATATACACATTAAATATCACCAGGGCTTGTTCTTTGAGCAAAAATAATAGAGATTTGATTTATATTCGTGAAGATTTTTTTTTTAAAAATAATGATAACAACATGTTTTTTTTTAGTTTTTTTTTACATGGGTATTTTAAAGGGGCCCCCTGCGAGTATCCAACCTGTGATTCAACATTAATGATCTTCGAGACTACCTTTTTTTTTTATCCCCTCCTCTACCTAGGCGACACCGGGTAGCCGATTCTAGTATATATTTAATATAAAACACGTTGATATAATAATCCTTAGACCGTATCTTATATCTGCCAAAACAACATAGATTTTTTTCACGAGTCCCACATTTACAGTTGGGTACTAAGTCGAACTGACGCAACATCACAAGTAGACATGTCGAAATCCCTTGAGGCCATATCTGTTTATCGGACTGCCAATGCCTCTTATTCCTTCCACTTGTAGTTCTTTCTAGATCTTTCTGCGTTCCAATTATTCCACTTTGGAAATTCACTGACCGTGCACTTCATGACCTGAACGTCTGTAGTCGAAGGCGTTTCTATTTTGGCGAGTGACCTCTCCTGACCCGTCTACTTCAGTGAGAAATGAAAAGCTTCTTGAACCGGAAGCTGTGCAGAAGACCGGAAATAGGGAGCTGTATTGCAAGAATGACTCTCACCTCAGGAATTTAAGTTGGTACTATTTTTCATAAAGAGAAAATACTCAAGAGAAAAGACGTGTTGAATTGCAAATAACACCCCTCTCTCCTGTCAGACTTTCTCTCTCTAACACCCTCTTTCTTTCTCTCTGTCTCTCTGTCTCTCTGTCTCTCACTATACATACATATCTGTCTCTCCCCTCTCTCTCTCTAACACACAAACCGCACACACACATACACACATATATATATCCCTGTTTCTCTCCCCTCTCTCTAAACATATATATATATATATATATATATATATATATATATATATATATATTATATATCTCTCTCTCCCTCCCTCTCTATACACATATATCCCTGTCTCTCTCCCCCTCTCTCTAAACACACACACACACACACACACACACATACACACACACACACACACACACACACATATATATATATATATATATATATATATATATATATCCCAGTCTCTCTCTCACTTATATATATATATCCCGGTCTCTCCCTCTCTCTCTATATATATATACAGGGTTTTCAGGATAAATTTGACAGTTTCATAAGAAAAAAATCAAAGTGCTTTCAACAGGCACGGAAATTAGACTACCGTCAACAATTTTCACTCAACATAAACGTTATTCGCGTCGATCACAGCCTCAGTCCTGCTCCGGAACATGGCGCAAGCTGATGTTACAGTTTCCCTGGGAAAGGTCTCAAAAACTACCTTCATTCTATCGATTAACTGTGCTTTTGTAGTACTGGAACGGTGATTGGTGTATTTCTCAACAGTGCTCCATGAATAATAATCCATGCGGTTAAGATCTGGGGAGTTCGGAGACCAATCAGTGGGACTGGTGTAGTCGTAAAAATTCGCAAACAACCATGTTTTACTTTTCCCAGAGGTGTGACAGGGGCCGAATTCTACTTCTATACATATGGCCTATCATATTTCTGCGGATTTCCGAGGAATTCTGCTGTACGAACGCAATCAGATATCATGGTGCTTTCTTCTAGCCACAGCCTCGTAGTCTCCATTGCAATTCTTCAGTTCATGCCTGATTGTTTTTTTTTTTTGTTTTTTTTTAGGGAGCATTGGGCAGCAACCATAATCTTCTTATTTTGATGGCCGGAGCAGATCATCATGATAAAAATTATTCTCTTCCATGATTCATGTGGGTTTCCATTCATCCATTCTATGTGTCATCACGTATATGAATGAATGAGGGTCCAAGCTTTTAAATGATGCGTAGTGTTCGTCAATATCTCCAAGTTACGTAGAAAAATAACCAAATATAAGTATGTCAACTTTATCTCTGAACACCCTATATATATATATATATATATATATATATATATATATATATATATATGTGTGTGTGTGTGTGTGTGTGTATATATATATATATATATATATATAATATATATATATATATATTATATATATATATCAAATATTATATATTTTAGATTTAACATCCCGTAACTAAAGTGACATGCGTACTGCAATCATCAGACGGTCAAAATGTTAAGCTTGTAAAATAAAAAATGGCTTGTTTAGCGTTTTTGTTTTTTCAATCTTAACATTTTAACCATCTGATTGCAGTAAGCATGAAACTTTAGTTATGGGATATTAAATCCATAATATATAATATTTAATTGTAAACTGCTCGGCTAATTTAGCATTGAGCACCTTCTTATGCCAATACTTTTCTCATTCACTTTCTATTCATTATATATATATATATATATATATATATATATATATATATATATATATATATAATATATATATATATAAAACTATAAAAGCTTATTGTAGAGAGCGTTGTGCAGGGGAATCTCTGATGGTGATTGACTATTGTGATGTGAATAAATCAGAAAACAGAAGGGGGGAGGGACATTTCGGAGGATTCCTTTAGAATTGCGTCGTTCCTCCCTCCGAGCAACAAGAAATTCTCGTCACAAAGAGAAATATCAAGAAAATCATTGGCAAAATTTAATTAAAAAATAAAATGAATCCAAACAACGAATTGAACTAATGACGAAAAGAGAGGGAAAATAAATTGAAGAATATTCATGAAATTTGGATGTGTAAACAAAATATAGAGTAAGAAAAACACAAAACAAAAAAGCACTGGAAAAAGAAAACAGGAAAAAAAACAAAAACATTGATTAGTTAAACTAAGAAAAAAGAAAAAGAAAAAAAAGAAAGAAAATATTAAATTAATTAATGAGAAATTAATAAGAAATCAGCCGGAAAACGAAAACCTTAAAAAGTTTGAAGAAAAAATTAACAAAAGAGACAAATGTAATTAATAAAGAAATAAAATCAAAGAGAAAAGAAAATTTCAATAAAGATGACGTAGTTCTTTTGAAACGACCACTATAGCAGTTATTAGTTTAGTGACAACTACTACAGTAATTACTACTACAATTTGTAATAAGGATAAATAATAATAATAATAATAATAATAATAATAATAATAATAATAATAATAATAATAAGAAGAAGAAGAAGAAGAAGAAGAAGAAGAAGAAGAAGATAGATGCGAAGAAGAAAAAAAGAGAGAAGAAGAGAAGAAGAAGAAGAAGAAGAAGAAGAAGAAGAAGAAGAAGAAGAAGAAGAAGAAGAAGAAGAAGAAGAAGAAGAAGAAGAAGAAGAAGAAGAAGAAGAAGAAGAAGAAGGAAGAGTGAGAAGGAAGAGGAGGAGAAGAAGAGGAGGTGAAAGAGAAGAAGAAAAAGAAGAAAGGATGAGGGGAAGAAGAAGAATAAGGAGGAGGAGAAGATAAAAGGAAAGGGAGGATGAGGAGAAGAAGAAGGAGATCAGGAGCAATAGAAGAAGAAAGAAAGGAGAAAAAAAGAAGAGAAAGAAAAAAAGAAGAAACGTAGGAGAAAAGTAGGAGAAATTGTGAGAAGAAGAAGAAGAAGAAGAAGAAGAAGAAGAAGAAGAAGAAGAAGAAGAAGAAGAAGAAGAATGAGAAGAGAGAGAGAGAGAGAGATTTAGAGAAGAAAAAAGAAGAAGATAGAAAAGAAGAAGGGAGATAGAAGAAGAAGAAGAAGAAGAAGAAGAAGAAGAAGAAGAAGAAGAAGAAAGAAGAAGAAGAAGAATAGATTGAAATTTTATCAATATTATTCTAAAATTATATATGGATAATTCCGTTGCAAGTAAAAACAAGTTGAACTTGAGACTAATTAGTAGGAATTTTAATGATTTTATCGATATTCTTTTTTTATTAAATATTTTTCAAATTTCTTTAACTTTTCTCTATTCTTCAAAGAAAACATCTTTCAAATTAGCTGATCATTTTGAATGATGAGGAGACATAACAGTAAGCCGATGTGTTGGAGGCAATATCTTTTGGAGTTTATAAATGACGCACAGACAATATCCGTAGACAAAATTTGTATTTCTAAAGACTCCATTAATCTAAGTAAGTTTCTTTAGAGAAACCAAATCCAAAAGTGGCATTAGCCTTCATGAATACTGCTGGAGACGTAAAGACGAACTCATAAGTGACGTTCTCTTGTGACCAAATCTATATGGACACACCAGAGTGGACCGATGAGAAAAATATACTGATCGACTCGGTGAGGAGGACCTGCTAGGAGCGATGACCAACAGTGACAACTAGTGCGAGAAAGTCATGGAAATACGTCCTGTCGGCATAACTTGATGATGATGATGATGAGGAGGACGATATGATGATGACGATATGGTTTCAAGTAACTGTTCCTATTTAATAACAATTTGAACTCAATTATCGGTTCAATTAAATATCCTTAATACAGTTAACTATTCATAATGCACATGATTTGCACACAGTTATATTGTTTCAAGCATCAATCAATCATGCCGAACTAATCTTATTATAATGGAGATTGTGTGTTTGTCTGTCTGTAACCGAAACTATATTACTATACAAATCACAATTCCCTTCGTTATTCACATCACATCACATTCTCCATAATTTTATTTTTATTTAAACCTCAATTATTGATAAAATTGTTTTACATCATTAAGATGTTGACCATATCTACATACGCAGAACATGCAATTGTATTTATATATACAACAAAATAGCAGATTATAGTGTGAATTGGAAGGCTGATTTGCATATTGATCTTAAAAATGTGATTTTAATAAATATATGCTTAGTATTATTGATTTCTAATTGTTTGGTCTTATCTTTTTGAATATGAGCAAAAATATCGGGGAGAAATCTTAAAAGAAATCCATTAACAAGAAGAAATAACTAATATTATTCTTTACTACCTATTTTAACTAAATAGTTAAATTAGGAACATTTATCCAATGAAAGAGGGGAATAATGGAAAATGATGGAAGAGTTACTTTCAAAGTTGTTCTATTTTTCAATCATACCCCCTCTGTTCCAATTTTTTTATCTGCATTTTTATTCAGTTTCATTAGCCTTTCTAATTTAATATGATATTTCATTATATTAAAACTTAAATACTAGCACCCGGAGGGTGCATATATTTGCTAGTACGAATAATGTACAAAGTTTTAAATGGCTTTATATCAGTAATTATTCGTAACTAATCAAGACCATTCATATAACTGGCCTGCTATTTCTTATTGGTCAGAAAAAAGCATGGAATAGAGTGAGAGGATAAGAGGTCAGTTTGGACGAAACTGTGGAAAGTATCAGATGAAAGATGCGTGTCTGTTTCCCAAGGCATTTTGACTTGGGGATAAAAATATATGAGCTCATGAGAAAAAACAAGTATGTCAACATATCCATACGGACAAACCAGAGTGGGCTGATCAGAAAAAATACTCTGATCCGCTGTGTGAGGAGAACCTGTCATGAGCGATGACTGATAGTGACAAATAGTGAGATAGAGTCATGGAAATACGTCCTGCCGGCATAGCTTGATAAAGATGATGATAATGATAATTATGATGATGACGATATGGTTTCAAGTAACTGTTCCTATTTAATAACAATTTGTAATCAATTATTGGTTCAATTAACTCTCTTTAATACAGTTAACTATTCACAATGCTCATGATTTGCACACAGTTATATTGTTTCCAGTAACAATTTCTATTCAATTATAATTTGCTAACAATTATATATCATCAATCAATTATGCCCAACTAATCTTATTATAATGGAGATTCTGTGCTTTTCTGTCTGTAACCGAAACTATATTACTACTCATATCACTATTCCCTTAGTTATTGACATCACATTTTCCATGATTGTATTTTTATTTAAACCTCAATTATCAATAAAATTGTTTTACATTATTAATACTGTTAACCATGTCTACATACTGACAATATGCAATTATATTTATATATACAACAAAATAGTGGTTTACAGTGTGAACGGGAAGTCGAATTTGCATATTGATATTAAAAATGTGATTTTATTAAATATGTGCTTAGTATTATTGATTTGTAACTGTTTGGTTTTATTTTAATGAATATAAGCAAAAATCTCTTCAATGAATCTCAAATTAACAAGAAAAAAGAACTGTCATTTTATTATTTACTTCCTCTTTTAACTAAATACTTAAATTAGAAAAAATAACAATGAAAGACGAGAGTGATGGAAGAGTAAGTTTCAGTTGTTCTATTTTTTATTATACCCCCCTCTGTTTCAAAACTTTTTATCGGTATTCTTATTTAGTTTCATTAGCCTTTCTAATTTAATATAATATTTTATTACATTAAACTTAAATACTTGCACCCGGAGGGTGCATATATTTGCTAGTACGAATAATGTACAAAACTTTAAATGATTTTATAATAATATTGTTAACTAATAGAGCCCATTCATATTTCCAGGCCTGCTGCATAGCCTGGTGAAAGTATCACGGAACATCGCCCTCCATGTGAGCCCTGATAAAACTGAGTTCATGTGTTTTTAAAAAGAAGGTGTCAGCTCCTCACTCGGCAGCAAGCCTCTAAAATCGATGCAACAATTCACGTACCTAGGTAGCAATCCACAGAAACCGATAATCTATTCAATAATTCACGGATAAGGAAATCATTGACTGTCATATACAGATTATCAGTCATATAGATATCCGATCTCGCTGACTAGTTAAAGCGACAAATCTTCCAAGCTGTGGATGTATCAGTGCTACTCTGTGGCTGCACAATGTGCTCTTTCACCAAGATAATGCACCGTGTCACAAGTTGAGGCAACTATTGCAAAACTACATGAATTGCAGTTCGAATTGCTTGCCCACCCACCATATTCTCCGGATCTGGCCCTCGCCGAATACAGATGTTTGCAGACTCCAAAAGAATTCTCCAGCGAAAGAGATTTGTCTCCAATTAATATGTGATATCGGAAACAATTCACGTACCTAGGTAGCAATCCACAGAAAGCGACAATTTATTAATTAATTCACGGATAGTGAAATCATTGTTTGTCATATATAGATTATCAGTCATAAAGAAATCCGATCTCCCTGACAAATTAAAGCGACAATTCTTCCAAGCTGTGGATGTATCAATGCTACTCTGTGGCTGCACAACTTGGACCCTAACAAAACGCCTAGAAAACAAGTTTGATGGGAGTAGCGCACGCATGCGGCGCACGATCTTAAATCATGGAAATCATACCTGATTGTTTTTTTTTTTTGTTATTTTTTTCAGGGAGCATTGGGCAGCAACCATAATCTTCTTATTTTGATGGCCAGCTCAGATCATCAGGATACAAGTTATTCTCTTCCATGATTCAGGTGGATTCCATTCATCCATTCTATCTGACATCACGTATAATGAAGGAGGGTCCAACACCCTATATATATATATATATATATATATTATATATATATATATATTATATATATATCACATTATCAGTGCTACTCTGTGGCTGCACAACTTGGACCCTAACAAAGCGCCTAGAAAATAAGTTTGATGGGAGTTGCGCACGAATGCTGCGCACGATCTCAAATCATGGAAACTCTACAAGAACGAACACTTGCCGCATATCACACAGTCCTTCTGTGTGATGCGATTAAGATATACTGGAGAAGCGGGGACTAACTCATAAGTGACATTCTCCAATAGAAATCAGCACATTGGCACGCCAGCCTGTGCCGCTCAGCAAAGACCTACATAGACCAGCTCTGCACGGATACTGGATGCTGCGCAGAGGGCTTCCCGAGAGCGATAGGGATGGTTGGCGAGAGATTGTCATTGATGTCCCCACTAATGGCATGACTTGATGACGATGGGATACTCGTCTTAAAAACTGACACGTAATTATCTTGTTTTATAGAGCAGGTATGTCAAACATGCGACCGCAGCGTCCTTAATCAAGCACAGGTTTTTAATACAGTATAACTCGATTATTTTCTAGATATTTTTAGATAGATAGATAGATAGATATATAGTCAAACAAAATAACACAGAAACATTAATACCGGCATGGAAAAGTCTGTAAGGGAATGAGTGATAGATAGATAGTTAGATAAAAACTGACTCGATAGATAGATAGATAGATAGATACATACATACATACATACATACATAGCAATAGCATAATCTTTACAGATCACTGCCTTCCCTCACAAACCTATAACCCAACCACCAGTAAATTTCCTCTCATGAGCCCTCAAATGCCTCATCAAACCAGCTGCAGATCCACAAAGTCCTTGTGCAATGTTACATCGTAGTAAGCGAGTTCAAATCCCAGTCTCGCTATTACTCTCACTTTCGGACTAATACTCTTGGAAAAGGCATGAACACTCTCACAAACATCCTGTAAGAGATTAAATAGTAGCACTACTGCTTTTCTAGGGGAGGAAAACACCTAAAACACATTCTTGTGCTATCATTTAACAGTATCACAGGATTTTACATTGTTTTTCCAGAAAAATCGTGATCGTCGTTTATAAAAGCATGTTATCAACGCATTGTCTCTGACGGTTTACATCGAGTTACGGAAGGAGGAGGCTAACTCAGTCATAGAAAGGACTTTCCTTCTCCTGCTTTCAATCAACACATGGAAATGATAGAAAGTGACAGTGACACTTAATTATAATAGCGAGCATTATATAACATTATGCGTTTCAAGGAAGAAATCGCCAAAAAATGGCCACAAATGAAGAAGAAAAATGTGCTCTTTCACCAAGACAATGCACCGTGTCACAAGTCGAGGCAACGATGGCAAAACTACATGAATTGCAGTTCTAAATACTTCCACACCCACCCTATTCTCCGGATCTGGTCCCCTCCGACTCCTGGATGTTTGCAGTCCCCAAAAGAATTCTCCAGGGAAAGAGAATTGTTTCCAATTAAAATATGATATCGGAAAGTGAGGTGTATTTTGAAGCTAATGACAAATCGTTCTACAAAAAAGGCATCGAATTGTATATATATATAATATATTATATATATATCAATGTGGAGGCTGGAAGGAGATGAATTGACGAGAAAGGTGTTATAGGCATTTTAAAATGTGTGTACTGCATTGGAAATTAATTTTGTTTGAGGATGGTTTGTATTGTTTTATGTATAGAGCTTCTAGTATTTGGAATTTTTGTTTATTTTTTTCTTTGTGGTTGATGTGAATCCAATGTATGTATTTTCATTTTCTGGGAGACTGCAATCTCCTAGGGGATATTTAAATCTGTATACTACATTGGTCTCATTAATTTCCAGTGCAGTACACACACACACACACACACACACACACACACACATATATATATATATATATATATATATATATATATATATATATATATATATATATATATATATATATATATATAAAGGTTTTTTTTGTTTTTATAGTGTGTTAGAAGCATTAACTATAAATGTAATACGATATTTTTTTTTTTGGAAGGCAAAATAATGCAAATTTATGTTGAAAAACATATTTATTTAAATTTCTTTTTTTTTTTTGCTCTTAATAATTTTCGGAGTAAATCCATCTTCAGAGAGTTTATTATAGAGTAGAAACTTGAAACTCTATAATAAACTCTCTGAAGATGGATTTACTCCGAAAATTATTAAGAACAAAAAGAAAAAAAAGAAATTTAAATAAATATGTTTTCAATACAAATTTGCATTATTTTGCCTTCCAATATATATATATATATATATATATTATATATATATATATATATATATATTATTTAAAATAGTACAGCAGAACCTAATTGCTGACCAGGCATTGCTTACTGTCTCTTTCTCTGGCAATATGGTTAACCTAAAGTTATCTCTTTCTCCAACTCTCACCACAAACGAAAATTATATTTACTGCTTCTCATCGTAATCTCTTTGTCAGAATTGGCCTAAAAAAAGCTTATTTGGCATAGAAGCAATAAAACCCGCCCAACACCATTGCGCAAAACAATTATTTCGACAAAAGAAACACCAAGTGTCATGATAACAGATAAACTCAGTTAGTTGGAGTACTAATTAGTTTAGTGGCCCTTCGGTATTCCAACTCTCCGAATCAGTCTTCAGCTGTCTTTCCGTTTCTGCTACTCGTAACAAACCAGAAAAAGGCAAACGTTTGGCATAAACTTATTTCCAGCCTTGTGAGCGAGCTGTAATCTAATTCTCTTTCTCGTGTCTCCCTAATAGAGTATATTGAGGAAGAAAAACTGATTTCTTGCTTTTATTAAGGTGAGCTAAAGCGGAGTGTTATTTCTTATAATAAGGAGGAAGGTTGATGCTTTGCACCTTGAGGTTTAATTTAGGAGTTGAATCGGTATCAGAGAGAGAAAAAAAAAGGCTAATGTTTGGTTTTCTTTAGTATGGAAGAGCTGCGGCACCAAAAAAAAAAAAAAAATTATGAGAGGGGAAAAAAATAACAATCACTATAGGCCGAACGTTTTTCTATCTGACGTAACCTCAATTATTCAGAACATTCGTGGAATACATAACATAATTAGAACTCCCCCTATCTATATATATATATTGATTTTGCTCGTATTCATTCATCGATCTTTTTAGAAAGATGGAACACACGGGTGTGCACAAAAAATCAATGAAGATACGCGCACAAAGCGAAAGAGAGAGAATATAAAGAGAGACTCATTATCTTTTTGACATATATATATATTATATATATATAATATATATATATATATAAACCTAATGAGTCAGATATACCTACTAAACGTTTTGCTTAGTGCTCTTCAGGGCTAAGATCTGACTAAAGAGGCTTGGAGCAAACACATTATTATACCTCCCGCCGTGATTCAAATAAATTAGCATAAACTAAACTATCCCCACCCAAAAAAAAACAAGAAAAAAAAAACAAAGAACACTGTATCATTTGCTCTACTTAGGTATTGAGCACTCTTTACTTTACTATGTTTGTTCTCCCCTGTGTAGTAGTACATTTTTACAGTCAAACTATTAGCGTTTTTTATATCACAATGGTTTATCAACAAGCAACACGCTTTGTATATATATATATATATATATATATATATATATATATATATATATATATAGGTCGTTAGGATGGCCTAAAGTCCGTATCGGCCAGACAGCCAAGGATTCTATCTGTTTTCACTAGACCAAGGAGATTGTTTTTTGGGCGTCTGAGGTGGAGCTCCACACCTAATATCAGCTCCTCCCTTTACCGCACAAATCGCTATGCAACTCCTATGCTGACTTGGTGAGGGCCGGTATCGAAACCTTTACTTTGTGCTTCATAGTCGGATGCTCTACCAACTGATATATATATATATATATATATATATATATATATATATATATATATATATATATAATTTATCAACACCTCTTCGCCAGCAGAATTTGACCCAAGGTCAATTTAGTAAGCGGAGTTTAACAGGTTTGAATTCAGTGTTTTCCTTCTCGTAGACTAGCTGTCAAAGCAAATTTAAAGAATATATGTATACCCATACATGTAGGGACATTAGTTCGATGCATTCCTTTCCGGACGGATCCATTTCCTACGCACTCTAAATATAATACCACGCATCTCTACTCAACTTCGTACATGCAAGTTTGATCACCCTGTCATAGAGGATTTGTTTACTCTGACTCTATACTCTACTGTGGGTTAAGGCCCCTCCCACATCCAAAAAATTGGTAACCAGGGTACAGCACTCAACTGCACCTAAAGTTCAGGGATGTTGTGAATCTCGGAGTAGACACTGAAGTACCCTTTCGTTGCCTTTGTATCCAGGTCAAACTAGTACCTGTTAAGATAGGTTGGTTGGTTTGTTGGTTGCTGGGTGGGTTTTACGGCATATTAACACTTTCTGGGCCATTTAATGTCGAACCAAGTCATTTTGATATCAGGTTGCCTACATTAGCTGTTGTTGCTAAAATTGTCACCCATCTAAGTATTGAAGTCTTATCACTGCTTAACTGTGTCATAAACCCTACTTTCAACATGATATGACCGTAAGCATAGATTGTTATATCAAATAGATATGTTTAGAAATGAATGCACATTCAATAAGTGTTGTACCGGCCGTTCCTACAGTGGAGAATATACACCGGTTCTCACTATAAATAGTGAGACACCGAGTGAGAAGGTTGTCCTGTTACCGTACTGTTACTGTACTGTTACTGTTTAGCGGCAAGCTAGCCGTTCTTGTACCTTATTGTAAATACACTTGTCTCTTTTTACCCTACCTCGACTTGACTTCTTTTTTACTGTTGAACTAACATCACAACAATAAGAATACTTGACTCCATGTAACTGGAAATTATATATATCCAATGGCGTGACACACATATATCATTGATTATGTTGGATTATTTAAGATATTAGGTGTGCTAAAGACCACTACTTATATTTATAGACTGTTCCAAAACAGCGGTGGCTGAATTGACCAAACAAAAACACGTATGTAATTTACTATTTAAAGGCGTTGATAAATTACCCTAAAGTTACTCGCTGGAAGGACAGATCAACAAATCATAAATCTTTCTACTTCAAGACAGGATTAACTCTGACCTCACTTTGACCTTGCTTTCCGGGGATAAATCGTGAGAACCGGAACCCCCATAGAAGGCCCTCTTCCGGTTTAAGGATATAGTAATTTTAGTTAGAAGTTAGAAGCCGAGCTAGCAAGATGTAAGGATCTGCGCAGATTGTCTGGTTTGGGGATTTACAAATAAAGTAACATCAACGTAAATCGAAGTCTTGTGTTTATTACCTAAAAACTAACAATGACACAGGGCTTCTGATAAGGAGTGATCCCTAACAGAAACCAGACCCGAAGTCCTCAATAGAAGACCAGACCTTAGAAGATATACCAGACGTTAGACCAAGACGATAGAACCAAAGCCGACCAGAAGAATAGACGACCAGAGTAAGAAGTAAGAAGGGTATACAACGTTATATGCTGATTTGGTACTGTGAAAACTCAGTATGCAACATATAAAACCGCCTTTAACTACAGGCCTAAAATAGCCACACGAATCGTAACAGTTTACTAAGGATTAATATTAGATATTGGAAACCATATACCTGTATGTTAGTTGATTAGTTACATCTTACTTTACTTCAACTCTTGTTGGGTTATTTTATCCCGAATACGTTTTCTTCTATTTATTCTTAATGGGAATTCAAGTTATTTAAAACTTAATTAGTATTATTTGTATTATGTGGACTATTGTCCTCTTCTTCATTATTATCTGTACAACGTTTCGGTCGATGTGCCCTCCAGCCTTCATCAGATATTTTTTGTCGAAATCGGGAACCTTCTTGTCGTATTCGGGAGCCATCACGGAACTTTGAACCTAACTTTTATTCAGTCCAAGAGGGTATCCTGTTCTCATTCCGCTAACCATAGCTGGGGTACAGGCGTTAAGCTGTGTTAATTATTATTCTGTGTTACTGCTGTCCCTGGCCAGGATTGAACCTGCAGTCTAGAGATAACTGTTACTTACAACTCTCTTAATCTAACTCATTTATCCACTAGGCTATGCGTCCAGAGATATAGTAAAACTTACTTGTTTGAAACACATTTTTTATAAACTCAGTTTTTTTTAAAACCATAGATGGGACTATAACATGTACTGGCAGTAATTGCGATACTTCGTTTAGATAGAATTAAGAATACACTCAATTACATTTACCCCTGATGATGGCACTTTGGCGTGCTGAAAGTGCTAGGGATGAAAACTGATGTGTAATAATGAACAGAATATACTCCGATATTAGAAAACTGGCCAGCAAACATTAAAAAATCGAAAAGTAACTCATCAGATATAAAATGTAAGCCTTGTTTAACACACACACACACACACACACACACACACACACACACACTATATATATATATATATATATATATATTATATATATATATATATGTATATATATATATATATATGCCGGAAATCTTTGAACGGTGTTAATTGTAATTAATAACATTTTCTTATAAAAACAATATATACTATTTCCTAAAAATAGAACACTATTTGCTTCAAAGGACATTGTTCAGTATAGTTTATTCTAAATAATACCGATTAATCAAATAGAATGTTATTCAGTATTAGTAAGAAATAACAGAAATCATTTATAGGCACAAACTATCTCTAAATAGATCATTAAAAAAACACGTCATATCTGTTTGAATTAGAAAATAAAACTCATTTTTTCTATTTAACCCATAAATGGGAGCGTCACAGGTATTGGGAGTAAGGCGTTGTAGATGGACTCAACATTTCCCAGAACTCCGGAATGGAAACTTCAAAATTAGATGCAGTCTAATGTCATACCCAGGATATTAAAACCCTTAGTCATCGCTTTCTAGTACAAATTCCGCCCCCTCTATACACTATACAAAATATTCAATAAAAATACAATAAAATATTCAATAAAAATACTGTTAGATTAAGCTACAGCTATACACCGAATATAGCTAGCATAATTAATAAGTATAATACTAAAAAACTAAATAGTAATAAACAAATTAATGAAACACCTAGATGTAATTGTATTGATAGAACTAGGTGTCCCCTTAGGGGTAAATGTAGATCTGAATGCATAGTATATATGGTAGAGGTATATGAAGGTGATCCTAAATACTGTAAAAATAGTCTATATAGGCTCGACTCAAAATGAATTCAAAAAGAGGTATTAGAATCATAAGTGTAGTTTCACACATGAAAAATATAAATATAGCACTACCTTATCAAATTATGCGTGGAAAGTAAAAACTAAAGGTATCGACCCCATCTTAAAATTAGATGCAGTCTAACATCATACCCAGGATATTAAAACCCTTAACCATCGCTTTCTAGCACAAATTTCATAAAATTCTTGGGGGTTATGATGAGTTTACAAGGGTTGAGACAATTATTTAGGTGCTAGGACTTGATGTGAACAGCCGATTGCTTCCAATGCCTGTATAGCCCAAGTAAGCGTCTAAAATGGAACATTGCATATCAGGAACTGCTCCGCCACTAGGATTCCGTCCTTAAACATCAAAGGTCACAAATCACGGTCACAATCCAGTGGCCTCATTTGGGGGGGTTCTACCATTCTACATAGTGGATTCTTCTGTCTCAGATAACAGGGTGAATATCCGTATGTAAGTAAATATCTATGATTAAATCTTCTAAAAGATACGGTTTCAGTCTGTAACCGAAAGCACGTCACTGCTTACGTCACAATACCTTATGATTTGCGTTAGTTTATAAATGATCATTATTTTCTAGTAAATATCCTTTATACATAGAATAAATCTTACTTATTAACAAGGTCTCTATGAAAATCTGACTTATGATTCGTCACAAAACAGCCCATGTTATTAGAGCGTTTAAAAACCTGCAATAGTTATCATATATCATTAAGAAATAAGGTTTACATAATATATCGTGGGCTTAATTTGCATACTGCTTTTAACAATACCGGTCGCCCTATCGGCTGGGGCGTTAGAAGGCACCGACTGCACCTCTGCAGAGGGGTAAGACTCCCCCAATGGGGCCACCTGTTTGCCGTGGGTGGCAAACCGTGATGCTTAAGGATAGAGCCCAGGTGGATGAGCAGTTTATGACAAGCAATACTCCACTTTGGCCCTATCTTGGGCTAGACGGGCGGTCGGAGAGGCCCCCTCTGATCAATCGGCTGGTCACGTCAAGCCCGAGCACCTATATGATTTCCAACCTATTGCCCTTATGGCAAGCCCAACCCCTTTTTATCATATGGGTGCTAGAAGGCGGTGGCTGCGGGTCTACATGTCCTGGGAATGACGTTAAATTCTATCTGATGGTGAGGTTCCAGTTTTGGAGGTTTGGGGAATGTCGAGCACCCGTTCATCACCATTGCTCCCTGGTCCACTCTGACCCGGAGTGGTAGTACGTGTTAGGGTCCCATCTATGGGTTAAATAGAAAAATTTATTTATTAAAAAATTTTATTATCCATTAAGAATTGATTTATTTCAAAACTTTCTCGGCATTAAATGACCCACTGAGGTTGATATGCCGTAAAACAAAACAAACAAAACAAAAACAATACCGGGTTTAATAAATACTTACTTGGTGATATTGATCTCTAATATTATTGTTGTATTCATTAACGTATTAAAATCAGCCCTGTGAATTATTTTATATAGAAACCAATTTAAATATAATCAAAATAAGTTATATCTTTTTCTATGCATTCTTATCCAATTTTGTTAGTCTTTCTGATTTAATATATTCCCTTACATTAATAATTAAATACGGAGTGCGCATATTCTTGCTAGTAAAAATAATTACATAAAACAATATAATCATTAATATTAGATAGCAATACAAAATATCACGCAACTCTGTGTGATTTATTTGTATTAGATAGAAATACTTAATGTAAAACTATAAATCATTTGTATTAATAAAATAGGTACCTGTTATAATTGTTTACTAATGATTATTATTAGTTACTTGAAATAATATAGCTTTACTCAAATAAAGGCCCATTATTGAATAGGAATGTTTGAAACGATACAACCATTCCTATTTAACAAGAATGTGTAATCAATTATTGGTTCAATTAACTCTCTTTAATACAGTTAACTATTCGCAATGCACGTGATTTGCACACAGTTATATTGTTTCAAGTAACACTTTCTATTTGATTATAATTTGCTAACAATTATATATCATCAATCAATTATGCCGAACTAATACGAATAATGTGCAAAGTTTTAAATGATTTTATATTAGTGTTTTTAACTAATCAATCCCATTCGTATTAACAGGCCTGCTGCATAGCCTGGTGAATGTAGCATTGTCCTCTATGTGAACTCAGATAAAACAGAGACATCTCCACACTCGGCGTTATATCTGTTTAAACCCACACAACTCTGCGTATTTCATTTGTATTAGATATTAAATAATTGTAAACAGAATAAAGGGTTAGGTTCAAAGTTCCGTGATGGCTCCCGATTACGACAAGAAGGTTCCAGATTACTTCGAAAAAGGTTCCCAATTCCGACAAGAAATACCTGAAGAAGACCGGAGGGCACAAAGGCCGAAACGTTGTACAGATAACAATTAAAATTAGGACAATAGTCTAAATAAGACGAATAATATTAAATAATTGTGTTACAAATTCTAATTGTTGAAATGTAATTAAATATGAATTGGATCTTTTAGAAGTAAGAAATTAAATTAACGTTTAAAATACTATTTGAAATGATTTTTTTTTTCAAATACGAGGTTGAATCAAAAAGTAATGTCACTTTACTTAGAACAGGTATAATTACCAACACAGAAACATGTATCATACATCGAAATGAAGCTGGTCCTCTGTTGATCATTTCCCTCCTTCTCCACATAGACACCATTTCTCTCAATAGCATTGTTCCATCTTCAAATAAGAACATGTATCCCTGCCTGATAAAATTCTGCTTACTGTTCTTTGGACCACCTCTTCACAACAATTTCACTTCCTCGTCACTGGAATAATCACTATCATCTCTTCGGTCCACTGAAAGAGGGTTTGAGGCGCAAAGAGTTTTCCAGTGACGATGAAAAGAAATCTGTAGTGAAGAAGTAACCCAAATAACAGTAAAAAAGAATTTTACGGGTCAGAGATACATGCTCTCATTCGAAGGTGAAACATTGCTATTGAGAGAAATGGTGACTATGTAAAGAAGTAGGAATGTGATCCACTGACTATCAGCTTCATTTTGATGTATAATACATGTTCATGTGTTGATAATTGTACCTGTACCAAACAAAATGGCAGTTGCCTCTTAAAACCTCATTCACGGGGCGGAAGAAATGATAGACTGGAGGCTAAAATCTGGGGAAGTTGTCAACGCGAATGAGGTGATTTTCTCCTTTGCCGAGATACTTGTGTGTGGTCGAGCATTTATCTACAAAAAATCATCTGGACACCGCGTGCATTAAGACCTAAGCATGTTTTTTTTTTAATATAAGCGTGTATGTGGAGAAAGGTAGACAAACACGGGATGTTATAGAAAATGGGTGTTTATTGTAGGTAGTGATGTCGACGATGCAACGTTTCTGTCTATTAGACCTTCTTCATCTATATCCAAGTCCTGAAGAAGGTCTAATAGACCGAAACGTTGTATCGTCGACACTACTACCTACAATAAACATCCATTTTCTATAACAACCCGTGTTTGTCTACATTCTCCACATACACACACACACACACACCACACACAACATATATATATATATATATATATATATATATATAGTATGAACAAAAAGTAATAAGACAAACAGGAATATTTCTTATATATGTTGTTTATTCTCAACTATTTTCGAACTTAGATCATCGTCAGGAGAAAATTTCTTATTTGAAGAAATTGCTTTTAGATTTTTTGAAAGGGGGCATTATGGAAAACTATAAAAATTGGAGTATTTTTTGAGGGTTTGACATGCTTATAAACCGGTAGAAGAGTGTGTTAGTAGTAGCAAGTCCATCTGTTCCGTGAAAAACCTCTTTGAGGTGGGTTATTTTTTGAATGCTCTTATATATGTGTGGGAGGGTTCTTGGGAGTTGTGTATATGACCATATATGTATACATATAAATGTATGTGTGTGCATACATATATGTGTGTGAATGTGAGTGTGTGTATGTATCTCGGTACTGTGCGCATGACTTTTAGATTTTTAATTGGGTCAAAAGTGGCTTGTTTGATGTGTGGCGGTTAGTGTTTATTTATTTACGTGCGATAGCACGTAAATAAATAAACACTAACCTATATGATATATATTGGCCCCCTTTATAGTTGTTGACTCGACTTTTATTGCCATAATTAAAATTATGAGTCTATTTTTTGATTAAAACCAAACGGATGAATTTTTTTATCTCTTTTATCCATCTGTACTCTATATATATAATATATATATATATATATATATATATATATATATATATATAAAACTTAGAAATCAGGTTGTCATGTCTCGTAATTCATTATATATTTTTGTTCGTTTGAATACTTATAAATTAATACTCTTGTTCCTTAATCTTCTGACCGTTATCATGTTGCAACACCCTCTTGTTACAAATGAGACCACCCAAATCGTCAAAGATGAAATGCAAAAATGCTGATAGCAAAGAATGCTTCGTTACAACGAAAAACTGGGTGTGTAACTATATATATATTCAACTAATTTTTAGCCCTGAAGAGCTTTATGCGAAACTAATAGTAGGTTCGTCTGACTCAGTAGATTATCCTTATTATATATTCAACTATTAAGAATTAATAAATTAAAGTAGCTTCGAATATTTTCACAATCTCTGACTAATTGTTATGATACAACGATATACACATTTCTGTAAAAATGACATTTTAAGAGTAATGTTGCTCTCTAAGCAGACAACAACTTAAAATAATGACGTACCCACATATATAAAACTAAAATCGGCTACCCAGCATCACCTGGGTAGAAAACCCTGGTGCATTGATTTGTTTACTTTTACAAATGTTGGACATTTCTAAGTAGAATTTCAATGTTATTCCTTTGTATATTCTAGTGTTTAATTATCTTCGAATATAAATCAAACCTTCATATTTTTTGCAAAAAAGCAAGAACTGATGATATATATATATATATATATATATATATATATATATATATATATATATATATATGTGTGTGTGTGTGTGTGTGTGTGTGTGTGTCATTAATTGCTTTATTTTCATAATTTCATCCAGACAGACATACATATAGGAATCACTGTAAAATCACTATTGTTGGCATCTGCCCGGCAGCAAGGTAGTCTATATTCATTTTCAATAGTTAGAGACTAATGAAATGGTTTTCAATATCTACCATCATCTCCACACATTATCGCAAAGATCTAAGCTGCGCCAGCCATGCACTGTATTTTCGAGGGTTGGTATCGAACCCGGAAACTTGTGGTTTCTAGTCAGACGGTCTACCGACAGTGCTAAAACAACCCTGTTCATGACGCTAGAATATGTATATAAGGATATAGGTAGGTCATAGCATGTGTTTGTGATAGAACATTCAGGTCGGCTCATATATGTGTGTATAT
>CM042158.1:33796030-33818530 GCA_023376005.1 Doryteuthis pealeii | reverse complement strand
ATATATATATATATATATATATATATATATATATATATATATATATATATAAGTTGAAAATGTTGAAAAGGTAAATGAAAAAATAAATGTTGTATGGACAAAAATGATTTTGGTATGATTAACTTTTATATTTCTCTATTATTATTATTATTATTATTATTATTATTATTATTATTATTATTATTATTAAAAGGACACATTATTATTATTATTATTATTATTATTTTATTTTGTATTTAGAATAAGACTAAATAAAATACAATGTGCACAAGGACAAACTCTTGGTTGACACACGTGTTGGCAATTCAATAAATAATTTTTATCCATACAACATTTTCTTTCCATTTATCTTTCAACATAATTGGCGGATTTACTTCCATTTTTCTCACTTATACATACATATAAATATATATATATATATATATATATATATGTGTGTTTGTGTGTGTGTGTGTGTGTGTGTGTGTGTGGAATAAAGTAGATAAACACGGGATGTTTTATTGGATGGAATATTATTACTGGTGGTGATTTCGACGATATAAGGTGTCTTCAGGACGCGAGTGTGTTCTTGTGTTGAAGGATTCAGTTCTCTTACTGGCGAGTGTCTTGTGGTTGTGATTGGCATTTATGATGTGAAAGGAATACTGCCGTACTGACTTCCCCATTATCTCCTCTTTATATCTTTATATATATATATATATACATATATCATCATGTCGCGCTATTATCACGAATATCCATGACAATATCTCTCCAACCACCCCTATCACTTATTGTTCGCGGGAGGTCCTCTGCGCAGGATCCAATATCCGCACAGAACTTATCCTTGTGCGTTTTTGCTGGCCGGCCCACACTGGCATGCCCATGCGCTAGCTTCCACAAAAGGGCGTAACTTATGAGTTCGTCCTTGCTTCTCCAGCAGTGTCCTGTATGTCTGGTTAGTCTTACTCGGATGGTTTTGGCTTTTTTTAGGATCCCACGCAGCATTCTTGTGCATCCCCCATCTAGTTTATTCTCTAGTCACTTCGTTAGGGTCCAAGTTGTGCAGCCGTACAGCAGCACTGACACGACAATCGCATGGAACAATTGTCTCTTTAACTTGACAACAACCGCATGGAACAATTGTCTCTTTAAATTGACTGTGAATTTGGATTTCTATATGACTGATAATTTATTTATAGCGGACCATGCCTTTTCTATGCGTGCATTTATATCGCTTTCTGTGGATAAGATATTACTGCCTAGGTACTTGAATTCTCCTACCGAGTTTAGGAGTTTGCCATCGAGAGTGGAGAAGATTTGTGTATTTCGCATGGAGACTTTCGAAATGGCTACCGGCTTGTTTCAATGTGAAAGTCAGTTGGCTAAATTCCTAGCATAAAGTTATCTGAAATGAACTTAATTGTTTTATTAATCGTTGTATAGTTTTCGAAAAAAAGTTTCTAAGATTTGTTTATTTCACACGGAGACTTTCAAAATAGCTACCGGCTTGTTTCAAAGTGAAAATCAAGGGAGGTTACTCTAATTGCCTTATTTGCTAGGAATAAGCCAACTAAATGTGAAAATTACTCGATTTCATACGCTAATCACGTAACAGACGGTAAAGACCAATTCCTATTCTTCGAGACTTGTCAAACATTTCTGATATTAAGTCTCTTGATTTGATTGTAGAGTCCCTTAACGATTCTAAGGTTGGGTGGAGATATTTCGTTTAGATAAATATTTGTACTAACTTTGTGTGCAACTGTGTTAATATATTCTAGTCTGTAGAAAATAGGAGGCGCTATTCGCATAACGGTTTCGGTCGTAGAAAATGAACTCGACCGCCAGAGTTCGAATGTCTGACGATGTTTTTGCGTTTCTCTTTATTCGAGAAAGGCATGCTTCTTTCACTTATCCCCCTAGCTATGGATAAAATTTAAGTTCCTCCTAAGAGATGGACTAGTCTGAATTTAAAACTTGATGTGCGTTTAGTTTATTTATTTGATGGCATATCGGCTTCCGTGATTTATCTAACGCCAAAGCTGTTCTTGAAGTAGAACGCTAGTGGTAATATATAACACATAACTGGGGGTTGAGAAGACCTTGCCGAAGGGCATTACGTTCTGAAAGGGAGCGTAATAGCACGACTGGCGTTCGATCTCGATTACTACAATGTCGCTGTCCCGTACGTTAGCCATTACGGCACCTCAGCAAAATTGAACAAATAAAGCATATTTTAACAAAAGCCAGCAAATGAAGTACAGTTTGCCAAAACACATTAAAGGAAGGGTAGTTCAGTAAAATACAGAACATGAAATTCAGTTGAACAAAACACAGCAAATAAAGCTGAGTTCACCATTACGAAAAATCTTTGTAAATAATCCCGATGCAACTAATTAGACAATAAAAGTCGTCACTTATTGGTTTGGAAAAACTCCCGTGTAACAGACACAGGGATTGCCTGTGGGGTGTCAACGCCCTTCTGTCGAAGTGGACAAGAGTCACAACTAGTGTGTTACCTTTTACGGCTGGAGAGTCTAAGAGAAATGAGGATTTGATTTTGGCGGCACAGTCCCTTTATACTACGAATCGCAACAAAACAACAAATAACGCAGAGTTCAGCAAAACACATTAGATTAGTTCAACTAAAGTCAACAAATGTTGAAAAACGTGAGTAAATAAAATTACATACATCAATCTTCAAAATGATCTGTTGCTCGATTTGAAAGTCTGTGTTGGGAATGTTATCGTTTACCTTGTTTTTCTACGACCAAAACCGTTTTACACTCGTAAGGAATATTGGTTTGATTTACTATAATTTCCACAAACAATATACATATATATATAGATATATATATATGTGTGTGTGTGTGTGTGTGTGTGTGTGTAAGTTGAAAATCGAAGCGAATCCGACGGCATGTAGAAAAGAAAAATAAATGAAAGAAAGTGTTGAATGGATAAAATAGGATTATTTTATTTCATTTAATTGACCCGTGTTTCGGTCAGGGGGTTTATCTATGTATACAAGTATTCGATCTATTATTATTTAAAATACAAAATTGAAATAAAATGACAATAATAGAAAATTCTTCTTCAAATATTTCTTGTCGGACTCGGGAACCTTCTCTTCGAACTCGGAATCTTCTTGTCGTAATCGGGAGCCATCACGGAACTTTGAACCTAACCTTTTATTCAGTCCACGAGAGTACCCTGCGCTCATTCCGTTAACCATAACTGGGGTACTGGTGTTAAGCTGTGTTGATTATTATTCTATGTTACTGCTGCCTCTGACCAGGATTGAACCTGCAGTCTAGAGATAACTGTCACTTTGAACTGTCTTAACCTAACTACTTTATTCACTACGCTATATGTCCAATTATGAGGATTTGATTTATATTTGCGATGATCTTTCAAAATTAAATATACATAATAATAGCATTGAATTCTACACAATCTGCCGCTATTAAACGTAAACGAATATTTTTCTTTGAAATATAGTATTAATTGAACTAATAGTCTCATTTATAACTTTTTTTCGTAAACTATTAAATCAATTTTTTTTACTATATTGTTATATGTGATGTCATTTTCTTTTCCTATGTGATGCCGGGAAGCAATTTCGTCCTGGTGTCCGTATTGATTAAATATGTCATTGATATTCTCTAAACGAGCGAGTATATCCCTTTTTTCTAGCACTAGACCAAGGAGATTGTTTTGGCGTCTGAGGTGGATCGCCACATCTACCATCAGCTCCTCACTTTACCGCACAGATCCCTGTGCTCCTCATACGCTGAGTGGGCAACAGCCGGTATCTAAACCGGAACCTTGTGGTTTCTAGTCCGACGCTCTACCGACTGAGTTAAATCGGCCCTAAACGATCAAAAGAAGCAGATTTGAAATCCTCAGTAAGAACTTGCCAAGAATATACTTCCAACAGTCTACGCTGTCTCACACCAAGGCGTAATTATGGAGGACTTGCCGAGTCTTGGACGCATTTGCAATAGTTTCCCTTTGTCTAGATGATTTACCACTGCAATGTGGCAGGTTAAGTGGAAGTCAGACCAATATACAATTATTCATTGGAGAATACATATGTGTTTGAGAAATGTCTGCAAATCAGTCGAGCAACATAGAAAATGGACTATAACAATGAAGCAATTAACGGACAGGTTATATAAACCATTGAAAATACGATCGATCCAATACAACTGCCTATTATTTTCTTGGCTATATTGAATATTTTGGCAAAATTATTTGAATTTTGAGGCGGTGAGACGAATACAATTAATATTACTCCTCTCCATACTCTCTCTCTCTCTCTCTTCTCTCTCTCTCTCTCTCTCTCTCTCTCTTTCGCAATCCCTATATATATATATATATATATATATATATTTAGAGAGAGAGAGAGAGAGAGAGAGAGAGAGAGAGAGAGAGAGAGAGAGAGATGAATAGATAGATAGATATAGATATAGATTTATAAGGTGTGTCATAAAAATTTCGAGATTGAAGATGTATTTACCAAGATAGAAATGAACAATGAACCGAACGTTCTTTTTTTTTCAGAATAAAAGGTGTGTCATAAAAGTGCCGAGTTTAAACCTGTATTTACCAAAGATAGAAATAAACAATGAACGGAACGTTAATTTTTTTAAGAATATAAGGTGTACCAAAAAGTACATAAAATCTCGCTACATTTTATATATATATAGTCATCCACAGACACGTGTTCCGACTTATCAAGTCTCCTCAGTGTGGCTAGACATTTTGTAAGCTACCTACAGCCGGAATTGAAATCCGATCGGTTGGGTGTCAGTCCGGCACCGTAACCATTAGGCTGTCTTCACTTACAGAATGGGTTAGGGATTTTAACTGTTAAAATACACACATCGCTTTTGCGTGTAAAGGCCGTCACAAAGTGCTCCATTCCTTAGAAGAGCGTTGCGTTTACGCTTGAGTTGGCGGCCGTCAGCAAGATCCCCCCCAGGGTGCTCATATATATGTGTGTGTGTGTGGGGGTGTGTGTGTATGTGTGTGTGTCCGTGTGTGTGTGTGTGTGTGTTTTGTTAAATGGAAGCTGCCCAAAAATATTACGTGCGATTTTTTTAAAAATCGTGGACACAACACATCACAAGCAAGCTGTACGCCCACTTGTCCTCTATTACACAAACCTCAGAGTGAGACGAACAAGACACGCTGGACACTGCGGGAAAAACAAAGTTGAACTTATAAGTGACGTTCTCTTGTGGAAGCAAGCACATGCGAACGCCAGAGATCAAATAAATTACAATACATTACAATTTGAATACTTACGCCCGGTGGAGGGCGTGTATTGTTGCTAGTTGTCACAAATTTTATTGAAACTTCAATGGCTAAACCACTCGTAAAAAGGATTAGTAGTCATATATATATAAACAGTCTGTACGATATTCTACACACCGAGTAATTATTTTTGCGAAATTCACTTGTCATTATTATTTTCTATAATTATCGAATTCATGCGATATTCGCATTGTAATTGCCTTCAAGCAAAAATAAAATATTAATATATATATTTATCAACAATGCTTTAAAAAATAAACAAACATCAAAAAATCTTATATACATACATATATATATATATATATATATATATATATATATATATATATAAAGAATCTTTGGTAAAATAATCTTTGGTATGTACATGTCGACTTATAACTCTGAAATGGCACGTCATTATGAAATCTTGCATACACCATAATATGCTTATAACTAAGAAACCCACAAAATTTGCTATTTGATTTTGAATTAATTAAGCGATATTATTCAATAATTAAAAAGAAAATTAATAAATACCGTATATAGACTCTTCCCACCCCACTTCAGTCTTGTCGACATGAGTTGAGTTTTGAAAGAGAAAAATACCGTTAACAGACCTTCCAACCCACCCACACTGTCGGCAAAAATCGAGCAATGAACTAGCCTTAAGACCGCCGCACTAAATAAAAAAGACGAGTTCTAAACTAAACAAAACAAAACACTACCGTTTACAGAACTTTCCACCCCAACTTTCGTCTGCAAAGTTTTTGAAGTTAAAACAGACACACCCAGTCCCGTACTGTATATAAGAAAAGACGATTTTTTTTAATCTCTAAAATAATTCTGTTCTAAGCATATGGTCGTACGAAGGCAAATGATTTTGACTAATATGTATTTTTATTAAGGATCAACAATTCAACCGCCAATTTTCACTAAAATTAAATATATTGATTATTTAAGGTCAAATTTTTGTTTAAGTAGAAAAGTAGTAACATGATGAGCATCAGTAAAAACGTAAAATAATATTATATATGTAATTAATTTTGATACATTTTAAACATTAAATTCTACCAAAAATTTGACGAAAACGGGGGCTTTGTGTGAAGTAAATTGCGTTGTAAAAACAAAAAAAGTTATTAAGATTTTATAACACTTATTACAGTTTTTTTCTTAGAAATCTATAGGTACCTCCAACTGGACCTATCAAATCTACCCTCCCCTCTATATTTAATACTAGGAAACTTGCATAAAGATTAATATTGTCTTAAAATGTTTTGAGCTATTACTTTTAAGGGCTAAAAATGAAATAAATTAAATTGATATTTTTATCACTTTAACGCCACAAGCAATTAAGAAAGACAAACAATTAGGAACTTAATTTAAGTTTTTGTCATATGTACAAAACAGTTTTTTAAAAAGAGAATTATGTTTCAAAACACTCAAAAGTTAAGGATTACATTTTTTAACTTCTATAAATTACTTTCCTCTTAGTTTCTCTCTTACTCACTCACTCGCTGGTGTTCTTAAAAATGTTTTATTCTGGTCATGGACCCGGTACTTTTGTTTGTAACTGTCTAAAGGAAAAATGATTAGAAATACCAAAAACAATAAGAAACAATAAGAAAAACAATAAGAATTTGTTTTCTGTCCTTTGATTTGATATTGTAATTTTTTTATTAGTAATTTGCTAATATCTAATAAGCTGTTGTCTGAGTTGGAAAAAGCTCACATACACGAAGGTCGATGAACTATTAAACAGAGAAACGACGTTGACCATTAAGCCGACGTACCTGAGCATAAGGCTAACAAAAAGTTGTTCCTATACATACCTAAGTTCCAAAGAGGCGTCTCAAAACTGGATGCAGTTTAGTAACACACCTGGGTTGTGTGTGTGTGTGTGTGTGTGTGTGTGAGAGAGAGAGAGAGAGAGAGAGAGAGAGAGAGAGAGAGAGAGAGATTGTGTGTTTGAGCGTGCTTATAAAGAACTGACGCAAACTACAAAACCCTCCCTGCTCTAATAATTGGAAGGAGAGCGTGGTGTAATGATTAAAGTCATGGGAAATAGACTCGTCAGTTCAAATCCTGGATGTGGTCATTGCATTTCACTTAGCGTTAATATCCTTGGGAAAGGTATGAATCCTACTGTCTCTCCAGCTATGGATAAATAGTAGGGCAGGCTGGGCTCTTTAAACTTGGTTAGGCAACCGGTTTAGGAGAAGGAAAACTCTGAATTCAAACCTGTTGAACTCCGCTTAAGAAATTGGCGTGTTACATCCTGCTCGTGCGGAGGGATTGGTAAATATATATAATTGGAAGAAGAGAGAGGGAGAGAGAGAGAGAGAGGGGGAGCGAAAACGAGAGAGAGAGAGAGTGTGAGATAGAGAGAGAGCGAGAACGAGGGAGAGGAAGAATGAGAGAGAGAGAGAGGGGGAGAGCGAGAACGAGAGAGAGAGAGAGAGAGTAGAGAGAGAGAGAGAGTGAGAGAGAGAGAGAAGAGAAGGATGGAGGAATAAAGGAATAAATAGAGAGTCAGACACCCTGATATATATATAGAGAGAGAGGGAGAGAGAGAGAAAGAGAAAGAAAGAGAGTAAAGGAATGAGAAGTAAACTTAACGAGATCTAGAGAGAGAGAGAGAGAGGAGAGAGAGAGAGAGAAGAGAGAGAGAGAGAGAGAGAGATTGACCATGCTCTCAGAGAAAGTGGGAAGAAAAAGAGAGACCGTCAGAATGGTAGAGGGAGTGATGGTGTCTTCACACTTCTCAGAGCCCCAAAATAGGAGTCTCACCAACAGATGCAGTTGATCCAACCTCCAACCCAAAAACTTACCTGCGACAATATAATTGTCATATACTCTATCTTCTGCACTCAATGCAAAGACAGCGGATACATGGGAGAGAGCCAAACATCCTTTAGACTTAGATCATAACTATAAATTAACCATTAGACAGGAAACCCAATATGTCTCTATAGCAAAACATTCTAACGAGCCACAACACACATTCTAGACAATCTGAAACGCATTCAAATTGATCACATTTCGATCCACACAAAACGCAAACAAATTAAAACTAAATGATAGTCCTCTTTCGCACGCATATATATGGGTTAAACTTAGGCGTGAGTGGGAATGAAAGAGCAGACTCCGAAGCTAAATCGGCTCTAGATTTGATCCCCGACAATTTCAAGATACCATATACTGATTTGAAACCTAAAATTAATAGATTCCTTTCATACAAAATGGCATCACTGGAATAACAACATCCACAATAAACTCTTCCTAATCAAACCCACTTTGGGAGGCTGGACCCAACTTTAAGGAAGTCTAGAAAGGAACAAATCATTGTATCCCGTTATGCATTGGTCATACAAGACTAACGCACTCCTATATACTCAAACAAGAAAAACAACCACAATGTGGAACACGCCAAACACCATTGACAGTTAAACACTTATTCATGGAATGCAGGATTTTTGCACACATCAGAAACTGTTATTTTAAAGCAAACAATATGAAATATCTGTATGAAATGTCAGCATGGAGGATATTCTCTTTTTTTTTTGAGGGAAATAAAATTATACCATAGAATATAGACATGAAAATAATCAATACCATCCAACATAAACCCCAATAATGCTAACACATTGTTAAAACCAATTACTAAACAGTATTGATATAAATACACGATATGTATAACTTCCTAACCGTTAGGCATGAATAAACCCCAGACGGGTATATATGTCGTTAAAATCAATAAACAAACAAACAATCAGATCTACCAAGATAACCAGACCTACATACCCTCTTACCGCAGCCACTTCCAATCCTGCCAAAAAACTAAAGAGGGCAATGTATAAAGCTGAACATCAAAGGCATGTCAAGACATGGACAACACAGACCCATAAAACACCAGAGGATACGTGGGCCAGCCAGTCTAAGAAAACCCCTTTAACAAAAAGATAGAATCTTTCAAAAGATTTGAATAATAAATGGGACTAAGTACATAGTATCCAACTTAGTTTCCATTTGTTTTACACATTTCCCTCATGCTACGTATTAAGACCCCCAAAAGTATTTTCCATAAATGTATATAATAAACATATATATGACACACACACACACACACACACACACACATATATATATATATATATATATATATATATATGAGGGAGATAGAGAGAGAGATAGACTGATAGATTGGCTGTGTGTGTGTATGTAAGAGAGGGATATAGTGAGAGATTGTATGTGTGTATATGTATATGAAAGAGAGAGATTGGAGGTGGTGTATGCTTGTATGAATTTAACAGAGAGACAGACAGACAGACAGACAGAATAAAAGGTAGTGATTGAGTAAGGAGTAAAGCCATTCTTCAGGAGAGAGAGAAAGAGAGAGAGTGTGTGTGTGTGTGTGTGTGTGTGTGAGAGAGAGAGAGAGAGAGAGAGAGAGAGAGAGAGAGATATTAAGGGGTAAGGGGTAAATTTTACTTTATGAGAGAAAGAGTGGAGAGGAATGGAGGAATAAAATAAATAAAATAAATAAATAGAGAGGCAGACGGAGGGAGATAGACAGGGATGAGAGCTGGAGCGAGAAGATAGAGAGAAGGAAAAGGAATAAATATAGAGCCTGACACGCTGAAAGAGAGAGAGGGGGAGAAAGAGAGAGAGTGAAGGAATGAAAGGTAAACTTTACGAGAGCTTGAAAGAGAGAGAAAGGGGGGAGAAAGAGGGAGAGAGAGAACGAGAGAGAGAGAGAGAGAGAGAGAAGAGAGAGAGAGAGAGAGACAGAGACAGAACGACACAGAGAGAGTGAGAACAATAGAGAGAGAGTGAGAGAGAGAGAGAGAACGAGAGAATGAGAGAGAGTAGAGATGAGGAATAAAAGAATAAATAGATAGGCGCACTGAGACAGAGAGAGAGAGAGAGAGAGAGAGAGAGAGAGAGAGAGAGAGAGAGAAGAGGAGGAATGAAAGGTAAACTTAACGAGAGCTATAAAGAGAAGAGAGAGGGAGAGAGAGAGAGAAGCGAATTAAATCAAGAGAGAGATAGAGAGAGAGAGAACGATAAAGAGAGAGAGGGGGGGAGAGAGAGAAAGAAAAAGAGAGAGGGAGAGAACAAGAGAGAGAGAAAGAGAGAGACAGATAGAGAGAGAGGGAGCGAGAGAGAGAAAGAGCGAGAACGAAAACGAGAGAGAGAGAGAGAGAGAGAGAGAAAAGAGAGAGAGAGAGGGGGGGCACAGAGAGAGAAAGAAGAGAGAGAGAGAGAGAAAGAGAAAGAGATAGACAGTGAAGGAATGAGGGGGTTAAACTCATTCTTAATTTAGACCTCCATATTTTTTGATGAAGTAGAGTATACATCTAAAAGAATCAATTAATGGTTGCAACGAAAGACGGACATATTTACTCTTCAATTAAAGAAAAAAACTTTTTAGAAATTGTTTTTTTTTCTTCATTTTCTTACTATCTTCTTAGTTGTCTAATTCATTAATTCTTCTTTTTTTTTTAAATTCTTTTTGATCCTCCTCAAGTAAATGCATTTTTCTTTCAATCTCGTCTTTCTGTTCATTTTTCAGATAGAATCTTTAACTTCGCTTTTACACCTTCGTATTTATTGTAAGTTCTTTTTTGGTCTGTTCTGTCTCTCTTGCGCTTCTCGAAGACTGTCCATTTTGTGATATTCCTTACAACGTCTCATCTAACATCTTTTAAGATCACCCGCGATAAGTCTTGTTTTTTTTTTCATAGTTTTTTTTTCTATCTGAATTGTTCCCAATATCACACACGTGTCATGAGATCTGACATTGAATGTTCGTGCGAAATATTTTTCAGATCGTCTACTGCGTAATTCACTCTTGTCAGTATTCTGCGGCTTCGGATTCTTGTTCGCCGTGGAATGTCGATACTACAGTTGCAATATCGTTTTCCTCGCATACAGCTAGAAAAGGAAGCATGTTTATTTTTCATCTGAAGTAGTTAAAGAAAACCACCTGGGACTTTGGAATGTATTCTCTGTAAATCAAGATAGAACGGCACAGGGATTGTGGGTGCTATTTTTTTAACACATCCTTTAAGCCACACCCTAAAAACAGCAGCTATACGGCCACTTCCCTCCCATCTCACAAACCCTGCAAGTAAGAAGAATAATGCATGCTAGGAACTGATTCCGAAATAGGTATTTGGCAACCATTTCACACAAAACGGATGTGACACAAGACCAATTTTAAGCTAAGTTAAACAGTAAACTATTTGCAGTGTTCTATGTACAAGAATATAGAGCATTATTACAATATTTAAATTATGGCGTAGGATAACAATACAATTCAATAAAAAGTCACTACTCAGGGTTTAAAGTCGAATACTACCACGGTGTCTTCAAACTCAGAATCGTGACTTTTTATTCTGTTTTATTGTCATCCTATTCTATAGTCAGTTTATCATATATATATATATATATATATATATATATATATATATATATATATATATACTTTATACTTATATATATATATATATATATATATATATATATATATATATATATATATATATAATACTTTAAGGTAATATTATGATCTATATAGGTGGATACGAAGAAAAGAGAAAAAAATGTGTTTTATATGATAAAACAAGAACCCTTTCGTCCGTTTGCTCATCAAGTTTTATACAGCCGGAGACGACTAAAAGTCAAATTGTAAATACATATGAGTATATATATGAGGGGGGGTTTAGGGAAATAAAAAAACAATTTACTTTCTTCTTTTAAGTCCCCATTAAGTGACACCAGACCCCAGACACTCACCCAATAAAATAAGCGAGTGCCTAGGTCTGATTTGTTTGCAAATGTAGGACGAAAAAATTTTTCACCTATATAGGTGATCATAATGATTACCTTAAAGTATTATTTAAATTTGCCTGTACCAGAAATATATATATATATATATATATATATATATATATATATATATATATATATATATATATATATAGATTACTACTATTCACGGTTTGAAGAAATGATATCACGATCCTGAAATTTACCACCACGTCTAAATAAAAGAAACTAAAAAAAACATACTATGATAACAAGATTATCATAATATAATACTTTAATGCTTCACACCTATGCCCAAACCTGGTATATGTACTTCCAAAAGCGGATACAGGTACAAAATATATCTCAAATATATATATATATATATATATATATATATATATATATATATATATAATATTTTCTCATATGAACACCACGAAGGTAAGCTCCGATTTTAGCTTCTCCAATAGCTTATTAATAATTATATTAATTTGATTCTTCGAGAGTGTCCAATAATAGATGAGGGAGACTTTCCATTAGGGACTTCTCTCTCAAAAATGATTTTATTAATTTATTTTCTGTAATTTTTTTATTTTATTTTTTTTTACTTTTGAAAGAGGTCCCTTGGAAAGGATTTTTCATTTATTCCACTCATTCATTTTTAACTCCTTCATTCATTCATTTTGCCATTAATTCTTAACTATATATATATATATATATATATATATATATATATATTATATATATGGTATTTGTGGAAAAGTGACTTACCGGTGAAAATGGTCACAATGGTTAGTTGATGCAAGATTCACAATGATAAGACATCGATATAACAAATTTAAAGTGCTCAATACGAGAGTAGAGCAAATTTATTATAATAATGGTACAAAGTAATAACCAACCATCATCACAAAAAATACACACATGCAATCGACTGCAATTAATCAATATCTTGATTAATCCAGTGTAATTAACCCTGAAGATCCTTATGGTGGAACTCGAGTAGGTTATTACTCTGTACCATTATAATCATATATATATATATATATCATGAGATGAAAAAATATGAATAGTAGATAAGAATGAAATGTTACAATAATTTTTTGAATGACGTATGAAAGGCTCACTGTGGATTTCTGAATGATCAGCAAAAGGCGAGCAAGATAGCAGGAGAAAGAGAGAGTGTTGAGTTGTCAGTCTGGGATGAGGGTTTGAAGAGAATAGGCGCAAGATGAGTGTTCTCCAAAGCTTGTTTAGTTGGGGATAAAATAAAATATGAAGTCAGAAAAAAAAACAAAGTCTTGACAGTCATGAAAACCACTATGAACGGCACAAGACAATATATCTTTAAAATATTCACAAATGTTCCAGACTCAAACAGCGAGACGAACATTCGGCCAAACAACAGATCTAACAATGGAGACAGACAGAGCTCAAATCCAATCCAACCAAAAGAATAGCTGATCAGTCAGAAGGTAAGGGAATTTGCCTCATACTCCACTTGTATGGGCTGGGCACAAGGCCTTGTTTTAATATGGGTCCACCACAAGCCGAAGCTCATGGGTGGGAAAGAAGTAAAATTGCGTCGATCCCTTCGGCATTCCCCCTTAAGGGGGCGCCTCAGGCGCTGGGGAATAAACCCAGCCCCGCCCACAGGGGAGCAGGTATTGCTTGGGGGATAGCCCCTTGGATATACGCTATTATTTATTACTTAACCTGATCCAGAATTATTACAGATTACAAAAACTCCTTTCAATCGAACCCACAAGGAAACACACACACTCTCTGACACACACACACACACACACATACACACACACATAATTTTCAAAGAAAGAATAACTTAATCAGTCATCCTTTTTTTTTTCATCTATTGTTTTTCTTTTCTTTTTTTTCTCCTTTTTTTTTTCATTGAATGTTAACATTGCTCTGTATATAATTTCATTTATTGATTATTATACATTGAGCTCTCTTTAGGGATTTAGAAGAAATGCTTGTATATATATTTACCAACCCCTCCGCACGAGCAGGATGCGTCCAAGGTCAATTTCTTAAGTGGAGTTTAACAGGTTTGAATTCAGAGTTTTCCATCTCCTAGACCGGTTGCCTAAGAAAGGTTAAAGAGCCCAGTCTGCCCTACTATTTAACAATAGTAGGATTCATACCTTTCCCAAGGGTATTAGCGCTAAGTGAAATGCAATTACCGCGTTCAGGATTTGAACTCGGGGCGACGAGTTTCCCATGACTTTAACCATTATACCACGCGCTTGATACAAGAAATGCTTGTATAAGTATATATGTTTGCACCTAAAAGAGCATACAGTATGGTCGATGATCCCAAATAGAATCATACCTTACTTAACGGTCATTTGGATTATATATATATATATATATATATATATATATATATATATTATATATATATATATATATATATATATAGACAATTCATTTACATTATTTTGAAAGTGAATGATACTCAGTAAGAGGAAATAAGATTGTCTCAAACCGGCGTCAGAGGTTTTTTTTTAAACTTATATTTCCCTAAAAGTTTCTGACTCTACTTTTAAAATGTTTTCATCAACAGGGATAAAGAAGAATTTCCTCCAGAAATGAAAGAGGTGAGAGAGGTTATGAATTTAAGTAGGAAAAGTAGATGCCTACTTAAGTTATTGTGTCTTTAATTATGTTTCCAAAGTATTTTCTTTTGTAATCCCTGTTATAGCCCAAAGCAAGTATTGTCTGTAGTATTTCAGGACATAGTACTCAATTCATAAAGACTTACAAAGGAAATAGAAACATATAACGAAACATATACATATACTCAAAATTACAAACCACCGTTATATATATATATATATATATATATATATATATATATATTATATATAACGCTCTTCTATATAAGGGATGGAGCACTCTGTGACGGCCTTTACACACAAAGCGATGTGTGTATTAAAACAGTTAAAATCCCCTCCCATTCTGTAAGTGAAGACAGTCTAATGGTAAAGGTGCCGGACTGACACCCAACCGATCCGATTTCAATTCTGGCTGTAGGTAGCTTACAAAATGTCTAGTCACACTGAAGAGACTTGATAAGTCGAAACATGTGTCTGTGGATGACCCTATATATATATATATATATATATATATATATATATAGAGAGAGAGAGAGATAGATAATATATAATATATATTAAATCGATAGAGTGGCCTATTGTCAGTATCAGCCAGACAATTAGGGAGTCTATTCCCTTTTCCATAGTGATATACCAGGGATACTGTTTGTGCGTCCCAGTTGGTGTGCCACAACTTCCATCACCTCTCCACACGCTGAGTTGGCGAGGACAGGTATTGAACCCGGACATTTATGGTTCCGAGCCGGATACTCTATTGACTGAGTTAAACCGGCCCTATATATATATATATATATTATATGCATGAGTGTGTTTGTGTATGTGTGCATAAAATTGTTCAAGATCCACTGATCGCTGATTGGTTCATGTAATTTAACGGCATATCAAACCGTCTTGTGTTATTGTTATGCCTAGAAGTTAGGAAATAATATACGCTGTGCGTCTATAATTACACTTGTGATTAACGCTATTAACGCTATTACTTATGTATGTCATTTATCAGTTTGACGTTTATATTTTTGGTTTAATTATTAAAGTTATAGTTATGGACCGGTTATACGGCCATAATCCTTTTTCTTTCCTTCCAACTTCTTCCTTCTTTTCCTTAGTTTATTCTTATAACTCTATATTTCATTCTTCTTCCTTCTCTTTTTCTCTTTTGATCCTTTCTCTCTTTTTCAATTTCTCTTTCCTCCCTACTTCTTCCTTCTTTTCCTTTGTTTATTTTTATAACTCTATATTTCATTCTTCTTCCTTCTCTTTTGATCCTTTCTCTCTTTTTCAATTTTCTTTCCTCCCAACTTCTTCCTTCTTTTCCTTTGTTTATTCTTATAACTCTATATTTCATTCTTCTTCCTTCTCTTTTGATCCTTTCTCTCTTTTTCAATTTCTCTTTCCTTCCAACTTCTTCCTTCTTTTCCTTTGTTTATTCTTATAACTCTATATTTCATTCTTCTTCCTTCTCTCTTTCTCTTTTGATCCTTTCTCTCCTTTTCAATGTCTCTTTCCTCCCAACTTCTTCCTTCTATTCCTTTGTTTATTCTTATAACTCTATATTTCATTCTTCTCTCTTTCTCTTTTGATCCTTTCTCTCTTTTTCAATTTCTCTTTCCTCCCAACTTCTTCCTTCTTTTCCTTTGTTTATTCTTATAACTCTATATTTCATTCTTCTTCCTTTTTTTTTTTTTATCCTTTCTCTCTTTTCAATTTCTCTTTCCTCCCAAATTATTTCTTCTTTTTTTTCTAAGGGGAAAGGTATAAGTATAATCTCTTCGAATTAAGAAATGTCGTCTACGTTGACATTTTCAAGTAGAACTTTCAGATTATCCACGTCCAAAAATCGGTTTATAATATGAGCATATTAAAATAACAAAAGATTACAAAAACAGTTAAATATGTTTAACATATTACAATGTTGTTTTTTTTTTCTCATCAACCGGGAATACGGTAGGACGAGTTGGATAAAACAGTTCAGCTATCGGTCATATAATATGTTAATCAGGCAGCCATGTTTTTCACTTCCTGTCTGTAATTTGCGACTGTGCATATCAGTGCCAACTTCTTTAGGGAGATTTATCTCCCCCAAAGAGCAAATATTCTCTATTCTATGAGGAAGTGCTTAACGGTGCATGTTTATCTAGTTTTTCGGTACTGTGTGTCCAGTGGTTTAAGCCATTGAACTGGTAATATATGTAATATGAGTGTGATACCAGGGGACACTTTCTCCAGGGAACACATGTCCCCTTAATTAAAAAAGGACAGGTGTAATGGACATATCCAATGCCCCCACCCCCGACGTAAACAGTTGATAATCTCCTGTGCCTTTTACGAAAGACCTGGATGGGACGAGACGTAATTTGCATTGGAACTGGGTGAGCTGTAATTTAAAAAAAAACATGCTATGGCAGAATGAACCAAGCGAGGGTCGGCGACAGAAAAATTCGCACTACTACTGTGATTGTTGGAGAGAAGGAAGTTGAAAGGAAAGAGATTAGCCCGGTGGCAGACCGGCTGTTGCAGGGAAAGGATTACTGTTGTTGATTGAAAAGACTCAAGTTCAAAAACTTTATTTTTTATTGACTAATGTTTGAGGTGCCTCTTAGGAGGAATGTCGAAAGGATACACGGAATTTTTACCACTGGCTTCGGTTGAGCTTCCCTATGTGCGTGGTTCCTCACTATAACGATCCTTGTGTTCAACTGCCATGGTGGGATGTCAGTAAATGTATAAACCGAATTATCCGCTCTTTTATGGACTAACAGGAGGAGCCGAAATCTACATTAGCTCAATTCGTGTTGCGAGAATCACTTATCACACGAGAACAGATTTTTTGATAATTGAGAAATGGACAATGCTTGTAATGAATAAATGGGGAAAAAAGAGAATGAAAAAAGGTAGCCGACGAGTAAAGTGTGAAAACGCTCGGAGAAAAAAAAAGAAAGCTACGGATTACAGTGAATATTAGAGAAAGGGAGAGAAAAGCCAGAAGGAGATACCTCAGAGGAACAAAGAAACAACTACAGGAACTTGATAAAAAGGAAATATTTTGGTAATCTCCAGTAAAATACTCCAGACGCTTCCTAAACTGGACAAGAAAATAGCCCAGAATCACGGGCCATAGACTAGAAAATTCATGATATTGCATTGAGTCTTACATAGAAACACCTAGGATCTACGACAGGAACTTAATAAAAAGGAATTTTGGTAATCTCTTGTAAGATACCTCATGCGCTTCCTAAACTGGACAGGAAAATAGCCCAGAAACACGGGCCATAGACTAGAAAATTCATGATATTGCATGAAGTCTTACAAAGAAACAACTAAGATCTACTGCAGGAACTTAATAAAAGGGAAATTTTTGGTAATCTCTTGTAAGATACTCCATGCGCTTCCTAAACTGGACAAGAAAATAGCCCAGAAACACGGGCCATATACTAGAACATTCATGGTATTGCATGAAGTCTTACACCTGAGTGGTGATGTGGACAAACTACATAAACAAGAAATGGGGACACACCAATATGCAAAAATGTGTGGATGTGACAGTTCAGGAAATCAAAGAATAATCACAAAATATCAAAGAAAGATTAATTACAGCTGCTAATAATCAAGATAATAAGGTGACAAACAGAAAAACAGGGACAGGGAGAACAAAAAGGGAATAAAAATCAACAATTTGGACACTTCATAAGACAAATGAAATAGGGGCAAACATTTTTTCTTCCGGATATGTTGCACGCAATACACAAGCACGCTAGCTTCGCTCGATAGAGCGATATATTTTTTTTCTCTCAGCACAGTATACAAAAGCAATACATGTGAAGACCAACTTTTAATCGACGGTCCCATAGGTCGTATCTCCACACACTATTATTTTTCTTGTGTAAAAAGAGAGAAACCATACACTAATCTCTGATCTATTTAATTATTTATTTCAAAATTTAACATTTACTTATTCAATGTGGAATACATATTATATGATTAAAATATTAAAATGTACCCGACAATGTGTAGAGAATAGGAAAACAACCTATTCCGAAAAAGATGATTTTTATTTATGGTAAAGTCGACGTTTAAACATTTCGGTTTATCTTAAACCTTCGTCTGAACAATAAAAATGAATGGAAAAAAAATATTGTATGAACAATGGTGGAAGTTCTTTTTAAAATGACAGGAGTTAAGAAATGTATTTAGAGAAAAAGCTCATAACTTTGTTCTATTATTTTGTGGTGTCTTGACGAAGGTGTAGCATAAACTGAAACGTTTAAACGTGGCTTTATCATATGAAATATTTTTCTCAATACATGTTATGTAAAGAAAATATTATAAAGACTAAAAAATGAACAGATGAATAGAGACACTCTTAAAAATGAGATTTTTGGGGGAAGAATTAATTTGCAAGAAGATACCGAGAATTGTTTGGTGTGAACAATTTAAAGAAATAACAGAGGTGTTCATTGATGGCTGAGGAGATTAGAGATCACTGGTGTTTGTACCCGTGGCTTTGGGGCAAAAATAAGCGGGAAATAATTGAAAAAGACATCAAGTAGAAATGTGTGGGTAATTGAAATAATCTTAAAATAAGGAAATCATAATGTTGGTATACTATATATATTATATATATATAATATATATATATATATATATATATAATATATATATATATAGCTAATTATAAATAAATCTTCAAATAAAGACGTCTGTATTACGTATTGGCAAAGATAGGGTGTTGACTTGAAATTCGGAAAAAAAGTACAGAATGTTTCATAAAAATATTACATCTCAAATGATTATATATATATAATATATATATATATATATATATATATATATATATATATATATATATATGGTGTGTAAAAAAGTATCGAGATTTTTTGTACTTTTTGACACACCTTGTATTGAGAAAAAAAACAACGTTCCATTCATTCTTCATTTCTATCTTGGCAAGTACCTTTAAAATCTGTACTTTTTGACACACCTTGTATTCTGAAAAAATAACGTTACATATATTGTTAATTTCTATCTTTGTAAATACAGCTTCAATTTCGATACTTTTTTGGCATACCTTTATATATATATATATAATATATATATATATATATATATATATATATATATATATATATTTGCTAATTATAAACAAATCTTTAAATAGAGACGTCTGTATTACGTGGTGGCAAAGATAGGAGTGATGATTTGAAATTAGGGTAAATTACAGGATGTTTCATAAATATATATTTCACCTCAAATGATAGAAACTTTTTTGAAACAACCTGTATTTATGTTAGAGATGGTCTAATAAAACTACCTAGTTTACACTCATATAATAAACGAAATTTTAACCACAAAAACAAGTGGTTGTTCAGTATACGAGATATGTTTATTGCTCGATTCGATGCGGGCATTTGCCAACTCAGCGCATGAGTAGCACAGCTTATATCTGTGTGGTAAACAGGAAGCAGATGGTTGATGTGGTGTTCTTCTTCAGATGAAAAAAAAACTCCCTGTTTTATCTCTAGTGAAAAAAGGATAGACCCCCTCGCTGTCAAACTAATACCGGAAATAAGCTACTGCCAATTGTACTATTAGATCCGGCATTAGTTTTACATTTCTTAGCAGAATGGAAAAATTGAAGCAAGATACAAATTTTTGCTGCAGAATTTAAATTTTATTGCAGTAACCATGTGACACAAATCACGCCTCCAGCACCCACATTTTACTTACACCACCCAAATCACCCCTCCAGCACCACAGTTTATTTACACCACCCAGATTACACCTCCAGCACCCACAGTTTACTTACACCACCCAAATTACACCTCCAGCACCCACATTTTACTTACAGCACCAGCAAACATACCTCCAGCACCCAAATCACGCCTCCAGCACCCACATTTTACTTACAGCACCCAAATCATACCTCCAGCACCCAAATCACGCCTCCAGCACCCACATTTTACTTACAGCACCCAAATCATACTCCAGCACCCAAATCACGCCTCCAGCACCAACATTTTACTTACAGCACCCAAATCATACCTCCAGCACCCAAATCACGCCTCCAGCACCAACATTTTACTTACAGCACCCAAATCATACCTCCAGCACCCAAATCACGCCTCCAGCACCCACACACATTACTTACAGCACCCAAATCCTCCAGCACCCAACACACAGCACCCACATCACGCAGCACCCGCAGTTTACTTAAAGCACCAAATCACCCCTCCAGCACCCACAGTTTACTTACAGTACCCAGATTTTGATTGAAACTCCCAAATCACCTAAATGTTACTTACAGTCACGAAATTCTGTTGCCACACCCACATTTTGATATAGCTCTCAAATTGTGTCACCACCCCCAAATAACAAAAAAAAAATCACCCAAATTTTCTTGCAGTACAAGAGTTTTGCTTGTAGAAGACGAACCATCGAAATTTTCCATGAAGCAGCAAAAAACGAACCATCGAAATTTTCCATGAAGCAGCAAAAATAAAATCTCTTTAGCTCAACCAATAAGCTAAATCATTGGCGATCAATTAAGCAACAGCAGGTATATTCAGCAGCCTGAGACCTTTGTTTATCTAAATGACTTGATTCGGCATTAAATGACCCGAAAATATTTGACATGCCGTTAAAAGAAAACAATAAAACAACCAATCAGGTAAAGTATATTTAAATATACTAACAGTGTATCCTTTTTCTTTATGGCCCAGGATTAAACTGCATCTAGTAGTGAGGTTTCAATTCTCGAGCTCCGAGAAGTGTGGAGTACCTTGTCATCACCATTACTCCCAGGTCCACCCTGACACAAGGTGATCATAGCTGTTATTGTTTCATCTAGGGATTAAAGTGAAGAAAGTGAGTTTACAAAAATATTATTTCTCTGATTTTTTTTTTAGATGAGGTTTGATAATTAGTATTATTTGTATTATTTTCTACTATTGTCCTGATCTTCATTGTTATCTGTTCAACGTTTCGGCCGAAGTGCCCTCTGGCCTTCTCCAGGTATTTCTTGTCGGACTCGAGAACCTTCTCGGACTGGTGAACCTTCTTTTCGAACTCGGTAACCTTCTTGTCGTAATCGGGAGCAATCACGGAACTTTGAACCTAACCCTTTATTCAGTTTACGACAAGAAGGTTCCCGAGTTCGAAAAGAAAGTTCTCCAGTCTGAGAAGGTCCCCGAGTCCGACAAGAAATACCTGAAGAAGGCCGGGGGGCACATCAGCCGAAACGTTGTACAGATAACAATGTAGATGAGGACAATAGTCCGAATAATACAAATAACACTAACAAAAATATGTTTGAAAATTTGAGTTGGAAAAAATACAATCGAGAATGAATACAAACATATTTTTAATACCAATAAAGAATTAATAGAATAAAACGACTTTGGCAGAATATAACCCAACGAGGGATGGCATGCCTTAAAATTCAAAAGAAGGAAAATAGAAAGACTTTCTCTTTAGCTCAACTAATAAGCTAAATCATATGGGGATTCTTTTTCGAGGAACGCCATGAAGAGACTTGCTCTGACAAGAATTGCAAATATGTGTCTAATTATAGATAATTCATTTAGACGTTTATTGATACTTTAAGATAGAAGTATCGATCCTCTAAATATAATAATAATCCAATGTTATTTATATATTCTTTCCAATTAAATGGCCGTTTTGCTTAGCGATGCCCACTTCACTTCTTCGGGCTCTCAAGCTAATGTAATGATTATTAATTATCTTCTTTTCATTTCTGAAGAGCAATGATCCC
>CM042158.1:33783530-33793530 GCA_023376005.1 Doryteuthis pealeii | reverse complement strand
CCTGCAGGAAGAGGTGCATGCGGATGCATAAAAAACACAACGGTGTTACTCATAGCTGCACAAATGGTTTCACTGCGTCCTCGGAGCATTAGTCTTGGGATTAGCTTCATATATCGATTTTTAAGTTCTGGTAAACAAGAGGACAACAACTGATATTATGTTACATAATTGATACAGAGTGTAGCGTGGATACAAAATGTTACGATTTGTGTAGCCATTTCTGTAGATGGGGCAGTTTTACAGGGGAGACCCTTGTAGCATAAAGGTTATTACTTTCTGGAAGTAGAAAGATGTAGTGTCAGTTTTAATCCTTGTCATCAGATCCGTGTTAAGGAGTCGTATATTCCTCGTCTGTTGGTCCGTGTAAAGGAATCGTATAATCCTCGTCTGCTAGTCCGTGTTAAAGTTGCAATCTTCATCACGTCTTATACCCAAATAGTCAAACACAAAATAACGGTTATAGAAAAAAAAAACCCAGGAAAGTTGATTGCCAATTTTGTCCTATATATATATATATACATGCTTTGTTTTAGAGAGGTATTTGTCTTCTTATAACTGCTTTACACACACACACACACACACACACACACACACATATATATATATATATATATATATATATATATATATATATATATATATATATATATATATATATATATATATATATATATTGAATACCCAAGTAAAATTAATAAAATACATATTTCGTATAAAATAATCCAAGGGTTGACATGTTCAAAATCCAACCAACCAACCAATGAACCAGTCTATTAGTGCCCCATCTATAGAATAAATTGAGCAAAAAGGATTTTTAAAAATGGAGCTTAAACAAAATGAATACCCAACAAGAATGAACAAAATAAAGACATATTTAGTATAAAACTAGAAGCGGCTACCCAGCATCGCCTGGGTAGAAGGGGGTGTCAAAAAGTTAATCTCACAGATCCATTATGATTGAATCCCGCGTTGGAAAATCGCAGGATGCCCCATTAAAATCTCTACGTAAAAAAACACCTTGTGTTGATCAAGACACTTTGAAAATAAAAATGAATGCCTCCTATTTAAAATACATGCAAAAAAAAAACAAAAAAACAAAACATGCTATTATCATTAAAATTTTATTTTTCAATTTCTTAACGAATATAAAACCTTCCTAATTTTTGCTCAAAAAACAAGCCCTGGTGATATTTAATGTGTATATATATTTACCTTGTCGTTAATTGTTTTATTTTCGAAATTTCCTCCGGACGTACAGATTCATACAACTGCCCTTTATATAGGTATAGATAGATAACTTAAGGGTTGACATGCCGTAAAATCCAGCCAACTTGACTTTGAAATTGGCATTCAGAATCCCGGTGTCTATTCTTCACTTTGGACACCTGCTACTGTAGTCGAGGGAAACAATATTTCATTCCAGAGTTAGGCCCATAAATAGCCAGACAGGTAGATACATGCTCACGTAGATAGATGGAGAGACCATTTTGAAGTTCCTCATACCCAATCCACCTTCCTTTTAAATCTATGTAAACATCAACATTTATTTGTCGTGTTTCTCTCTTAGTTGAGTCCAAAGGCGCAGTCCACTCAGGTAGGTTTAATTTGATTATCATGCTCTGTGCATAGCCATGAATAATGCATAGAAGGCGATCAATCTAGCTGTCTAATCGTTCTCATTCATCTTCGATCTCCAACAGATCCGACTCGCAAAACAATGCACACATCCCTCCTACTTAAGCAACAAGACCTAACACAGGCCGGTGGGGTAGATGCCACCAGAATCGAACGGCAACACACTATAATTGAAACACCGGGCAAAATTTTACAGTCCGTTCAATCGTAATTTGTTACTGCCAAATATCTGCTTATGGCTTTTGCATCTCACTTAATCCCTAAGGACATCCGTGAGGTGACACCTTGGGTGAAGGCGCATTTATCTACCAGTGACCCTGACAAGAGATGCGAGATCTTTTAGCAGAAGGTTTCTTCAACGCAAATGCTATAATTTGTTGCCGAAACTGAGGCGAGGACTTTGGCTACTTGCCATTTGCTCTGAATAATTTCCTCGTCAGTTAAATGGCCGACTGTTTGTTAACTAAAGCACTTCATAAGTACGGTTTAAACCTCATCAGATTTGTGTAAGACTCGCACACTATCTATATTATAATGATCTGTATCACTACACCCCCCAAACGGAGAGTGATACAACGTTGTTTTCGTCAGGACAACTTTATTTTCTCCGGTTGTCTTTATCGCTACCCCTGTATTACAGTTATGCAAGAGTAATAATAAACATTGTTCTAGACATTATGTTATATATATATATGTATATATATATATATATATATATATATATATATATATATATATATATATATTGAAAAGCCCAAAGGATGTTTACAAATGCATGGGCTCATCAGGAGAGAATGTGCAAACTGTTTCCTGATGAGCCCATGCATTTATAAACATCCTTTGTTTTTCAATATATCATATTCACACTGTCGATTGAGTTCCATTTATTTCTCATATATATATATATATATATATATATATATATATATATATATATATATATATATATATATATATATATATATATATATATATATATATATTCATATATATATATATATATATATATATATCATATATATATATTCATTATATATATATATATATATATATATATATATATATATATATATATATATATATATATATATATATATAAGAAAGTTGAAAAAAAAGTGTTCCAAAAATAGATGAATTTATTTATTGACGCTTAAACGTTTCGGTTTCTTTTAAACCTTCATCAGGATTGTATTATGGGGTGAAGAAATTGATGGATGTTTTATCTCCTGTCATCTATAACATACATCAATTTCTTCACCCCAATACATCCTGATGAAGGCTTAAAGAACCGAAACGTTTAAGCGTCGATAAATAAGTTCATCTTGTTTTTTCAAATTTCGTAATATTGTCGGATTTTATTTCCATATTTACTCCCCACCCCATATATATATTATTATAATATATATATATAATATATATATATATATATATATATATATATATAATATTGGTACCAGTATTAGAGGAAAAGAGTTAACAGTCTTAAGACTGTTAACTCTTTTCCTGTTAAATCATTTCCTCTACTAATACAACTATTATTATTTCATCATCATCATCATCACCATCATCATCATCATCATCATCATCATCATCCTATGTTTTTAATATATTGAGTATTTTGGGAGAATTTACTAATACCACTGCAACAGAAAAAATTAAAGTTGGAATTAGATACTATATATATATATATATATATATATATATATATATATATATATATATATATAAAGGTTTTACATATCTATTTATTTGGTGACAAATGAACAGTCGCAACCATATTGGTTTCATGCGTCAGTTATCATCAGGTGAACTAGTTTCAAATGTCATTGTTTCAAAGGCATTTGAAACAAGTTCACCTGATGATTGCTGACGCATGAAACCAAAATGGTTGTGAAAACCAAAAATGGTTGTCACTGTTCCTTTCTCACCAAATAAATAGATATGTAAAACCTTTATATATTTATTTTATTATATTATATAACAGCTCTATTTTATATTGAGCATTCTCCCAATAATAGTGCGTTTGACACACCGTTCCAGCGCCTCCCGTGACCGTGAAAAACATTCTCGACCACAGATGTTGCATTTGAAGGCTGTCCCTAAAGATGTTGATGTCCCGCTGCTTTGTTGTCGCTGCTTTCTTCTAGACTTCTTAGCTTCATGGTGTTGCGTCAGGGTGACTTCTGACATGAACAGTCCTCTACGGAGATAAAAGATAAAACCTAACAATTAGAAATCAATAATACCAAGCACATATTTATTAAAATCAAAATCTTAATATCAATATGCAAATTAGCCTTCTCGTTCACACTATATATATATATATATATATATATATATATATATATATAATTGCATGATATTAGTATATAGATATGTCCAACACGTCTAACTCCGGTTGGGTCCAGTGGCTTCAGCCCTGGACCTTACAAGCTAACATCGTTGATCCCAGTGGGCCACCCACCCCCAGGCAACACCTGTCCCCTTGATTTAAAGGGACAAGGCTGGGTTTAATGCCTAGTGCCTGAGGCGCCCCCTTGAGGGGGAATTTCACGGGATCAACGCATTTTTAGCACCCACCACACATGAGCTCCGGTTCGTGGGTGGTTTCACATTAATAGGACCTTGTGTCTAACCCGTACACGTGGGGTACGTGGTAAATATCTAGATATGGTCAACAGCATTAATGATATAAAACAAGTTTATTAATAATTGAGGTTTAAATAAAAATAAACTCGTGGAGAATGTGACGTTAATAACTAAGTGAATTGCGACGTGAGTAGTATTATAGTTTCGGTTACAGGGGGGAAAACACACAATCTCCATTATAATAAGAAATAAGATATCCTTCGAAATAGGTGATACCATAAGTTTTATATCAATCAAATAATTCATATATTCTTATATTACAACAAAATTGAAAAAATAGATTTTCTAGAAATACGTTCTTTCGCTATTGAATATTATTAAGTGGCGTATTTGTCGCCCCTCGTTGGCTTCCTTGATTCTTTATTTGGTTCTGATAATCTATACAAATGTTTCATATCGGAGTGCGCCCCAGGGAAGGATTGAAACCGAGATCTTTTGTTAGCATCTATCGAATTTTTCCTGACCGGTCAACGGCTTAATTGACAATGATTTTCTTAATAATCCGAATTTGTCTTCGTGAAATTGTCAAAGAGAGCCCCCACCCCTTCCCTTATGGTTACCCAAGTGGTTTGGTTTACGTCATGGCACATACACAGAGACAGAGACAGAGACACTAGTGTCAAAAAAGATGTTCGGTGTTTTTTTACTTCACAAGCACATATACATACAGACTAGCATAGACACTAAGAGCACACACAGCACTTATCTCTATCTCATTCGGTCTCAAACAGAAGGACAACCGGATACTAACCGGATACTTATACACACACACACACACACACATACATATATATATATATATATATATATATATATATATATATATATGTGTGTGTGTGTGTGTGTGTGTGTGTGTGTTAGTTTCTAATCAAAACTAGTTCTTCAATTATAGAAAGATATGAGCGAGGAAATAGACAATCTCATAAATTTCCTAATGATAAACTTACTTAAATTAAGCCAAACTACATACAAAAATCGATATATGTGTATCTAGCGGAATTACCTCTTCCCTCACTCAAGATCTCTGTCCCTTATATATATATATATATATATATATATATATATATATATATATATATATATATATATACCAAAAGTCCAGAGAAGAAATCTTCCTTACGACACAATAGTTTTATTTAAAAAAACTGTCGCAGTTTGAGAGTTCAAAGTGTGCTCTTAATGCTAGAGTCACAGAGCAAATATATAAGTAAAGAAATAACAAAAGACTTAGAGATTGAGCATTATAGCTCCCTGAAACAGACTATAATGCTCAATCTCTAAGTCTTTTGTTATTTCTTTACTTTATATATATATATATATATATATATATATATATATATATATATATATATATACGTGTATATATACATATATACACGTATATATATATATATATATATATATATATATATATATATATATATATATATATGTATATATATTATACTAAAGCTGAGCGAATCAATTTTTTATCTCATAACGGATTCTTCTATTTAGTTTAATGACACAAAATCATACTAAAATAATCCTTGTTTTTAGGATTGAGTTGTGTTTGAAAATATCCATTTTATGTAATTTGCAATTAAGTCAAAAACTGACACGTCCCTCACCTCACAGTTTATTACTTTACATCTTCTGTATGTATATCTTAATTACCTTCTCGTTATATGTTAGTTTCTCTGTCTGTGTAAGAGAGAGAGAGAGAGAGAGAGAGAGAGAGAGAGAGAGAGAGAGAGAGAGAGAGAGAGAGAGAGAGAGAGAAGGAGAGAGATTTAACTACTCCCTTAATTTGTATGTTATGTTTCAACAGCTGCGATGAGCCCGTAGCTTAATAAAATTCGATGATCCATTTCAAGTTACATTAGGTCAAACCTTCCCTTTCTTAGAAGTCTTACAAAATGAGTGTAAAGTTTTTTTAAAAACTTTATTGTCGTATGTTTTTTTAAAGATCTAATTCATTTTGCAAACTATTTTCCCTAATCCCAATTATCTACCGAGAACACAATAGGTGACGGGTTTCGTTTGTCTACAATATATATATATATATATATATATATATATATATATATATATATATGGAGATTGAAAAGTAAGTCCCTATTTTCAACTATTTTAATTTAAAAAAAATCTAACCCGGTGCCAATACTTTGTACTTTATTGAAGACTTGACTTTTATACAAGATGGGACTCTTCCAAATTTTGCTATTATTGTTCATAAATGGCTCAATCAGCATTTTCCTGCGAGATTGATGGGTAGACCTGGTCCGCATGAGTGAACAGTCAGAAGCTCTGATTTAACACCCTGTGACTTATGTCTTTGTGATTGGTTAAAGAAGCAAGTCTACAGTACGAAAGCAACGACTTTGGAAGAAATTGAAGGACGAATACGAGACTGTATAACTGCCATTTCGCAAGAGTTCCTGAGAATATCAATTGATGCGATTCCCGAGCGGCTTGAGATGCTGGAAGCATATACAAGTGCATATTTAGAATTTTGAATAAAACACCATGATCTGTGTTCTCATATTTATTTTTTATAAACTAATAAAGATTCAGAAATAAATTATATGATTGTTAAAATAGAGAATCACTTTACAATCACCAGGTACATATGAATGAAAGAATTAATGACTACTTCGTGACAATATGCAAGTATTTTTAGCCTGTCTATACCGAGCAGGATGTGACACAAGATCAACATATTTAAGCGAAGTACAGCTGATTTGAATAAAGTTTTGACCTTTCTAAGTCCATTTGTGTAAGGCCAAAGAGACAGTGTGTGTGTGTGTGTGTGTGTGTATGTGTGTGTGTGTGTGCGTGTGTGTGTGTGTGTGTGTGCATGTTTAAATTAGAAATTAGAATGCAATTGACAATGCAATGGAATAAGAGATGAAAATGATGTTTATTTACTTTTTTATTTTAGGTAAATAAATATCATTTTATCAGCTATTTCATTGCATTGTCAATTACCTTCTAATTTCTATCTTAAACACATACATACAATGCTTCAAGCAAACTATAAAACCCATATATATATATATATGTGTGATGTGTGTGTGTGTGTGTGTGTGTGTGTGTGTAGTCGTACAATACATCTTGTAGATGCATACAGGGGGGTCGTCAGTGATGCGATATCTTCATCGCCGATTTCGGGGTTTGGGGGCATCATATCGGCTCGGATAGCAACCCCAGCTTGAATCCGGTATCTTCAGGCTGACATCCAGTAAGCTACGTACTGCTAGTATTGACATTTTGCTTCAAATAAACTTCACAAGAATTCGAACTCTTAAATAGGAAAACCACAGTCAGTTTGAGCCAATGAAAAGCCCACCCACTACCATAAATATATATATATATATATATATATATATATATATATATATATATAATATATATATATAAAGAGAGACAGAGAGTGTGTGTGTATGGGCTAACAGATAGACATAAACGCAGAAAGAAATTTGACCATAGTGGAGGGAAAAGAGTTGCACCTATGCATTTCCTAAGTGCATTAACATAAGAGAGAAATTACACAGTCTATCCAAGAGTTGAACTTGTTCCGTCGATTATATATATATATATATATATATATATATATATATATATATATATATATATATATATGGTTGAAAATAGAGGAAAACTGGGTATAACAAAACAAACAACTAAATTCAATTGATTATTAATCTCGGTATTTAGTGAAGTAAGTCATATACAGATGTATGTATGTATATATGTATGTATATATCATTTATACCCTAGCATATATATGTGATATATATGTGCTTATATATATTGTTTACGTTATATATATACAATATATATATATATAATATATAATATATATATATATGTGTGTGTGTGTGTGTGTGTGTGTGTGTGTGTGCTTACTTAAATATACTTTTACGTTATATCTATACATATATATATATATGTGTGTGTGTGCGCTTATATATATTTTTTACGTTATACATACATATGCTTATATATATATATATATATATATATATATATATATTAGGTTATATATATATATATGTGTTGTGTGTGTGTGTGTGTGTGTGTGCTTATATATATAAATTTACGTCATATATATATATATATATATATATATATATATATATATAAACTACAAGTAATAATTAACCATGGACCTGATACTCAATCCTGTCTGGCCGCAGTGATTCAGACATTTTAAGACTTTACTATAAGCACTGCTTGTACACTCATTATTTATACATAAATCTGTTTGTGTACGGGCATCAATTATAGGCTAACCAGTAGGTTCACTCTTAGATTCAGCTGTTAACTGATGTTTATGAAGATTACTTGAGTGTTGTAAAGTGAGAGTTGAAGGATAGGCTGTGTCAAATTTCCCTAATGCAACGTGATTGTTTTCTTCGAAAATTGGTAATTGAAATCCTAGTCCTATTAAGTTTGTCGATTGCAACTTTGCTTCAGTGTCAAAGAAATATAAATACCAGTCAACAAAAGGGTCCTTGTTCATGTTGTAAGGGCCATCTCCCTTGTCTGAGGGTTTTGGTATATCTCCGGTGTCTGGAGACCCTTTTTGGTCACGTGACACAGGAACCCAAGGAGGGAACCCTCTTCTTCTGATGCCACTGAAAAAGCCTGGACGTGCTTGTCACCTCTCTCCAGCAGACACCTATGGTGCATGCCAGACGCCACAGACACGACACTGCTCACAGTAAGTGGTTTCCACCTATTTTGTCTATGAATACTACTGTGTATGTTTGGACACTTGTGACTTTCTATAGTCTGGGGAACTTCGTTCCCCTATACATGTTGTAATATAGTCTTATAAACGTAACTAACGTGTTTGTCGTTTTCCTAACCGAAGTGTTCCGCATTGAGTACTTATCTTTTAAGTAACCCAATGTTTTATAAGAACCAGAGTTAATACTCTGTGAACCTCTTATAATGTGTTTGACACTACGTTTTACAAGTAAACACTACTGAGAAGGATTGCAAGTGACGCTACATACTTAGAATGAAAGGGACTAATCCGATCTCCCTGACAAGCTAAAGAGACGATTCTTCCAGGCTGTGGTTGTGTCGATGCTACTGTATGGCTGTACCACCTGAACTCTAACGAAGCGCCTCGAGAATAAAGTAGATGGGAGCTGCACAAAAATGCAGCGAGCGGTCCTGAATAAGTTGTGGAAGCAGCACGCCACAAAGATGCAGCTGAATGGTCACCTGCCCCCCATCTCATAAACCATACGAGTAAGACGTGCTAGGCATGCGAGACACTGCTGGAGAAGCAGAGATGAGCTCGTAAGCGAAATACTACTGTGGAAGCCAGCACATAGGCACGCTAATGTGGGCCGCCCAGCCAGAACCTACATTGACCAACTATGTAAGGATGCTGGCTGCTGCGCGGAGGAGCTCCCAGAGTCGATGAATGATAGGGAAGGTTGGCGAGAGATCGTCATGGATATCCGTGCAAACTGCGCGTCATGATGATGATGAAGGGGTTTGGGGTGTTTTAAAGGTTTAAAGGTATCTGGATATTCTTGGTGCGTGTTCCTAGGGTTTTCGCTTTCAACCCCCATCTCATTTGGTGGTCGCGCAGAAAAGGATGGAATTTAAGGAAGGAAAAAGAAAGAGACAGAAGCAGGGACGCGTTTTATGATTTAGGCATTATTTAGCCATAGTCGCCTGTGGTAAGGGGATATCCCATTAGCCAGTAGGG
>CM042158.1:33761030-33778530 GCA_023376005.1 Doryteuthis pealeii | reverse complement strand
TAGGGTTGGGGTTGGGGTTAGGCTTAAGGTTAGGATTCTGTTTTTTATGGGGCACCCTGTACCGGGTAACCCAGAAAAACACAGAACCCAAATTATTTATTTATTTTACCATTAAACTAACCCTAAACCCTAAACCCCAACCCTAACACTAAACCTCAACACTAACCCTAACCCTAACCCTAAACCTAAACCTCCTACTTAAAATTAACAGTTTTATTACAAAATTTGTGGGTTTTGTATTTTTCTGGGACACCCTAATTTACTAAAAAAAAATTCATAATTACCCGCGTTCTACAGGATTCCAAAGAATTGAACAGAATCCAAACTGAATATCGACTTGGTTTTACCAACAGAGGAACTAAACGCCTAAAATGGTGACCAGAATTATAGCAACCGCAATGTTATCTTGGCTGATAAAACACGCTGTATTTAAAGTAAGATAATGTCTTGAAAATTATTGATTAGTTGCGGAAAAGTTTAAAGTTACCAAAATGTCAGTTGGTCAAGCTATAACCTGTTGGTCAGTTTTTAAGCATTGGTGTATTTAGACTATCACTGGTCTCAGTCATCACGATCATGTCCACTTGATTCATCTTCACTTTCCCCGGGAGAATCGCCCTGCCAGAGGACATTTCAAAAATGAACACTGCTTAGACAAAGAAGACGGTTGGAGTGATGCCCGATCGTTCAAAGTGTAGTCAGAGACAGCTGACAACACACGCTACGTCACTGAAACGTCACGCACACAGCCGAATGATATTTTCGGAGTTGTTTTCTAACGTAGATCTAACCAATCACGTTGCTTGAAATAAAATTCTAGCATCGAGATAATGACAGCACCAGTCGCATTGCAACGGGACCGCAGGAAGTAGGTTGTTGTCAGGGAGGGATGACAAGTTCTCAGCTCGACCAATAGTGTAATAACATAAAGGAGGCACGTAGTGTGTTATGGTTATCGGCGTAGGGAATGGACACGGCGAACCGAGGTCGAATCCTTTATGATATTGTTTTCATTTTACATTGTACTAATATCCCTGATAAAGTTATCTATTCAACTATTTTTCTTCAGCTAGAAATAAATAGTAGAACATACTGGTGTTTATAAACTTGCTATAGCAACCGGTGCAGGGGAAGGAACACTGAATAAAAATCTGTCAAATTCCGTGTGGAGAGGTTGCTGAATTCAGAATTAAAAAATTGTCCCAGTGTCGCACCCAGCCAGTGTGGAAAGGTTGCTAAATTCAGAATTTAAAAAATGGTCCCAGTGTCGCGCCCAGCTCGTGTGGAGAGGTGGCTGAATTCAGAATTAAAGAATTGTCCCAGTGTCGTGTCCAGCTCGTGTGGAGAGGTTGTTAAATTCAGAATTAAAGAATTGTCCCAGTGTCGCGTCCAGCTCGTGTGGAGAGGTTGCTAAATTCAGAATTAAAGAATTGTCCCAGTGTCGCGTCCAGCTCATGTGGAGAGGTTGCTAAATTCAGAATTAAAGAATTGTCCCAGTGTCGCGTCCAGCTCGTGTGGAGAGGTTGCTAAATTCAGAATTAAAAATTGTCCCAGTGTCGCGTCCAGCTCGTGTGGAGAGGTTGCTAAATTCAGATTAAAGAATTGTCCAGTGTCGCGTCCAGCTCGTGTGGAGAGGTTGCCAGAATTAAAGAATTCAGAGAGGTTAAATTCAGAATTAAAAAATTGTCCCAGTGTCGCGCTCAGCTCGTGTGGAGAGGTTGCTAAATTCAGAATTAAAGAATTGTCCCAGTATCGCGTTTAGCTCGTGTGGAGAGGTTGCTAAATTCAGAATTTAAAAAATGGTTCTAGTGTCGTACCCAGCTCGTGTTCTCCACTAAATTCAAAATTAACAAATTATCCCAGCTATCGCGAAATAGTTGGACAGTCTTGACGTTTTAGTCTTGGTTAGGCAACTACTCTAGGATAAGGAAAACTTTGAATTCGAAAAAGCAATTCTCCGTTCTAAAAACTATCTTTTGTCACATCCAGAGTGTGGTAGAGGACGCGCTTATGTGGTGAGGTTATGAGAAATGCAAATAGCAAAAACCTTGTTGGAGATTTGAACCCACTTCACCGAGACCAATACTTACAATGATAACCTGTCCTGGGCATGACTCCAATGTTGAAGCTTCAATTTTGGAACTCGGGGGCGTGTAGAGTATCCCTTCATCACCATTACTCTCAGGTCCACTCTGACCCGGAGTATCTGCTGATACTATATATATATATATATATATATATATATATTACATAATGTGTTATTATATCACAGGCCCTTCTAGTGTTACATAATCTATGTGGTGGCATAGATTATTGGCAAGACCCTGTAATTCTGCAGGGATAGTTTTTTTTCATATCACGGTCGGCAGTTTTCCATGGAATAATACAAGTAAGACGGGAAATCCCTTACGTCATGTGATTTTGAATTAGTTAGTCAGTTGACAGCGAGACTTCGGTTGAGAGAGATGCCTCTTGCTTTGGCTCTTGGCTCCATGCGTATATATATATTATATATATATATATATATATATATATATATATATATATATATATATATATACCAACCCCTCCGCATGAGAGGATGTGACACAAGGTCAATTTCTTAAGCGGTGTTCAACATGTTTGAATTCAGAGTTTTCCTTCTCCTAGACTGGTTGTCTAACCAAAGGTAAAGAGCCCAGTCTGCCCTACTATTTATCCATGCCTGGATTCAGAGTAGGATTCATACCTTTCCCAAGGTAATTAGCGCAAAGTGAAATGCAATTACAACATCCAGGACTTGAACTCGGGCCGACGAGTCCATTTCCGATGACTTTAATCATTACACCACGTGCTCGCTATAGTACGTATATAACAGTTTCATTAACTTGAATTTCGTGCATAGCTCGAACGGTATGATGAAATCTTTGCTTCAGAAAATTAATATTTTATACCAATTTCAAATAGTCGCCATGAGGATATATAAGATCTATATGATTAAATGAAATACTTTATTATCTTCGTGGCATAAAACTCTTCAGTTTAAAATAAGCTAAGTCGCCGTAAAAGAATAAGATAAGGCGTCAGTGCCACAATACAGTGTACCGAAGAGGTTGACACACTTTTTGGATTATTATTATTATTATTATTATTATTATTATTATTATTATTAATTTCAAGATATCTTGTGTTGTTTCAAGCGATGAACGATACAGAGCAGCTGTTAAAATTTCCCAAGGTAGTGTTACTTATTTTGCTAGATATGGGTAATAATTCCTAAGTGCAAACAAAGTGCCCGTTTTTTGTTTTTTTTGTTTTTCTTTTTTTAATAAACGTAGAAGATTTTGTTTGTGAAATCCGGAAACCTATCGATTAGGATTGAACATTTATTTCCGTTTTGTGCAGGGATACATAATAGAATGTGATTGATGCAAATATATTGACTAAGTATTTTTGGTTTGTTTTGTTTTGCGGCATATCAACCTCATTGGGTCATTTAATGCCGATAAAGTTTTGAAATAAATCAATTCTTAATGGATAATGCATTTTTTTTATAAATACATTTTTCTATTTAACCCATAGATGGGACCTTAACAGGTACTACCACTCCGGGTCAGAGTGGACCAGGAAGCAATGGTGATGAAGGGGTGCTCCGCATTCCCCAAACCTCCAAAACTGGAACCTTACCATCAGATAGAGTTTAACGTCATTCCCAGAACATGTAGACCCGCAGCCACCGCCTTCTAGCACCCATATGATAAAAAGGGTTGGGGCTTGCCATAAGGGCAATACGGTTGAGAAAATCATATAGGTGCTAGGGCTTGACATGACCAGCCAATTGATCGGAGGGGGCCTCTCCGACCGCCCGTCTAGCCCAAGATAGGGCCAAAGTGGAGTATTGCATGAATTGCTCATCCACCTGGGCTCTATCCTTAAGCATCAAGGGTTGCTACCCACGGCCAACAGGTGGCCCCGTTGGGGGAGTCTTACCCCTCTGCAGAGGTGCAGTCGGTGCATTCTAACGCCCCAGCCGACAGGGCGGTTACTAAGTATTGTTCTCAAATATATACACAAAGTGAGTCAAAGAAAGTATCGAAAATTTTTGTACTTTTTGACACACCTTGTTCTCTGAAAGAAAAAAATAAATATTAATCTTGGCTAGGTGACCAGTCTAGGAGAAAGAAATTTCTGAATTCAAACCTGTTAAGCTCCGTTTGAGAAATTGATCCAGTGTCGCATCCTGCTCGTACGGATGGGTTGGTAAATATATAAATATAACACAACACACGATGGTAAATCGAAGTTTAGTTCAGACGTTACAAAAAATGTTTTAAAAAATGAACGTCATGAATAAAACAAAGATAAATAAATCCGGTTTCTATTAAATTAACTAAATATCATGGACACGACGTAATTTGAATGTAATACTTTACTCACGATCTAGTTATTTCAAAATGGCTTACGTTCTCTTCTGGCTAAACTATTATATATATATTTACCAACCCCTCCGCAGGAGCAGGATGTGATACAAGGTCAATTTTTTAAGCGGAGTTCAACAAGTTTGAATTCAGAGTTTTCTTTCTCCTAGACCGGTTGCCTAACCAAGGTTAAAGAACCCAGTCTGCTCTACTATTTATCCATAGCTGGAGGGAGAATAGGATTCATACCTTTCCCACGGGTATTAGCGCTAAGTGAAATGCAATTACCACATCCAGGATTTGAACTCGGGGCAGCGAGTCCATTTCCCATAATTTTAACCATTAAACCACGCGCTTCCATAAAACTATCATATAAGTTTATCATATTTTACTAGTACAGTCTAACCTCTTATCAACGGACCCTCCCATCAACGGACTTCGGTTTGTAACGGACACAATCCTACCAGCAAAATACCCCCCCCCCAAAAAAAAAAAAAAAAAAAAATTTTTTTTCAAATAGTCAGTGATATTTGACTTCGAAGCAGGACATACAGTTGCTGCTGAGCTCGATAACACATCCGCGCGGAAAAAAAAACATGGGCTAAATAAAGAAGCTTGCTCAGACAACAAAAATGTATTGTAGTTCATTTGATTAAACACAAGCAAAGCCCAACAGAAGCTCTTAGAAGAACTAAACTCCCTTAGTTATAAGTCAAGTCAACTAGATGAAATTTCGGCCAAAGAAGAAGAGGAAGCAGTAAGCAAAAATGAAGTAACAAAGTAAGTCTCCATATCTATCATTTCTCTCTCTCTAATATATCTCTCTATATTTACTGAATATATTTATTGATACCATATATACACAATTTTATATTATCGACATTATTATCACTAGCAAATATATGCATGTAAATATTTAAGTTTTAATATAATCAAATATATTAAATTAGAAAGGCTAATGAAACTAAATAAAAATGCAGATAAGAAGATTTGAAACAGAGTGTGTGTGGGGGGGATAATCAACAAAAAGCGCAACTGAAACATACTCTTCTATCACTCCCGTCTTTCCTTGCCAAACTTTACTAATTTAATTATTTAGTTAATTTAGTAAGTAAATAATTAAATTACAGTTATTTCATCTTATCCCCGAGATTTTTGCTCATTAAGATAAAAACCAAACAATTAGAAATCAATAATACTAATAAGATATTTACTAAAATCAAATTTTGTAATATCAATATGCAAGTTAGCCTTCCCGTTTATTCTGGAAACAGCTATTTTGTTTTATATATAAATACAATTGTTATTAGTATGTAAACCCGCCCAACAGGGTGGGGGTCCAGTGACTTCGGCCCTGGATCTTTACGAGTTAATAGCGTCGATCCCAGGGGGCTATCCCCCCAGGCAACACCTGCCCCCTTGATTTAAAGGGGCAGGGCTGGGTTTATTGCCCAGTGCCTGAGGCGCCCCCCTTGAGGGGGAATGCCGACGGGATCGACGCAATTTTTCACCTGCCACCCCATGAGTCTCGGCTTGTGGGTGGTCCCACATAAATAGGGCCTTTGTGCCTGACCCGTACAAGTGGGGTACGTGGAAAATATCATGTAAACCCGCCCAACGGGTGGGGATTGCTATAATTAACGGCATCGATCCCACGGGGCCATCCCCCCAGGCAACACCTGCCCCCTTGATTTCAAGGGGCAGGGCTGGGTTTATTGCCCAGTGCCTGAGGCGCCCCCTTGAGGGGGAATGCCGACGGGATCGACGCAATTTTTCAGCCGCCACCCATGAGCTTCGGTTTGTGGGTGGTCCCACGTTAATAGGGCCTTGTGCCTAACCCGTACAAGTGTGGTACGAGGTAAATACAATGTACATAAGGACAACAGGATTAATAATATAAAACAGTTTTATTGATAATTGAGGTTTGAATGAAAAATAAAATCATGGAGAATGTGACGTAAATATCAAAGGGAATTGTGATTTGAGTAGTGATATAGTTTCAGTTACAAACACACAATCTCCATTATAACATTATTATAACTACTGCTATTTGCTACAGTTGTTTTATGACTCAGATATTTTCCCTACTGATCTACGGACATTAACAGACATATTGGTCAGTTGATTAGAGGTTCGTCTGAATTTGCAACTAAAAAAAAAAAAAAAAACTGGTGTAGTGTCTAACATTCTGGACTGTGATATAGTATTGAGTTAATACTATTACTACGTTTAATATTACTACGTTTATTATTACGTTTACTTTCGAATTAATACCCTTAGTGGTGTAATAGATATAGACAGGATATTACCGTGGAAAACGGGCTCGGCAACATGAGATCAAATCCTGGGCGAATCGGTTTGCATTTCACATAGCGATGATACCATTTGGAAAAGTAAGCAGTCAGCTAGACTGGGGCCTTTAAATTTGGTTAGGCAACAAGTCTAGTAGAAAAAGTGTGAATTAAAAGCTGTTAAACTCCACTTACAAAATTGACCACGTGTCCCATCCTACCAATGCAGAATAGTTGCTAACTATAAATGAGAGAGAGAGAGAGGGGGGGGAGTATGAGCATACTAAAATAGACAGATTGATATGAATAGGCTAGGATATATATATATATATATATATATATATATATATATATATAGTGAGAGAGAGAGAGAGACAGACAGACAGAGACAGAGACAGAGATAGAGAAAGACACAGAGACAGAGACAGACAGACAGACAGATTAGCATTTATCATAGAACTAATAGCCTTGAGAAAGATATACACCCAACTTTTCTCCCTCCAGCTATGGATTAATAATAGGGCATACTGGGATCTATAGGCTTTGTTAGTCAACCTTTCTAGGAAAAGAATCAAAATCTGTTAAAGTCAGCTTAAAATATTTTGAAAATATGTATAATGCTCTGAGAAAAGATATGACCTAACTCCTCCCCCAGATATGTCTTCACACACACACACACACACACACACATATATATATATATATATATATATATATATATATTTATATATATATATATATGTGTGTGTGTGTGTGTGTGTGTGAGTGTATTTCGTTTTTTTCTTCGCCTAACAGTTTGTATAAGGTGGCCAAGGAGTCACAAATTAACGCTATGGGAAATGCAAAGAACATCGTCCAAAATCTGAACACCTCTCGACCTGTCTATTTCGTATCTTACACTCATGACCTTATGGCAAACTATGTATATTGTGTAATGGATTTCCTATCTTACGTAATTCTATAATCAGAAATATATGATATATGTTCCCTCGGTGACTTCTTGGGCACCCTGTAATTGTGTGTGTTTAATTTCAGTTACTTTTCAGTCATCTATACACATATAAAGGGCAGTTGGTGTGTATGCATGTATGTCCAGATGAAACCATGAAAATAATACAATTATCGACAAAATAAATATATATATACACACATTTAATATCATCGGTTCCTGCTTTTTGTGAAAAAATGATGAAAATCTTATGTATATTCGAAGATATTTAAAAATCAAAATATACATAGAAACAGTATTGAAATTTTTTCTTAAAAATGTCCAGCATTTGTAAATCCGCATCATATGACCTTTAGGCACCCCTTTTGCGATCTCAATTCGTGGGGACACTTTTCTCATTTACACCGTCAAAATCCGGTTGTTTGTTAGGGGTTAGGGTTAGGGTTAGGGGTTAGGATTAGGGTTAGGGTTATGGGTTAGGTTTAGGGGTTAGTTTTATAATTAAAAAAAACTCTAAAACATCGTCTGATAACAATCAACCGGATTTTGACGGTGTAAATGTAAAAAAAATGTCCCCACGAATCGAGATCGTAAAAGGGGTGCCTAAAGGTCATATATCCGTAAATCATAAAAGTAAACAAATCAATACACTTGGGTTTATTTGCCCTCCTCTACACAGGCGATGCTGGGTTGTATGACGATTAAAATACGAAAAAAAAAAAAAAAACAGACTCTCATGGACCTTGACAGGAAGAACCCGTTTGTGCATGTCCGACAAAAGGGACTGACTCCTACCACCAAAATAATACCTCGGAAATTCGAACTTAGGACGCAACTGAGTGTAGCTCGTTTCCTAGCCAGAGGTTATCCCTCGCCACGGTCGACTATGCCCTGTTCAATAAAGCCTGAGTCATAAAAACTACCTCTTGCCTTTGTCTCTTTCCTTTTTCGTGCCTTTTCGTTCCTAAGTTCCATTTCAGCGTACCAACCCACAAGAACGACGAATATACTTTTACTGGGTATAAGATATAAGTACAAACGAACTTAACTTATTCCCATAGTAGCCACCTCTTAGTATCAAAAGGAAAGGTACGCTGAATGGAACTTTAGGAACGAAAAGGCACGAAAAGAAAGAGACAAAAGGCAAGAGGTAGTTTTTATGATCAGGCTTTATTGAACAGGGCATAGTCGACCGTGGCGAGGGGATAACTCTGGTAGGAAACGAGCTACAACTCAGTTGCGTCCTAAGTTCGAATTTCCGAGGTATTTTTTGTGGTAGGGAGTCAGTCCCTTTTGTTCGGACATGCACAAACGGGTTTTCTGTCAAGGTCCAATGAGAGTCTGTTTTTTTTTTGTTTTTTTTCGTTTTTTTAATCGTCCATACAACCCAGGCATCGCCTGTGTAGACGGAGGGCAAAATAAACCAGTGTATTGATTTGTTTTACTTTTATGATTTTACGCGATTATGAACTTTAGCACCCCCTTTTACGATCTCGATTGTGGGGACATTTTTTTTAACATTTAACACCGTCAAATATCCGGTTGATTGTTTTATCAGACGATGTTTTAGAGTTTTTTTAATTATAAAACTAACCCCTAAACTAACCCATAACCTACCTCTAAATCCTAACCCCTAACCCTAATCCTCTACCCCTAACAAACAACCGGAATTTTGACGGTGTAAATGAGAAAAAGTGGCGCCCACGAATTGAAGATCGCAAAAGGGGTGCCCTAAAAGGTCATATGATCGCGGATTTACAATGCTGGACATTTTAAGAAAAATTTCAATACTGTTTCTATGTATATTTTGATTTTTTATATCTTCGAATATACATAAGATTTTCATCAATTTTTTCACAAAAGCAGGAACGATGATATTAAATGTGTGTTATATATATTTATTTTGTCGATATTGTATTTATTTTCATGGTTTATATCTGGAACATACATGCTACACACCAACTGCCCTTAATATTTGTATAGATGAACTGAAAGTAACTGAAATTAAACACACACAATTACAGGGTGCCCAGAAGTCACCGAGGAACATATATATATATTTCTGAATATAGAATTACGTAAGATAGGAAATCCATTACACATATACATAGTTTGCCATAAGGTCAAAGCGTGTAAGATACAAATAGACCAGGTCCGAGAGTGTTTCAGAATTTTGGACGATGTTTCTTTGCATTTCCCATAGCGTTAATTTGTGACTCCTTGGCCACCTTAATACAAACTGTTAGGCGAAGAAAAAAACGAAATACACACTCACACACACACACAACACACACATATATATATATAATATATATATATATATATATATATATATATATATATGTTGTGTGTGTGTGTGTGTGGTGGTGAAGACATATTGGGGGGAGTTAGGTCCATATTCTTTTCTCAGATGCATTATACATATTTTCAAAATATTTTAGCTGACCTTTAACAGATTTTGATTCTTTTCCCTAGAAAGGTTGACTAACAAAAGACTATAGATCCCAGTAATGCCTATTATTAATCCATAGCTGGAGGAGAAAGTTGGGTGTATATCTTTCTCAAGGCTATTAGTTCTATGATAAATTTCTAATCTGTCTTGTCTGTCTGTCTCTTGTCTCTGTGTCGTTTCTCTTATCTTTCTCTTCTCTGTCTGTCTGTCTCTTCTCTCTCTCACTATATATATATATATATATAATATATTATATTATATATATATATCCTGCCTATTCATATCAATTGTCTATTTTAGTATGCTCATACTCCCCCTCTCTCTCTCTCTCATTTATAGTTAGCAACTATTCTGCATTGGTAGGATGGGCACGTGGTCAATTTTGAAGTGGAGTTTAAAGCTTTTAATTCACACTTTTTCTACTAGACTTGTTTGCCTAACCAAATTTAAAGGCCCCAGTCTAGCTGACTGCTTACTTTCCAAATGGTATCATCGCTTATGTGAAATGCAAACGATTCGCCCCAGGATTGATCTTGTTGCGCGAGCCCGTTTCCACGGAAATATCCTGTCTATATCTATTACAACCATAAGGGTAAATTAATGAAAGTAAACGTAATAATAAACGTAGTAATATTAAAACGTAGTAATCGTATTAACTCATATACTATATCACAGTCCAGAAATGTTAGACACTACCACCAGTTTTTTTTTTTTTTTTTTTTAGTTGCAAATTCAGACGAACCTCTAATCAACTGACCAATATGTCTGTTAATGTCCGTAGATCAGTAGGGAAAATATCTGAGTCATAAACAACTGTAGCAAAATAGCAGTAGTTATAATAATGTTATAATGGAGATTGTGTTGTTTGTAACTGAAACTATATCAAACTACTCAAATCACAATTCCTTTGATATTTACGTCACATTCTCCAATGATTTTATTTTTCATTCAAACCTCAATTATCATAAAACTGTTTTTATATTATTAATCTGTTGTCCTTATGTACATTGTATTTTACTCGTACCAACTTGTACGGGTTAGGCACAAGGCCATTAACGTTGGACCACCCACAAACCGAAGCTCATGGGTGGCGGCTGAAAATTGCGTCGATCCCGTCGGCATTCCCTCAAGGGGCGCCTCAGCACTGGGCAATAAACCCAGCCCCTGCCCCTTGAAATCAAGGGGGCAGGTGTTGCCTGGGGAATGGCCCCGTGGGATCGTGATGCCGTTAATTATAGCAATCCCACCCGTTGGCGGGTTTACATGATATTTCCCACGACCCCACTTGTACGGGTCGGCACAAAGGCCCTATTTAATGTGGGACCACCCACAAGCCGAGACTCATGGTGGCAGGTGAAAAATTGCGTCGATCCCGTCGGCATTCCCCCTCAAGGGGGGCCCCTCAGGCACTGGGCAATAAACCCAGCCCTGCCCTTTAAATCAAAGGGGGCAGGTGTTGCCTGGGGGGATAGCCCCCTGGGATCGACGCTATTAACTCGTAAAGATCCAGGGGCCGAAGTCACTGGGACCCCCACCTGTTGGGCGGGTTTACATACTAATACATTGTATTTATTATAACAAAATAGCTGTTCAGATAAACGGGAAGGCTAACTTGCATATTGATATTACAAAATTTGATTTTAGTAAATTCTTATTAGTAATTATTGATTTCTAATTGTTTGGTTTTTTATCTTAATGAGCCATCTCGGGGATAAGAGAATAACTGTAAATTAATTATTTACTTAACTAAATTAACTAAATAATTAAATTATAAGTTTGCAAGGAAAACGGGGTGATAGAAGAGTATGTTCCAGTTGCGTCTTTTTGTTGATTATCCCCCCCACACCACACTCTGTTTTTCAATCTTCTATCTGCATTTTTATTTAGTTTCATTAGCCTTCTAATTTAAATATATTTGATTATATTAAAACTTAAATATTTACATTGCATAATTTGCTAGTGATAATAATGTTCATATATAAAAATTGTGGTATATATGTTCCATAAATATATTCAGTAATATAGAGAGATATATTAGAGAGAGAGAAATGATAGAATATGGAGACTTACTTTGTTACTTCATTTTTGCTTACTGCCTTCCTCTTCTTCTTTGGCCGAATTTCATCTAGTTGACTTGACTTATAACTAAGGGAGGTTTAGTTCTTCTAGAGCTTCTGTTGGGCTTTGCTTGTGTTTAATCAAATGAACTACAATACTTTTTGTTGTCTGAGCAAGCTCTTTATTTAGCCCATGTTTTTTTTTCCGCGCGGATGTGTTATCGCTCAGCAGCAACATGTATGTCTGCTTCGAAGTCAAATATCCTGACTATTTGAAAAAAATTTTTTTTTTTTTTTTTTTGGGGGGGGGGGATAATTTTTGCTGGTAGGATTGTGTTCCGTTAACCCGAAGTCGTTGATGGGAAAGGGCGTCCGTTGATAAGAGGTTTAGAACTGTACTAGTAAAATATGATAAACTTATATGATAAGTTTTTATGGAAGCGTGTGGTTTAATGGTTAAAATTATGGGAAATGGACTCGCTGCCCCGAGTCAAATCCTGGATGTGGTATTGCCTTTCACTTAGCGTTTTTCTAATACCCGTGGGAAAGGTATGAATCCTATTCTCCCTCCAGCTATGGATAAATAGTAGAGCAGACTGGGTTCTTTTAACTTTTGGTTAGGCAACCGGTCTAGGAGAAAGAAAACTCTGATTCAAACCTTGTTTGACTTCCGCCTTTAAAAAATTGACTCTTGTATCACATTCCTGCTCCTGCGGAGGGGGTTGGTTAAAATATATATAATAATGTTTAGCAGAACGAGAACGTAAAGCCATTTGAAATACTAGATTCGTGAGTAAAGTAATTACCATTCAATTACGTCGTGTCCATGATATTTAGTTTAATTTAATGAACCGGATATTTATCTTTGTTTTAGTTCATGACGTTCATTTTTTAAAACATTTTTTGTACGTCTGAACTAAACTTCGATTACATCGTGTGTTGTTTTTTAATTTATATATTTACCAACCATCCGTACGCCGCAGGATGCGACCTGGATCAATTTCTTCAAAACGGAGCTTAAACAGGTTGATTCAGAAATTTTCTTTCTCCTAGACTGGTCACCTAGCCAAAGATTTAATATTTATTTTTTTCCTTTCAGAGATACAAGTGTGTCAAAAGTACAAAATTTCGAACTTTCTTTGACTCACTTTGTGTATATATTTGAGAACAATACTTAGTAACCGCCGCTGTCGCTGGGGCGTTAAATGCACCGAACTGCACCTCTGCAGAGGGTAAGACTCCCCCAACGGGGCGCCCCTTGTTGGCCGTGGGCTAGCAACCCTTGATGCTTAAAGGATAGAGCCCAGGTGATTGGAGCAATTCATGCAATACTCACTTTGGCCCTTCTTGGGCTAAGACGGGCGGTCCGGAGAGGCCCCTCCGATCAATTGGCTGGTCATGTCAAGCCTAGCCCGTATATGATTTTCTCAACCGTTTGCCTTTGGCAAGCCCCAACCCTTTTTATTCATTTGGGTGACTAGAAGCGGTGGCTGCGGGTCTCATGTTCTGGGATGACGTTTAAACTCTATCTGATGGTAAGGGTTCCAGTTTTGGAGGTTTGTGGGGAATGCGGAAGCCCCCTTTCATCACCATTGCTCCTGGTCCATCTGACCCGGAGTGGTAGTACCTGTAAGGTCCATCTATGGGTTAAATAGAAAAATGTATTTATAAAAAAAATGCATTATCCATTAGAATTGATTTATTTCAAAAACTTTATCGGCATTAAAATGACCCAATAGGTTGTATCCGCAAAACAACAAACCAAAAATCTTAGTCATATTTTGCATCAATCACATTCTATTATGTATCCTGCACAAAAAGGAAAATAAATTGTTCAATCCTAATCGATAGGTTTCGCGGGATTTCACAAACAAAATCTTCTACGTTTATTAAAAAGAAAAACAAAAAAACAAAAAACGGGCCGTTTGTTTGCACTTAGGAATTATTAGCCCATATCTAGCAAATAAGTAAACTACTTGGGAATTTTAACAGCTGCTCTGTATCGTTTCTGCTTGAAACAACACAAGATATCTTGAAATTAAATAATAATAATAATAATAATAAATAATAATAATATAATAATAATCCAAAAAGTGGTGTCAACCCTTTCGGTACACTGTTATTGTGGCACTGACGCCTTATCTTATTCTTTTACGGCGACTTAGTTATTTTAAACTGAGAGTTTTATGCCACGAAGATAATAAAGTATTTCATTTAATATATAGATCTTATATATCCTCATGGCGACTATTTGAAAATTGGTATATATTAATTTTTCTGAAGCAAAGATTTCATCATACCGTTTCGAGTATGCACGAAATTCAAGTTAATGAAACTGTTTATATACGTACTATAGCGAGCACGTGGTGTAATGATTAAAGTCATCGAAATGGACTCGTCGGCCCGAGTTCAAGTCCTTGGATGTTGTAATTGCATTTCACTTTGCGCTAATTACCTTGGGAAAGGTATGAATCCTACTCTGAATCCAGGCATGGATAAATAGTAGGGCAGACTGGGCCTCTTTACCTTTGTTAGACCAACCAGTCTAGGAGAAGGAAAATCTGAATTCAAACATGTTGAACACCGCTTAAGAAATTGACCTTGTGTCACATCCTCTCAATGCGGAGGGGGTTGGTATATATATATATATATATATATTTATATATATATATATATATATATTATATATATATAACGCATGGAGCCAAGAGCCAAAGCAGAGGCATCTCTCTCAACCGAAGTCTCGCTGTCAACTGACTAACAATTCAAAATCACATGACGTAAGGGATTTCCCGTCTTACCTGTATTATTCCATGGAAAATGCCGACCGTGATATGAAAAACTATCCCTGCAGAATTACAGGGTCTTGCCAATAATCTATGCCACCACATAGATTATGTAACACTAGAAGGCCTGTGATATAATAAACATTATGTAATAATATATATAATATATATATATATATATATAGTATCAGCAGATACTCCGGGTCAGAGTGGACCTGAGAGTAATGGTGATGAGGGATACTCTACACGCCCCCGAGTTCCAAATTTGAAGCTTCAACATTGGAGTCATGCCAGGACAGTGTTAATCATTGTAAGTATTGGTCCTCGGTGCAGTGGTTCAAATCTCCACAAGGTTTTTGCTATTTGCATTTCTCATAACCTCACACATAAGCGCTCCTCTACCACACTCTGGATGTGACAAAAGATAAGTTTTTAGAAATGGGGGGAAGAATTGCTTTTTCGAATTCAAGTTTTACTTATCCTAGAGTAGTTGCCTAACGTACAAGACTAAAACGTCAGACTGTCCAACTATTTTCGCGATAGCTGGGATTAATTTGTTAATTTTGAATTTATGGAGAAACACGAGCTGGGGTACGACCACTAGACCATTTTTTAAATTCTGAATTTAGCACCTCTCCACACGAGCTAAAGCGATACTGGGACAATTCTTTAATTCTGAATTTAGGGCACCTCTCCACACGGCTGAGCGCGACACTGGACAATTTTTTTATTCTGAATTTTAGCAACCTCTCCACACGAGCTGGACGCGACACTGGACAAATTCCTTTAATTCTGGATTTACAACCTCTCCACACGGCTGGACCGACCTGGGACATATTCTTAATTCTGAATTTAGCAACACCTCTCCACCGAAGCTGGACGCCGACACTGGGACAATTTTAATTCTGAGTTTAGCAACCTTCTCCACACGAGCTGACGCGACACTGGACAATTCTTAATTCTGAATTTAGCACCTCTCCAACATGAGCTGGGACGCGAACACGGGACATTCTTTAATTCTGAATTTAGCAACCTTCCACACGAGCTGGACGCGACACCCTGGGAAATTCTTAATTCTGAGTTTAAAACACCTCTCACACGAGCTGGACACGACACTGGGACAATTCTTTAATTCTGAATTCAGCACCTCTCCACACGAGCTGGTGCGCGACAACTGGGACCAATTTTTAAAATTCTGAAATTTAGCAACCTTTCACACTGGCTGGGTGCGACACTTGGGACAATTTTTTAATTCCTGAATTCAGCAACTCTCCACACGAAATTTGACAGATTTTTTATTCAGTGTTCCTTCCCCTGCACCGGTTGCTATAGCAGTTTTAAACACCAAGTATGTTCTACTATTTATTTCTAGCTGAAGAAAAATAGTTGAATAGATAACTTTATCAGGGATATTAGTACAATTGTCAAAGAAAACAATATCATCAAAGGTCGACCTCGGTTCGCCGTGTCCATTCCTACGCCGATAACCATAACACACTACCGTGCTCCTTTATGTTATTACACTATGGTCGAGCCTGAGAACTTGTCATCCTCCTGACAACAACCTCTTCCTGCGGTCCCGTTGCATATGCGAGCTGGTGCTGTCATTATCTCGATGCTTAGATTTTATTTCAGCAACGTGATTGGTTTAGATCTACGTTAGAAAACACTCCGAAAATATCATTCGCTGTGTGCGTGACGTTTCAGTGACGTGCGTGTGTTGTTCAGCTGTTCTCTGACTACACTTTGAACGACGGGCATCACTCCACGTCTTCTTTGTCTAGCAGTGTTCATTTTTGAAATTTGTCCTCTGGCAGGGCGATTCTCCGGGGAAAGTGAAGAGATCAAGTGGACATGATCGTGATGCATCTGAGACCAGTGATAGTCTAATACATCCAATGCTTAAAACTGACCAACGGTTTATAGCTTGCCAACTTGACATTTTGGTAACTTTAAAACTTTTCCGCACTACCCTCAATAATTTTCAAGACAAGTTATCTTACTTTTAAATACAGCGTGTTTTATCAGCCAAGATAACTTGCGGTTTGCTATATTTCTGGTCACCAATTTTTAGCGTTTATGTTCCTCTGTTGGTAAACCAGTCGATATTCAGTTTGGGATTCTGTTTCAATTCCTTGGATCTTGTAGAACGCGGGTAATTATGAATTTTTTTTTAGTAAATTAGGGTCCAAAAAAATACAAAACCCACAATTTGTAATAAAACTTTAATTTTAAGTAGGAGGTTTAGGTTGGGTTAGGGTTAGGGTTAGTGTTGAGGTTTAGTGTTAGGGTTGGGGTTTAGGTTTAGGGTTAGTTTTAATGTAAATAAATAAATAATTTGGGTTTCTGTGTTTTTTCTGGGTACCCGGTACAGGGTGCCCCATAAAAAAAGAATCCTAACCTTAAGCTAACCCCAACCCAAACCCTAAGTCCCCTAACCCTAACCCTAAACCGCCCCCGAAGTTAAAATTTAACAGCTCTATAAACAAAAATCCATGGATATGTTTTTTCTGGGACCCCTAATTTCAATAACAAAAGTTCATAATTTAACCGAAAGAGATCTCGCTT
>CM042158.1:33747822-33760930 GCA_023376005.1 Doryteuthis pealeii | reverse complement strand
TCTATCTACGTGAGCATGTATCTACCTGTCTGGCTAATTTATGGCCTAACTCTGGAATGAAATTTAGTTTCCCTCACATACATAGAGGTGTCAAAGTAAAGAATAGACACCGGGATTCTGAATGCCAATTCAAAGTCAAGTTGGCGATTTACGGCATGTCAACCCTAAGTTATCTATCTACCTATATTGAAGGGCAGTGTATGAATCTGTACGTCCGGAGGAAATTTCGAAATACAAACAATTAAACGACAAGGTAAATAAAACAGCATATAAAGATCACCAGGCTGTTTTTGAGCAAAAAAATTAGGAAGTATATTCGTTAAGAAAATGAAAAAATAAAAATTTTAATGATAATAGCATTGTTTGTTTTTGTTTTTTTTGCATGTATTTTAAATAGGAGGATTCTTTTTATTTTCAAAGTGTCTTTGATCAACACAAGGTGTTTTTTTTACTTAGAGATTTTAATGGGCATCCTCTTATCCAACGCGGGATTCAATCATATGACTGTGAGTATTAACTTTTTGACACCCCCTTCTAGCCCAGCATGCTGGTAGCCGCTTTCTAGTTTAATACGAAAATTATTCTTATTTCATTCTTTGTTATGCATTTGGTTTTAAGCCTCCATTTTAAAAATTCTCTTCTCAATTTTTCTATTTTGCACTAATAGACTGGTCATTGTTGGTTGGTTGGTGGATTTTGAACATGTCACCCTTGATTTATTATACAAATTATTATTATACATATATATATATAATATTTTAATATATATACATGCATATATAATATATATATATATATATATATTATATATATATGTGGTGTTAGTGTGGTGCGGTGGTGTGTTGCGTGTGGGCTGTGGGTAAAGCAGTTAGTAAGAAGGACAAATTACCTCTCTACAAACAAAGCGATGTATGATTATATATATATAGTACAAAATTGCAATCGAACGTTTCCTCGGTTTTTTTTCTATAACCGGTTATTGTGTTGACTATTTGGGTATAAGGACGTGATGAAGATTGCAAACAGGGACGAAGGCAAAAGGACGAGATTATACATTCCTTACCACCGGACCAACAGACGAGAATAATACGACTCCTTAACACGGATCTGCATGACAAGGATTAAAAGACACTACATCTTTCACTTCAGAAAGTAATAACCTTGTATGCTTACAAGGGTCTCCCCTGTAAAACTGCCCCATCTACAGAAAGGCCTACACAATCGTAACATTTTGTATCCACGCTACACTCGTATTCAAATTATGTAACAAAATCAGTTGTTCCTCTTGTTTACCAGAACTTAAAAATGCGATATATGAAGCTAATTCCCAGACTAGATGCTCCGAGGACGCAGGAAACCTTTTGGCAGCTATGGGTACACCGTTGTGTTTTTTTATGCATCCGCATGCACCTCTTCCTGCAGGTGACAAGCTGCCACGCATTTAGTCTGGCAAAATCATAGTTTGCGTAAGCTTCAGACAAATTACCGCCAAGTATAATATTCCTTGCCAGTTATCTGATTTGTGAACGTAAAACCAACTAAAAAATCATCGCCAATTAAATGAAGTGTATGGCGAATATTCTGCATTGATATCAAAACCGTCGCTAGTCGTATAGGAGTTCGCAACGACGACGAGGTTCTAAAGCTTCCTCAACATATGTACGACTTTTATTGACATTGGTAAAAACAAAACTGCCACAGGCACACAAAAACAATGACCAGCTTATTTAGTTCGGTTTCTTTGTTAATGGCATATTCAACTTCGTGGGTCATGTAATGGTAAGCCATCCTTACAGAAGAATAGCAGTGGTTCTATTAACCATAAGATAGGGGAAGAGAGTTAATACCTTCCGAGTAGTAAAGTAAAAGGTTAAAGTACGAGAGTAAACCATTTGTCGGTTATCACCCGACGGCGAGGGAGTTATTCCCTTTTGCTAGCACTAGACAGATATTTTTTGCGAGATGAGCGTCAACCCTATCGTTAGCCTCAAATTACAGCACTGATTAGATTCACCCAGTCTGTGCACTCATTGCGCTGAGTTGCTGGCCAGAATAAACACAACCTTGCGACTTCGCAGGCATGTGCTCTTACCAACTGAGCTAGTACAAAAGTGAACGGAATAGAACGACTGGAGTGTGAACTCAAGTTACGACGATGTCGCGACCAGCTCGTTAGCCACTACGCCAAGCACTTCACCCTCCCAAATTTAGCGTATCAAGAATCTCCACTTCCTAAACTCCTAGTTATGAATTTATTTGAAAAATATTTATTTAACATTAACAATAGAAATAAAACTCCTCACTTTAAACCGTGGCTTAATGTTTTTATACATTTTGTTGTTTCTAATAAATTATTCTAAAAGGAACGAGGAAAAATTCTTCAGTTTGTAATTAAATATCAACTTTATTTTATTTTTTTTAATTCTTTAAACTCTGGCAATATCGTGTTGCTAGCTGTTTATGTTATTAAAAATTGTTGTACATTTTCGTCGGCTCTCGGCTGAAAAGAAGGATTTTAATCAAACCAACTTTCTTTTTCTTTTTTCCTCTCTCGTTATATCTAAATAATGTATCCGAAGTCCTTCACGGTAAAATTCACTCTCATTGAATCTATTAGTAGGATCACGAATTATTCATCGGGCGATCTTACACTTAACATTAGAAAAAAAACAACACAACATAATTCAATCCTCCAAGCAGTGCCTCTTAATATTTTAATAGATTAACTATTAATTAAAAGTATGAAAAGAATCTAACTGTAATAATTTGAATCTAGTATACTGAAAAATAAAGTATCGCGGCAGCCATTTCACTGGAGCGAATTGTTATTGAATAAGAGATTGGTTGGCAATTTTAGATTTCCATGCAGAGAAATTACAAGAAAACGGTGTTATTAAATTGTTGTCGCTTTTGTTCTACCATGCATAAGTTTTTCCATTTTTTTCTTTTTTTTCTTTTTGAATTTTTTGCGTTTGAGTGAATTTATATTAAGCGAAAGTGTATTTTGCGGCAATAATTGCGTAAATTTTAAGACTCTTCTCTTTTGTTAAGTTAAGTGGAGTAATTAAACACACAGAGGAAAAGCACACACCCCCCTCCTTCTCCTCTCTCACTCTCTCTCTCTCTCTCTCTCTCTCTCTCCTCTCTACATATATAAATATATATATATATATATATATATATATATAAAATTGTTTAACGGTGGGAACACTTAATATTGGTAAAAAAGTAAGGTGATAAATTTAAACAACATATAAATATATATATATATATATATATATATATATATATATATATATAATATAATATAATGATATAAATATGTATACACAAATATACGTAGATATTATACCCGTATATATACAGATATATGTACATACGTATGAAGTATACATTAATATGTATATAAGATATGATACATAATGAATACAATCACAACTTAATATATAAATATATTATATATTATATATATATATATAAATATTTCTTAACACTATTATATCGCATGCAAAGGAAAAGGTAATATATTGATTATATTACACACACCGGCTGTAATATAATATATATATATAATATATAATATTTATATATATATATATATATATATATATTATATATTATACGTTGCGTTGATACTGCATATATATCTATATTATATATATAAAATATATATATATATATATATATATATAATAAACACAAACAACACAAATATTATAATATAATTTTGAGAACGCTTACTATGTAGTCATAAAGTAAATTTAAACACAAACAGCTCAACAAGTATATATAATATATGTATTCATTGAAAATGCCTTACTATTATAAGTGGACTATGAATAGCAGTGCGGGATCAATTGCTCTTCAGAAATGAAAAGAAGATAATTAATTAATCATACATCTAGCTTGAGAGCCCGAAGAAGTGAAGTGGGCATCGCTAAGCAAAACGGCCATTAATTGGAAAAATATATAAATAACATGGATATATATATTTAGAGATCGATACTTCTATTCTTAAAGTATCAATAAAGTCAAATGAATTACTATAATGTAGACACAATTTGCAATTCTTGTCAGAGCAAGTCTCTTCATGGCGTTCCTCGAAAAAAGAATCCCCATATGATTTGCTTATAGTTGAGCTAAAGAGAAGTCTTTCTATTTCTTTCTTTTGAATTTTAGGCATGCCATCCCTTGTTTGGGGTATATTCTGGCCCGAAGCGTTTTTTCTATTAATTCTTTATTGTATTTAAAAAAATCTTTTTGTATTCATTCTCGATTGTAATTTTTTCCAACTAATTTCCAAACATATTTTTTGTGTATTTGTATTTATTACGGATATTGTCCTCATCTACATTGTTATCTGTACAACGTTTGCGATGGCTCCCGGCCTTCTTCAGGTATTTCTTGTTGGACCAGGACCTTCGCAGACTGGGGAACTTTTTCTTTTTCGAACTCGGGAATTCTTGTCGAAATGAATAAAGTCAGTGTCAAAAGTTCCGTGATGGCCCCGTTACAACAAAAGGTTCCTGAGCTTCGAAAATAAGGTTCATAGTTCTGAGAAGGTTCCGAGTCCGACAGAATACCGTGGAGTGCCGTGAGGCATATCGGTCGAAAACGTGTACAATAACAATGAAGATAGACAATAGTAGAAATAATACAAATTATCATCTTACAAAAATAAGAGAAATAATATTTTTGTTAACTCACTTTCTTCAATTTAATCCAGAGATAAACAATAACAAGCTACTGATCACTCGTGTCAGGGAGACTGTAGAATGTGATGACGGCGACTCCACACTTCTCAGAGCTCCAGAATTGAAACCTCATACTAGATGCGATTAACTCCTGGGCCACAAAGAAAAGGATACACTTAGTATATTTAAATATACTTACCTGATGGTTGTTTGATTGTTTCTTAACGCATGTCAAATATTTTCGGCATTTAATGCCGAATCAATCATTAGATAAACAGAGGTCTCATGCTGAATTATACCTGCTGTTGCTTAATCATGCCAATGATTAGCTTAAATGTTGCAGCTAAAGAATGTTTTTTGTGCTATGAAAATTTCGATGAATCGTCTTCTACAAGCAAACATCTTGATGCTGCAAGAAAATTTGGGTGATTTTTTGTTATTTGGGTGGTGACACAATTGGGACTATATCCAAAATATGGGTTGCAACAGAATTTGGTGACTGTAAGTAACATTTAGGTGATTGGGAATTTCAATCCAAAATCGGTAGCTGTAAGTAAACTGTGGTGCTGGAGGCGGTGATTTGGGCTTTAAGTAACTGTGGTGCTGGATGCTGAGTGGTGCTGTAATCAAAGATGTGGTGCTGGAGGGGATTTGGGTGCTGTAATTAAAATGTTGGTGCTGGAGGCGTGATTTGGTGCTGGAGGTAGATCTGGTGCTGTAAAGTTAAAATGTGGGTGCTGGAGGCGTATTTGGTGGTTGTAAGTAAACTCGTGGGGCGGAGGGTGCATTTGGGTGGTGTAATAAAAATGGTTGGTGCTGGGAGGCTAATTTGGTGCTGGAGTATGCGTTTGGTGCTGTAAGTAAATGTGAGCGTGCTGAGGCGTGATTTGGGTTTAAGAAAATGTGGTGTGGAGGGTGATCTTGGGTGTTGTAAATAAACGGTGGTGCTGGAGAGGTGAATTTGGGTGGTGTAAGTAAAATGTGGGTGCTGGAGGGGTATTTGGGTGGTGAAGTAAATGTGGTGCTGAGGCCTGCATGAGGTGATAGGATACTGCCAATAAAATTAAATTCTGCAGCAAAATTTGTATCTGGCTACAATTTTCCATTCTGCAAGAAATGAAATAACTAATGCCGACTATAATAGTTAAAATGCAGTAGCTTATTTCCGGTATTATTGACAGCGAGGGTCTTATCCTATTTTCATAGAGATAAAACAGGAGATTTTTTTTTCATCTGAAGAAGAACACACTCAACCATCTGCTTCCTGTTACCACACAGATCATAAGCTGTGCCTACTATGCGCTGAGTGCCAAATGCCCGCATACGAATCGAGCAATAAAATATCTCGTATACGAACAACCACTTGTTTGTGTAAAATTTCGTTTATTATATGAGTGTAAACTAGGTAGTTTTATTAACCATCGCTAACAAAAATACAGGTGTTTCAAAAAAGTTTCTTCATTTGAGCGTGAATATATATTGAAACATCTGTAATTTACCCTATTTCACATCATCACTCTATCTTTGCCAGACCACGTAATACAGACCGTCTCTATTTAAAAATTTGTTATAATTAGCAATATATAATAATATATATATAATATATATATATATATATAATAAGATGGCAAAAAGATCGAAATTGAAGCTATTTACAAGATAGAATTAAATATATAACTTTTTATTTTTTCAGATACAAGTTGTGTCAAAAAGTACAGATTTTAAAGGTGTATTTGCCAAGATAGAAATGAGAATGAATGGACGTTGTTTTTTTCTCAATACAAGTGGTGAAAAGTACAAAAAAATCTCTACTTTTTACACCACCATATACTATAATATATATATATATATTATATATATATAATATATAATATATATAATATAAATCTTGATATGTAATATTTTATGAAACATTCTGTACTTTTTTCCGAATTTCAAGATCAACACCCTATCTTTGCCAATACGTAATGACAGGACGTCTTTATTTGAAGATTATATAATTAGCTATATAATATATATAGTAATATTAATATATATATATTATATATATATAATATATATAGTAACCAACATTATGATTTCCTTATTTCTAAGATTATTTCAATACCCACACATCTACTTGATGCTTTTTCAATTATTTCCGCTTATTTGCCCAAAGCCACGGGTACAAACACCAGTGATCTCTAATCCAGCCATCAAAATGAACACCTCGTTATTTTCTTTAAATTGTTCACACCAAACAATTCTCGGTCTTCTTGCAAATTAATCTCCCCCAAAATCTCATTTTAGAGTGTCTCTATTCATCTGTTCATTATCCTTTTATAAAATCTTTAATAACATGTATTGAGAAAAATATTCATATGATAAAGCCACGTTTAAACGTCAGTTTATGCTACACCTCGTCAGGACAACACAAAAAAAATAGAAGACAACGTTATGAGCTTTCCTAAATACATCCTTAACTCCTTCATTTTAAAAAGAACATCCACCATGTTCATACAAATTTTTTTCCATTCATTTTATTTCAGACGAGGTTACATAAACCGAAATGTTTAAACGTCACTTTCATAAATAAAAAATCATCTTTTCTAAATAGGTTGTTTTTTTATTCTCATACACATTGTCGGACATGTTATTTTAATCATATAATATGGAATCCACAATGAATAAGTAAATGTTAAATTTGAAATAAATAATCAAATAGATCAGAGATTAGTTATTGGTTTCTCTTTTTTGACACAGGAAAAAATAATAGTGTGTGGAGATACGACGGTGGACCGTCGATTGAAGATTGGTTTCTATGTATTGTTTTTGTATACTGTGCTGAGAGAAAAATATTCCCTCTATCGATATTATAATTTTTTTTATTTTATTTTATTGGATTTATTTTTTTTTTCATTTATTTATTACTGCATTTTTATTTATTTGTTTTAATTATGTTCGTATTTTTGTGTTACTAAACAGTTAATCTTGTCTTGTTCCAACAGAGAAGAGTACACTATCCCCTTATCCATAATATGAATATCATATGACTCAATATTTTGATGTATATAGGGTTATAGCAAATAATAGTATCATAGCATTCGTTTTAATGAAATCAGGATGTCTGCATCCTAACGAGTGAAATTTGAAATATATTTCATCCTTACGTGTTTGTAGATTTTTGCCAGCTCACTAAAGGTATCTAGAAGATCTTACAGCGCAAAGAGTGGACCTGGATACAAAAGTGTACTGCACACTTCATAGACCTCCAAAGCTAAACAAGGACAAAGTACCTCGCAAAACAAGAAATATTGAAGGTGGAAATCTTTGGCTCAGGCCTGTACCATCACCGAAAAAAATGCTGACTTCCTATTTTCCTTTGTCTATGAAATGTCCATATGTGATTTTTATTCCCTTTTTGTTTTCCCGTCCCTGTTTTTCTGTTTTGTCACCTTATTATCTTGATATTAGCAGCTGTAATTAATCTCTTTGATATTCTTGTGATTACTTTGATTTCCTGACTGTCACATCCACACATTTTTGCCATATTGGTCTGTCCCCATTTCTTGTTAATATAGTCTGTCACATCACCACTCATGTGTAAGACTTCATGCAATACCATGAATGTTCTAGTATATGGCCGTGTTTCTGGCTATTTCTTGTCCAGTTAGGAAGCGCATGAGTATCTTACAAAGATTACCAAAAATTTCCCTGTTATTAAGTTTCCTGCAGTAGATCTAGGTGTTCTGTAAGACTCATGCAATATCATGAATTCTAGTCTTTAGGGCCGTGTTTCTGGCTATTTTCCTGTCCAGTAGGAAGCGCCATGAGTATCTTACAAGGACCAAAAATTTCCTTTTTATAAGTTCCTGTCGTAGACCTAGGTTTCTATGTAAGACTAAATGCATATCATGAATTTTCTAGTCTATGGCCGTATTCTGGGCTATTTTGCTTGTCCGTTAGGAAGCGTCTGCGAGTATTACCGAGATTACCAAAACATTCCTTTTTATCAAGTTCCTTAGTTGTTTCTTTGTTCCTCTTGAGCTTATCTCCTTCTGGCTTTTCTCTCCCCTTAATATTCACTGTAATCCGTAGCTTCTTGTTTCTCCGAGCGTTTCACACTTTCCTTCGTCGGCTTTATTTTCTTCTCTTTTCCCCATTTATTCATTACAAGCATTGTCCATTGCTCAATTAATCAAAAAATCTTCTCGTGTTGATAAGTGATTCCGCAACACGAATGAGCTAAGTAGATTTCGGCTCTCCTGTTAGTCCATAAAGAGCGGATAATCGGTTTATTCATTTACTGGATCCCACTATGCAGTTGAACACAAGATCGTATAGTGGGGAAACCACCGCACATAGGAAGCTTCAACCGAGCCGTGGTAAAAATCCGTGTTCCTTTCGACATTCCTTCTAAGAGGCACCTCAACATTAGTCAATAAAAAAATAAAGTTTTGAACTGAGTCTTTTCATCAACAACCATAATCCTTCATGCAACAGCCGGTCTGCCACCGGGCTAATCTCTTCTTTCAACTCTTAAGAATTTATCTCCCCAAAGAGCAAATATTCTCTATTCAATGAGGGAAGTGCTTAACGGTGCATGTTTATCTAGTTTTTCGGTACTATGTGTTTAAGCCATTGGACTGGTATATATGTAATATGAGTGTGATTACCAGGGACTCTTTCTCCAGGAACACATGTCCCCTTAATTAAAAAAGGACAGGTGTAATGGACATAGCCAATGCCCCCACCCCCGACGTAAAACAGTTGATAATCTCCTGTGCCTTTACGAAAGACCTGGATGGACGAGACGTAATTTGCATTTGGGAACTGGGTGAGCTGTAATTAAAAAAAAAAAATGCTATGCAGAATGAACAAGCGAGGTCGGCGACAGAAAAATTCGCACTACTACTGTAATTGTTGGAGAGAAGGAAGTTGAAAGGAAAAGATTAGCCCGGTGGCAGACCGGCTGTTGCAGGGAAAGGATTACTGTTGTTGATTGAAAAGACTCAAGTTCAAAAACTTTATTTTTATTGACTAATGTTTGAGGTGCCTCTTAGGAGGAATGTCGAAAGGATACACGGAATTTTTACCACTGGCTTCGGTTGAGCTTCCCTATGTGCGTGGTTCCCCACTATAACGATCCTTGTGTTCAACTCCCATAGTGGATGCCAGTAAATGAATAAACCGAATTATCCGCTCTTTTATGGACTAACAGGAGGAGCCAATCTACATTAGCTCAATTCGTGTTGCGAGAATCACTTATCACACGAGAAACAGATTTTTTGAAATTGAGAAATGGACAATGCTTGTAATGAATAAATGGGGGAAAAAGAGAAGAAAAAAATAAGCCGACGAGGAAATGTGAAAACGCTCGGAGAAAAAAAGAAAGCTACGGATTACAGTGAATATTAGAGAAAGGGAGAGAAAAGCCAGAAAGAGATACCTCAGAGAACAAAGAAACAACTACAGGAACTTGAAAAAAGGAAATTTTTGGTAATCTCCGTAAAATACTCCAGACGCTTCTAAACTGGACAAGAAAAAATAGCCAGAATCACGGCCATAGACATAGAAACATGATATTGCATTTAGTCTTACATAGAAACACCTAGGATCTACGACAGAACTTAATAAAAAGGAAATTTTTGGTAATCTCTTGTAAGATACCTCATTGCGCTTCCTAAACTGGACAGGAAAATAGCCCAGAAACACGGGCCATAGACTAGAAAATTCATGATATTGCATGAAGTCTTACAAAGAAACACCTAAGATCTACTGCAGGAACTTAATAAAAGGGAATTTTTGGTAATCTCTTGTAAGATACTCCATGCGCTCCTAAACTGGACAAGAAAATAGCCAGAAACACGGGCCATATACTAACATTCATGGTATTGCATGAAGTCTTACACCTGAGTGGTGATGTGGACAGACTATATTAAACAAGAAAGGACAGACCAATATGCAAAAATGTGTGGATGTGACAGTTCAGGAAATCAAAGAATAATCACAAAATATCAAAGAAAGATTAATTACAGCTGCTAATAATCAAGATAATAAGGTGACAAACAGAAAAACAGGGACAGGGAAAACAAAAAGGGAATAAAATCAACAATATGGACATTTCATAAGACAAAGGAAATAGGAGCAGACATTTTTTATTCCGTGATTGTACAGGCCTGAGCCAAAGACTTTCCACCCTTCAATATTTCTTGCTTTTATGCGAGGTACTTTGTCCTTGTTTAGCTTTGGAGGTCTATGAAGTGTGCAGTACCACTTTAGTACTCCCAGGTCCACTCTTTGCGCTGTTAAGATCTTCAGATACCTTATAGCTGAGCTGGCAAAAATCTACAAAAACACGTAAGGATGAAATATATTCAAATTTCACTCGAGGATGCAGACATCCTGATTTCATTAAACGAAATGCTATGAATAACTATTATTTGATATAACCCTATATAATCAAAATATTGAGCATATGATATTCCATGAATTATGTATAGCGGATAGTTGTACCTTCTCTGTATGAACAAAGACAAGATTAACTGTTTAGTACAACAAAAATACGAACAATAAAATTAAAACAAAAATAAAATAAAAATGCCAGTAATAAAATAAATGAAAAAAAAAATAAATAAATAAAAATAAAAATAAAAAAAATTATATATCGATAGAGGGATATATTTTTTCTCTCAGCACAGTATACAAAAACAATACATACGAAGACCAATCTTCAATCGACGGTCCCATCCGTCGTATCTCCACACACTATTATTTTTCCTGTGTCAAAAAAGAGAAACCATACACTAATCTCTGATCTATTTGATTATTTATTTCAAAATTTAACATTTACTTATTCATTGTGGATTCCATATTATATGATTAAAACATAAAAATGTACCCGACAATGTGTAGAGAATAAAAAAAACAACCTATTTCGAAAAAGATGATTTTTATTTATGATAAAGTCGACGTTTAAACATTTCGGTTTATGTTAAACCTTCGTCTGAACAATAAAAATGAATGGAAAAAATTGTATGAACAATGGTGGATGTTCTTTTTAAAATGACAGGAGTAAAATGTATTTAGAGAAAAAGCTCATAACGTTGTTCTTCTATTATTTTGTGGTGTCCTGACGAAGGTGTAGCATAAACTGAAAACGTTTAAACGTGGCTTATCATATGAAATATTTCTCAATACATGTTATGTAAAGAAAATTTATAAAAGACTAAAAAATGAACAGATGAATAGAGACACTCTTAAAAATGAGATTTTTGGGAAGAATTAATTTGCAAGAAGATACCGAGAATTGTTTGTGTGAACAATTTAAAGAAATAACAGAGTGTTCATTGATGGCTGAGGAGATTAGAGATCACTGGTGTTTGTACCCGTGGCTTTGGGGCAAAAATAAGCGGGAAATAATTGAAAAAGACATCAAGTAGGAAATGTGTGGGTAATTGAAATAATCTTAGAAATAAGGAAATCATAATGTTGGTATACTATATATTATATATATAATATATATATATATATATATATATATATATATATATATATATAGCTATATAAATAAATCTTCAAATAAAGACGTCTGTATTACGTATTGCAAAGATAGGAGTGTTGACTTGAAATTCGGAAAAAAGTACAGAATGCATAAAATATTTACATCTCAAATGATATATATATATATATATTTATATTATATATATATATATATATATAATATATATATATATATATATATGGTGTGTAAAAAAGTATCGAGATTTTGTACTTTTCACACACCTTGTATTGAGAAAAAAAACAACGTTCCATTCATTCTTCATTTCTATCTTGGCAAATACACCTTTAAAATCTGTACTTTTTGACACACCTTGTTATTCTGAAAAAAAATAACGTTACATATATTGTTAATTTCTATCTTTGTAAATACAGCTTCAATTTCGATACTTTTTTGGCATACCTTTATAATATAAATATAATATATATATATATATATATATATATATATATTATTCTAATTATAAAAAAATCTTTTTAAATAGAGACGTCTGTATTACGGGTGGCAAAGATAGGAGTGATGATGTGAAATTAGGGTAAATTACAGGATGTTTCATAAATATAATTTCACCTCAAATGATAGAAACTTTTTTGAAACAACCTGTATTTATGTTAGAGATGGTCTAATAAAACTACCTAGTTTACACTCATATAATAAACGAAATTTTAACCACAAAAACAAGTGGTTGTTCAGTATACGAGATATGTTTATTGCCTCGATTCGATGCGGCATTGCCAACTCAGCGCATGAGTAGCACAGCTTATATCTGTGTGGTAAACAGGAAGCAGATGGTTGATGTGGTGTTCTTCTTCAGATGAAAAAAAAATCTCCCGTTTTATCTCTAGTGAAAAAAGGATAGACTCCCTCGCTGCAA
>CM042158.1:33740322-33742822 GCA_023376005.1 Doryteuthis pealeii | reverse complement strand
CAAATAGTCAAACACAAAATAACGGTTATAGAAAAAAAACCAGGAAAGTTGATTGCCAATTTTGTCCTATATATATATATATACATGCTTTGTTTTAGAGAGTATTTGTCTTCTTATAACTGCTTTACACACACACACACACACACACACACACACACACACACATATATATTATATATATATATATATATATATATATATATATATATATATATATATATAATATATTATATATAATTAATAAATAAATTTCGTATAAATAATCCAAGGTTGACATGTTCAAAATCCAACCAACCAACCAACCAATGAACCAGTCTATTAGTGCCCATCTATAGAATAAATTGAGCAAAAAAGGATTTTTAAAAATGGAGCTTAAACAAAATGAATACCCAACAAGAATGAACAAAATAAAGACATATTTAGTATAAAACTAGAAGCGGCTACCCAGCATCGCCTGGGTAGAAGGGGGTGTCAAAAAGTTAATCTCACAGATCCATTATGATTGAATCCCGCGTTGGATAATCGCAGGATGCCCCATTAAATCTCTACGTAAAAAAACACCTTGGTTGATCAAGACACTTTGAAAATAAAAATGAATGCCTCCTATTTAAAATACATGCAAAAAAAACAAAAAAAAAAACATGCTATTATCATTAAAATTTTATTTTTTCAATTTCTTAACGAATATAAACCTTCCTAATTTTTGCTCAAAAAACAAGCCCTGGTGATATTTAAGTGTATATATATTTACCTTGTCGTTAATTGTTTTATTTTCGAAATTTTCCTCCGGACGTACAGATTCATACAACTGCCCTTTATATAGGTATAGATAGATAACTTAAGGGTTGACATGCCGTAAAATCCAGCCAACTTGACTTTGAAATTGGCATTCAGAATCCCGGTGTCTATTCTTCACTTTGGACACCTGCTACTGTTAGTCGAGGGAAACAATATTTCATTCCAGAGTTAGGCCCATAAATAGCCAGACAGGTAGATACATGCTCACGTAGATAGATGGAGAGACCATTTTGAAGTTCCTCATACCCAATCCACCTTCCTTTTAAATCTATGTAAACATCAACATTTTATTTGTCGTGTTTCTCTCTTAGTTGAGTCCAAAGGCGCAGTCCACTCAGGTAGGTTTAATTTGATTATCATGCTCTGTGCATAGCCATGAATAATGCATAGAAGGCGATCAATCTAGCTGTCTAATCGTTCTCATTCATCTTCGATCTCCAACAGATCCGACTCGCAAAAACAATGCACACATCCTCCTACTTAAGCAACAAGACCTAACACAGGCCGGTGGGTAGATGCCCGCAGAATCGAACGGCAACACACTATAATTGAAACACCGGGCAAAATTTTACAGTCCGTTCAATCGTAATTTGTTACTGCCAAATATCTGCTTATGGCTTTTGCATCTCACTTAATCCCTAAGGACATCCGTGAGGTGACACCTTGGGTGAAGGCGATTTATCTACCAGTGACCCTGACAAGAGATGCGAGATCTTTTAGCAGAAGGTTTCTTCAACGCAAATGCTATAATTTGTTGCCGAAACTGAGGCGAGGACTTTGGCTACTTGCCATTTGCTCTGAATAATTTCCTCGTCAGTTAAATGGCCGACTGTTTTAACTAAAGCACTTCATAAGTACGGTTTAAACCTCATCAGATTTGTGTAAGACTCGCACACTATCTATATTATAATGATCTGTATCACTACACCCCAAACGGAGAGTGATACAACGTTGTTTTCGTCAGGACAACCTTATTTTCTCCGGTCTCTTTATCGCTACCCCTGTACTACAGTTACGCAAGAGTAACAATAAACATTGTTCTAGACATTATGTATATATATTATATATATATATATATATATAATATATATATATTCATATATATATATTCATATATATATTATATAATAATATATATATATATTCATTATTATATATATATTCATATATATATATAATATTCATTATATATATATATATCATTATATATATATATATATATATATATATATATTATTATATATATTATATTATATATATATCATATATAATATATATATATATATATATATATTTATATATATATATATATTAGAAGGTTGAAAAAACAAGTGTTCCAAAATTAAGATTAATTTATTTATTGACACTTAAACGTTTCGGTTTCTTTAAAACTTCATCAGGATTGTATTATGGGGTGAAGAAATTGATGGATGTTTTATCTCCTGTCATCTATAAAACATACATCAATTTCTTCACCCCAATACATCCTGATGAAGGTTTAAAGAAACTGAAACGTTTAAGCGTCGATAAATAAATTCATCTTATTTTTGGAACACTTGTTTTTTCAAATTTCTTAATATTGTCGGATTTATTTCCATATTTACTCTCCCCCCATATATATATATATATATATATATATATATATATATAATATTGGTAACAGTATTAGAGGAAAAGAGTTAACAGTCTTAAGACTGTTAAC
>CM042158.1:33715322-33732822 GCA_023376005.1 Doryteuthis pealeii | reverse complement strand
TTGCGTGTAATTTGCACTCGGGCTGCTTTTGTTATGGAATAGTTTTCTAGTGATTAATCAATTTTTTATCCATTCTAACAGAAGGTTAATATTTTGGTTTAATCAAAAGAGAGCATCAAACAAATAAATGAAATTATTCAGCATTATCTAGCCTTGTTCTTCTGTTGTTGTTTATATATTTTCCCAACACTTTTCGGAGTGTGTGTGTGTGTGTGTGTGTGTGTCTGTAGAAGTGTGGGTTCCACGTATGTTTAGAATAAGGATTAGAAATTAGAAAAGATAGAAAAGAAACTTGTCAGACAAGAATTGTCCGTCGAGTTCAACAAAACATGCATAAAAGAAAATATGTTGCTCAAATATATATATATATATATATATATAATATATATATATATATATATATATATAAGTTATTTAATTTTTTTTTTTTGATCCCAACTAGTTTTAAAATAAGGTCATTGTCAGTAGAAAAAGTTCTTGTATAGCAAGTATCTTTAGAATGTTTTGTTTTTAAATTTTTCAATCATATATAACCCCACCGATATTTTGCAACCCAAAAATAAGGGGGGGGGGTCAAAGTTAAGTGACATGAAAAAAATCAGAAAGTTTTGAAATAAGATAGATAACTAATGCATTATAAAATTTATTCATTGATAAATCAACACTGAAAATTTAATTAAAATCGGATAATTCCCTGATTTTTGGTAAAAAAATTTTAAACGGGGAGGGATTAAATTTGTTTTGTAAAAACACGGATTTTTCGACAAATTGGGTATACCTAGTATAAATGAACCAATCTTAAGAGAATAACGGTATAATAAAGTTACAAAAGAATATTTTGAAAATCTATGGATAATGTCGTGTGTCCATTTGTTCAGAGAAAACCATCTTCTGGTTCCTTTCTTTTTATTTTTTATTTTTTACTATTCATACATATAGTGTTTAATTTCTTAAAGCTGTAAATATCTTTCCCTTGTGAGAACAGAATTGAGTTGTTTTTTTTTCAACTTAGGTTTAGGAGTTGTTCATTTCAAGATGGATGTAGTTGGTCAATGGCTGTATATCTATTTATATAGATGTTAGTGACTCCCACATTTTATTGCCAGAATAGACAATTAAGTTTTATATTAGATCGAAATTGATTAAAAATGTTAGTTTATGTATCCATTTGTTCTCTTTTTTGATTAATGATATATACATATAGAGTTCAATCTCTGTATGTACATTTCGGTCTATATATATAGACATATAGAATTGTATAGAAAAAAGTTGTATAGAAAAAAGTTGTATAGAAAATAGTTTCTCTCACCCGGTTTCGGTGTCCATGGTACAACTTCTTCAGGAGTTTCTGGGGAAGGTGTACATCGAAATCGTGGTAAAGAGAAAAAAGATTCTACAACTATAAACGGTCTATATTTTACGAAATATATTAAGACTGTTTTTGGTTAATTACTAATACTACTATAGCAAAGACGTCGTAGCAGCGTTTGAATCATTTCTCCTGAAATTTGATCTCTCAGTGAGCGAAAAATACATTCCTATGTACTTAATAGTTTAAAAACACCAGTCCCCACATCAGCTGTCAGTGGGCGAGGGGATAAGATATCGGACTACTATGCGGTCATTCGACTCAACCCAAGGGCAGATGTGTCTAGCCACACTGAAGAGGCATGAAATGCCGAAATACGTGTCTGTGGATGACTTTATTAATATATGCTCCCATAAATTTGGTAATGAGCTCTATAATTGGTAATTTAAATTAATTTAAATTAATTTAAATTAACTCTCACTACTAAGCAAATAAGCAATGATAATTTCTCCGGAAATTTGATCTCTCAGTGAGCGAAAAATACATTCCTGTGTACTTAATAGTTTAAAAACACCAGTCCCCCGCATCAGCTGTCAGTGGGCGAGGGGATAAGATATCGGACTACCATGCGGTCAGTCTGAGTTCGACCCAACCCAAGGGCAGTTGCGTCTAGCTACACTGAAGAGGCATGAAATGCCGAAACACGTGTCTGTGGATGACTTTATTAATATATATATATATATATATATAAATGTGTGTTTGTGCATTTTGTTTAAGCAGGTGTTGTTAAAGACCACGGAATATTTCTAGTTTATGATCTTTATCTCTAGTCTTTCAAGTCTTCTTTTAAATTTCCGTAATTCGGGTTCTAGATGGTGGAAACATTGTCCCATATTTTCTACCCAAGCGCAGTCGACCATTTCACCGGTCGTCATCAGGGGACTTATGGTTGTAGTGTTGTGTGTAATTTCATCTGAATTAGTTCATTCATGTATCTATTCGTTGTTCATTCAATAAGGGAAAGTCTGTTTTTTTTATGTTTGGTAAGATAAGGTTACAATTACAAGAAGACTTGAACGGCTACAGATGAAGATCATAATAAAGAAATATTCAGTGGTTTTTTATCTGTTTCCACTATATATATATATATATTATATATATATATATATATATATATATATATATGTGTGTGTGTGTGTGTGTGTGTGTGTGTGTGTGTGGCTAAAAAAGACATATCAAAACACATTGTTTGTGTATTTACTTCTCATATATATATATATATATATATATATATATATATATATATATATATATATATATATATGTGTGTGTGTGTGTGTGTGTGTGTAAAGCTGTCAGGGTGGCCTAGTGTCAGTATCAGCCAGTCAGCGAAAATGTATTCAATTTTCACTAGCGCCAGACCAAGGAGACTGGTTTTGCGTTTGAGGTGGAGTGCCACACCTACCGTCAGCTCCCCACTTTACCGCACAAATCCTTGTGCTAATCATACGCTGAGTTGGCGACGGTCGGTATCGAACTATGAACCTTGTGGTTCCTAGGTGGACACTCTCCCGAGAAGAGAGAGAAACAGAGAGAAACAGAGAAACAGAGAGAGAGAGAGAGAGAGAGTGAGTGAGTGAGAGAGAGAGAGAGAAAGAGGATTGCTTTCAGCGTCTAACCGTCGGGAGATCGACCTGTTATTTGTAAAGACCTGTGACACTACAACCGTGCATTTACCGATCTCGTAGGATCTCGTAGAATAATACTATTTCATTCATTCCGATATTGTTGCGCGGGAAATATCGCTCTCAGCGTGACTTCAGAACAAATCGAAAACGCAGTTATGCGCATTAAGCCAGCCACACATGAATAAATATAACCGCATTAAAACTTTGAACTAAATATCACACATACACAAGAGAGTCTAGACAAGTCGCTCAGGTAGATACGCTCGAAATCAAACGGCTGTGACTCGAAGCGACACACAAAATCCCGAACGCTTCACTGAAATACTGATACGCGTGCATCCGTATTCATAAATATATGAATTAATACGCGCGCAGAAACTTACGAAGAACGCTTTCTGTATCTGACATCTGTTCCCACGTGTCAGTCAGAAAACGAAACTTTGAAATATCGGCACCATGAGATTTAGCGGAAGTTGGATTTATACGAACGACAGGTCGGCTAGGTTACGTCTTAGTGTAATGATCGTTGTAGTGACCGTAGGAAAGAGAACCTGTGGGGAATGAGTTGTATCTAACAACGTTTAGATGGGATGTTCTCATGGGTTCTTTAAATGTCTACCTGTGCTTGTTTGCCTTGACGTGCCGAAGGTCGGTGTTAGGAATTTCAACGATATCTCTGAAGACTTGATTTCGTGGCATTCAATCACGTTTGGAGGGTGTGCATTTTAAAAATTTGATAACTCGTTTAGGTTAATACTTTATAACGATTACATAGAAACGTTACTGCAAATATATATATATATATATATATATATATATATATATATATATATATATATATATATATATATATATATATAATATATATATATATGTATCTTTATTTCCTAGTGAGTAACATGATATTACAGGGTGAGCCAGAAAACAGAAGCCAAATGATTTATTTTTCCATTAAACTAACTCTAAACCCCAACCCTAAACCTAACCCTAAACCTAACCCTTAAGCCTAACCCTAACTCTAAACCCTAACCCTAACCCTACCCTCCTAGTTAAAATTAACAGTTTTATTACAAAATTTGTGGGTTCTGTTTCATACATGCACACATACATGCACGCACAAAGTTCCATACACACACACACGTACATAATCACATGCATACACGCATGCACAAACACACTTTCACACTCATACACTCACTGCACACAATATTTACATACATGCACTAACATACATACACACCAATACATGCATACAAGTGCACGCAAAATCGTTCCTATGCACATATATGCACGCACAAAAATTCCCACAGACACACACAAACATACTCTCACACAATATTTACACACATGCACTCAAATACATGCATACATATATCAACACACGCACATACATGCATGCACATTCATAGACACACATACATGCACACAAAAACATCCATACACACATTCACACATATGAATGTACACCCATAAATGCACACAGAAACACACATTCTCTCTCTCTCTCTCTCTCTCTCTCTCCTCTCTCTCTCTCTCTCTCTCTCTCTCTCTCAAATACACACTGCACAATATGTACACACATGCACTCACACAAACTCACACACTCTCGTACAGCAACGGGTTAAATAGTACCACTACTGTTCTTCTACACAGATGGGTTGGGCGTTAAATAACCCATGATGTTTGATGTGCCAAAAATCAAAGAAAATAAACCATGACAAGCCAACGCATATATGCATACACATACACGCAGGTATGCAAATATTTGAGTACTCACGCGGAAGCACATACACATTCGGTAACAAGGAGTATCTGCTGACACCACAATCTGTCCTACCTAGGATATCAAGGAATACATTGTACAACAAGGAGTATCTGCTGATACCATACTGTTTTCTACCTAGGATATCAAGGAATTCCAAAGACATTATTCTACAAGGATAATCTACTGACACCTCACTCGTTTCGGTAATTATGAACTTTTGTTTTGTAAATTAGGATGTCCCAGAAAAAACAGAACCCATGAATTTTGTTATAAAACTGTTAATTTTAACTCGGGCGGTTTATCGTTAGGGTTGGGGTTGGGGTCAAAGTTAGGGTGAGGGTTAGGTTTGGGGTTAGGATTAGGTTTAGGGTTTGGGTTCTGAAAAAAACAAAACTCAAATTATTTATTTATTTTCCCATTAAACTAACCCTAGACACTAAACCCTAAACCCCAACCCTAAACCTCAATCCTAACGCTAACCCTAACCCTAAACCCACCTAGTTAAAATTAACAGTTTTATTGCAAAATTTGTGGGTTCTGTTTTTTTTCTTTCTGGGACACCCTAATTTACTAAACAAAAGTTCATAACTACCCTCGTTACTAAAGGATTCCAAAGAATTGAACCGAATCCAGACTCAATATCGACTTGGTTTTACCAACAGAGGAACTAAACGCCTAAAATGGTGACCAGAATTATAGCAACCGCAATGTTATCTTGGCCGATAAAACACGCTGTATTTAAAGTAAGATAATGTCTTGAAAATTATTGATTAGTTGCGGAAAAGTTTAAAGTTACCAAAATGTCAGTTGGTCAAGCTATAACCTGTTGGTCAGTTTTTAAGCATTGGTGTATTTAGACTATCACTGGTCTCAGTCATCACGATCATGTCCACTTGATTCATCTTCACTTTCCCCGGGAGAATCGCCCTGCCAGAGGACATTTCAAAAATGAACACTGCTTAGACAAAGAAGACGGTTGGAGTGATGCCCGATCGTTCAAAGTGTAGTCAGAGACAGCTGACAACACACGCTACGTCACTGAAACGTCACGCACACAGCCGAATGATATTTTCGGAGTTGTTTTCTAACGTAGATCTGACCAATCACGTTGCTTGAAATAAAATTCTAGCATCGAGATAATGACAGCGCCAGTCGCATTGCAACGGGACCGCAGGAAGTAGGTTGTTGTCAGGGAGGGATGACAAGTTCTCAGCTCGACCAATAGTGTAATAACATAAAGGAGGCACGTAGTGTGTTATGGTTATTGGTGTAGGGAATGGACACGGCGAACCGAGGTCAAATCCTTTATGATATTGTTTTCATTTCACATTGTACTAATATCCCTGGTAAAGTTATCTATTCAACTATTTTTCTTCAGCTAGAAATAAATAGTAGAATATACTGGTGTTTATAAACTTGCTATAGCAACCGGTGCAGGGGATGGAATACTGAATAAAAATCTGTCAAACTCCGTGTGGAGAGGTTGCTGAATTCAGAATTAAAGAATTGTCCCAGTGTCGCGCTCAGCTCGTGTGGACAGGTTGCTAAATTCAGAATTTAAAAAATGGTCCCAGTGTCACGTCCAGCTCGTGTGGAGAGGTTGTTAAATTCGGAATTTAAAAAATTGTCCCAGTGTCGCGTCCAGCTCGTGTGGAGAGGTTGCTAAATTCAGAATTAAAAAATTTTCCCAGTGTCGATCTCAGCTCGTATGGAGAGGTTGCTAAATTCAGAATTTAAAAAATTGTCCCAGTGTCGCGTCCAGCTTGTGTGGACAGGTTGCTTAATTCAGAATTTAAAAAATTGTCCCAGTGTCGCGCTCAGCTCGTGTGGGGAGGTTGTTAAATTCGGAATTAAAAAATAGTCCCAGTGTCGTGCTCAGCTCGTGTGGGGAGGTTGTTGAATTCCGAATTTAAAAAATTGTCACAGTGTCGCGTCCAGCTCGTGTGGAGAGGTTGCTAAAACCAGAATTTAAAAAATTGTCCCAGTGTCGCGCTCAGCTCGTGTGGAGAGGTTGCTAAACCCAGAATTAAAAAATTGTCCCAGTGTCGCGCCCAGCTCGTGTGGAGAGGTTGCTAAACCCAGAATTTAAAAAAATGTCCCAGTGTCGCGCCTCAGCTCGTATGGAGAGGTTGCTAAACCCAGAATTAAAAAATTTTCCCAGTGTTCGCGTCCAGCTCGTGTGGAGAGGTTGCTAAATCCAGAATTTAAAAAATTGTCCCAGTGTCGCGTCCAGCTCGTGTTGGAGAGGTTGCTAAATTCTGAATTAAAAAATTGTCCCTGTCGCGCGTCCAGCTCGTGTGGAGAGGTTGCTAAATTCAGAATTAAAAATGTCCAGTGTCGCGTCCAGCTCGTGTGGAGAGGTTGCTAAATTCAGAATTAAAAAAATTGTCCCAGTGTCGCGTCCAGCTCGTGTGGAGAGGTTGCTAAATTCAGAATTAAAAAATTGTCCCAGTGTCGCGTCCAGCTCCTGTGGAGAGGTTGTTAAATTCTGAATTTAAAAAATTGTCCCAGTGCTCGAATCTCAGCTGCGTATGGAGAGGTTTGCTAAATTCAGAATTAAAGAATTGTTCCAGTATTGCGTTTAGCTCGTGTGGGGAGGTTGCTAAATTCAGAATTTAAAAAGATTGTCCCAGTGTCGCGTCCAGCTCGTGTGGAGAGGTTGTTAAATTTGGAATTTAAAAAATTGTCCCAGTGTCGATCTCAGCTCGTATGGAGAGGTTGCTAAATTTAGAATTAAAAAGTTGTCCCAGCTATGGCTAAATAGTTGGACAGTCTTGACGTTTTAGTCTTGGTTAGGCAACTACTCTGGGATAAGGAAAACTTTGAATTCAAAAAAGCAATTCTCCGTTCTAAAAACTATCTTTTGTCACATCCAGATTGTGGTAAAGGACGCGCTTATGTGGTAAGGTTATGAGAAATGCAAATAGCAAAAACCTTGTTCGAGATTTGAACCCACTTAATGATAACTTGTCCTGGGCATGGCTCCAATGTTGAAGCTTCAATTTTGGAATTCTGGGGAGTGTAGAGTATCCATTCATCACCATTACTCTCAGGTCCACTCTGACCCGGAGTATCTGCTGACACCACACATATATATATATATATATATATATATATATATATATATATATATATATAATGTGTTATTATATCACAGGTCTTTCTAGTGTTACATAATCTATGTGGTGGTATAGATTATTGGCAAGACCCTGTAATTCTGCAGGGATAGTTTTTTTTTTCATATCACGGGCGGCAGTTTTCCATGGAATAATACAAGTAAGACTTGAAATCCCACACGTCACGTGATTTTGAATTAGTTAGTCAGTTGACAGCGAGACTTCGGGTGAAAGAGACGTCTCTTGCTTTGGCTCTTGCTTCCATGCGCGCTATGTTAATTAGTGAGAAAGGTTAGTTAAGAATAAAGGTCTTTAAAAAGACAACAGACGTTGTGAAATGATTGCGCATGTCGTAGTTAGAGACCGGTCGATGAGGAAGCAAGAAGAGAAAGAAGAACCAGACGTAGAAGAATAGAAGAAGACTAGGCGATTACAAATGCCCAGAGAAGTAAAAGAGAGTATAAGTAAGTTAAGCAACTATACATCGTCATCCATGCATGTGTGTCAATTATCTATCTGTCTACCTCTCTCTATCAAAGGAACATTGTGTATATACCCAACAGGGGTATATAACACTAATACGTGTATATATATATATATATGTATTTATGTATGAGTAGTGGCTTACCGGTGGGTACGGGTACGATCGTTGGGAGCGCACAGAATCCAGGCGTTAAGACCGTGAAAAAACAAATACAAAGTGCTCAATACAATGTAGAGCAACATTTATTTAAGAAATGGATATAAAGTAACCTACTCGAGTTTCATCTGAATCGTCAGGGTTACATCCGCTGAATTAATCGAGTTTTCGATTAATATCAGTTGATACCACGTATGGCTGTTGGAACGATAAGACCCATTCCAACTGACATACGTGGTATCAACTGATATTAATAGAAAACTCGATTAATTCAGCGGATGTAACCCTGACGATTCAGATGATGAAACTCGAGTAGGTTAATTTATATCCATTTCTTAAATATATATATATATATATATATATATATATATATATATATAATATACATATATATATATACCAACCTCTTCGCACGAGAGGATGTGACACAAGGTCAATTTCTTAAGCAGAGTTCAACATGTTTGAATTCAGAGTTTTCCTTCTCCTAGACCGGTTGTCTAACCAAAGTTAAAGAGCCCAGTCTGCCCTACTATTTATTCATAGCTGGAGGGAGAGTAGGATTCATACCTTTCTCAATGGTATTAGCGCAAAGTGAAATACAATTACAACATCCAGGATTTGAACTCGGGGCGACGAGTCCATTTCCCATGACTTTAACCATTACACCACGCGCTCCCTATAGTACGTATATAACAGTTTCATTAACTTGAACTTCGTGCATAGCTCGAACGGTATGATGAAATCTTTCCTTCAGAAAATTAATATTTTATACCAATTTCAACTATTTGCCATGAGGATATATAAGATCTATATGATTAAATGAAATACTTTATTATCTTCGTGGCATAAAACTCTTCAGTTTAAAATAAGCTAAGTCGCCGTAAAAGAATAAGATAAGGCGTCAGTGCCACAATACAGTGTACCGAAGAGGTTGACACACTTTTTGGATTATTATTATTATTATTATTATTATTATTATTATTATTATTATTATTAATTTCAAGATATCTTGTGTTGTTTCAAGCGATGAACGATACAGAGCAGCTGTTAAAATTTCCCAAGGTAGTGTTACTTATTTTGCTAGATATGGGTAATAATTCCTAAGTGCAAACAAAGTGCCCGTTTTTTTTTTTTTTTCTTTTTTTAATAAACGTAGAAGATTTTGTTGTTGAAATCGGAAAAACCTATCGATTAGGTTTGAACATTTATTTCCGTTGTATGCAGGGATACATAAATAGAATGTGATTGATGCAAATATATTGACTAAGTATTTTTGGTTTGTTTTGTTTTGCGGCATTCATCACCTCATTGGGTCATTTAATGCCAATAAAGTTTTGAAATAAATCAATTCTTAATGGATAATGCAATTTTTTTATAAATACATTTTTCTATTTAACCCATAGATGGACCCTAACAGGTACTACCCACTCCGGGTCAGAGTTGGACCAGGGAGCAATGGTGATGAAGGGTGCTCCACATCCCCAAAACCTCCAAAACTGGAACCTCACCATCAGATAGAGTTTAATGCCATACCCAGGACATGTAGACCCGCAGCCACCGCCTTCTAGCACCCATATAATAAAAAGGGGTTGGGGCTTGCCATAAGGGCAATAGGGTTGAGAAAATCATATAGGTGCTAGGGCTTGACGTGACCAGCCGATTGATCGTAGGGGGCCTCTCCGACCCTCCGTCTAGCCCAAGATAGGCCCAAAGTGGAGTATTGCATGTCATGAACTGCTCATCCACCTGGGCTCTATCCTTAAGCATCAAGGGTTGCTACCCACGGCCAACAGGTGGCCCCATTGGGGGAGTCTTACCCCTCTGCAGAGGTGTAGTCGGTGCATTCTAACGCCCCACCGACAGGGCGGTTACTAAGTATTGTTCTCAAATATATACACAAAGTGAGTCAAAGAAAGTATCGAAAGTTTTTGTACTTTTTGACACACCTTGTACTCTGAAAGAAAAAAAATAAATATTAATCTTGGCTAGGTGACCAGTCTAGGAGAAGGAAATTTCTGAATTCAAACCTGTTAAACTCCGTTTGAGAAATTGACCCTGTGTCGCATCCTGCTCGTACGGATGGGTTGATAAATATATAAATATAACAGAACACATGATCGTAAATCGAAGTTTAGTTCAGACGTTACAAAAAATGTTTTAAAAAATGAAAGTCATGAATAAAACAAAGATAAATAAATCCGGTTGCTATTAAATGAACTAAATATCATGGACACGAAGTAATTTGAATTTAATACTTTACTCACGATCTAGTTATTTCAAAATGGCTTACGTTCTCTTCTGGCTAAACTATTATATATATATTTACCAACCCCTCCGCACGAGCAGGATGTGATACAAGGTCAATTTTTTAAGCGGAGTTCAACAAGTTTGAATTCAGAGTTTTCTTTCTCCTAGACCGGTTGCCTAACCAAGGTTAAAGAACCCAGTCTGCTCTACTATTTATCCATAGCTGGAGGGAGAATAGGATTCATACCTTTCCCACGGGTATTAGCGCTAAGTGAAATGCAATTACCACATCCAGGATTTGAACTCGGGGCTGCGAGTCCATTTCCCATATTAAACCATTACGCACGTGCTTCCATAAAACTATTCATATAAGTTTATCATATTTTACTAGTACAGTCTAACCTCTTATCAACGGACCCTCCCATCAACGGACTTCGTTTGCAACGGCAGAATCTACCAGACCCCCCCCCCAGCTTTCAAATAGTCAATGATATTTGACTTCGAAGCAGGACAGACGTGTTACTGCTTAGGTCGATAACTCATCTGCGCGGGAAAAAAAACATAGGCTAAATTAAGAAGCTTGTTAAGACAACTAAAATGTCCTGTAGTTCATTTAATTAAACACAAGCAAATACCAACAGAAGAATGCCGACGGGATTAACGCAATTTTTTTACCCGCCACCCATGAGCTTCGGTTTGTGGGTGGTCCCATGTTAATAGGGCCTTGTGTCTAACCCGTACAAGTGGGGTACGAGGTAAATACAATGTACATAAGGCCAACAGTATTAATAATATAAGACAGTTTTATTGATAATTATTGTTTAAATGAAAAATAAAATCATGGAGAATGTGACGTAAATAACAAAGGGAATTGTGATTTGAGTAGTGATATAGTTTCAGTTACAAACACACAATCTCCATTATAATATTATTATAACTACTGCTATTTGCTACAGTGGTTTTATGACTCCGTTGATTAGAGGTTCATCTGAATTTGCAACTAAAAAAAAAAACTGGTGTAGTGTCTAACGTTCTGGACTGTGGTATCTTATTGAGTTAGTATTATTACTACGTTTGATATTACTACGTTTATTATTACGTTTACTTTCGAATTAATACCCTTTGTGGTGTAATGGATATAGACAGGATATTACCGGGGGAAATGGGCACGGCAACAAGAGATCAAATCCTGGGTGAATCTGTTTGCATTTCACATAGCGATGATACCATTAGGAGAAAATAAGCAATCAGCTAGACTGGGACCTTTAAATTGGTTAGGCAACAAGTCTATAGAAAAGTCTGAATTAAAAGCTGTTAAACTCCATTTACAAAATTGACCACGTGTCCATCCTACCTGGCAGAAGGGTTGCTAAATATAAATGAAAGAAGAGAGAGAGAGAGAGAGAGAGAGAGAGAGAGAGAAGAGAGAGACAGAGAGTAATGATATATATATATATATATATATATATATATATATATATAGAGAGAGAGAGAGAGAGAGAGATGACAGAGATATATAGATAGATAGATAATATTAGTCAACCTGTATAGGAAAAGAATCAAAATCTGTAAAGTAATTTAAAATATTTGTATTTTACGGAGAGTTTGGAAAATATGTATAATGCCCTGGGAAAAGGTAGGACCTAACTCCTACCCCAGGTGTGTCTTCAGTAATACCATTACTGTTCTCCTACGAGAATAGATATGGCATTAATTAACCCAAGATGGTTGATATGCAATCAAGCAAAGAAACCAAGAACCCATATATATATATGTGTGTATTTTTTTTTTTTTCTTTCTTCGCCTATCAGTTTTATTTGTGTTCTTAATATTCAGTGGTTTTGGTTCTATTACAGGGCAGTTGGTGTGTATGCATGTATCCAGATGAAACCGAAAATAATACAATTATCGACAAAATAATATATATATATACACACATTTAAATATCATGGGTCCTGCTTTTTGTGAAAAAATGATGAAAATCTTATGTATATTCGAAGATATGTAAAAATCAAAATATACATAGAAACAGTATTGAAATTTTCTTAAAAATGTCCAGCATTTGTAAATCCACACAATATGACCTTTAGGCACCTCTTTTGCGATCTCAATTCGTGGGGACACTTTTCTCATTTACACCGTCAAAATCCGGTTGTTTGTTAGGGGTTAGGGTTAGGGGTTAGGGTTAGGGGTTAGTTTTATAATTTAAAAAAAACTCTAAAACATCGTCTGATAACAATCAACTGGATTTTGACGGTGTAAATGTAAAAAAAATGTCCCCACGAATCGAGATCGTAAAAGGGGTGCCTAAAGGTCATATATCCGTAAATCATAAAAGTAAACAAATCAATACACTTGGGTTTATTTGCCCTCCTCTACACAGGCGATGCTGGGTTGTATGACGATTAAAAAATACGAAAAAAAAAAAAAAAAAAAAACAGACTCTCATGGACCTTGACAGGAAGAACCCGTTTGTGCATGTCCGACAAAAGGGACTGACTCCCTACCACCAAAATAATACCTCGGAAATTCGAACTTAGGACGCAACTGAGTGTAGCTCGTTTCCTAGCCAGAGGTTATCCCCTCGCCACGGTCGACTATGCCCTGTTCAATAAAGCCTGAGTCATAAAACTACCTCTTGCCTTTGTCTCTTTCCTTTTTTCCTAAGCAGCGTACCAACCCACAAGAACGACGAATATACTTTTACTGGGTATAAGATAAGTACAAACGAACTTAACTTATTCCCATAGTAGCCACCTCTTAGTATAAAAGGAAATCTGACAATATTTTTCATAGAAGATTGATCTTCTAGACTACACATGACGCTAGCACTTTCGTTTTTACAGTGAAACGTTATGAAATCAATGCAGTTTATTTATTATAAAAACTCTCTTACTTTCTAATTCTAAAAGCATTGTAGGAATATATGATAGTCAAAAAAAATTACACATCCTTTACACACACACAAAACAGAAAACACACACACATGATGGCATCTCGGATTAATAAATCCGAACGCTTTACGATCTTTTACTCCCTTTTTTTCCCTTTCCATTTTTCTCTCTTTCTTACACACACATAGATACACTATTTTGAACAAACATGTGTAGCATGCCCTTTTTCTTCCATTTCTTTTTTAATAATAAAAACGGAAGGGTCTATTATTTAGCTAAGGTGACGACACTCATAATAAATAAGAATTCGGCGGATAAGTAGCACCAGACACAGGAACCTTCTTTTCAGACACAGGAACCTTCTTGTCGTAATCAGGAGCTATCACAAAACTTTGAACCTACCTTTAAGCAGTCAACAAGGGTATCCTGTTTTCATTCCACTAACCATTGCTGGGGTAGAGGCGTTAAGCTGGGTTAATTATTATTATATGTTACTGCTGCCCTTGATCAGGATTGAACTTGCAATCTAGAGATAACTGTCACTTAGAACTGTTTTAAGCTAACTCCTTTATCCACTAGGCCATGTATCAAATTGGAAGGTTCCCGATTACGACAAGAAGATTTCCGATTACAACAAGAAGGTTCCAGAGTCCGACAAGAAATACCTGAAGAAGGCCGGACAGAAAATCGGTCGAAATGTTGTACAGATAACAATGAAGATGAGGACAATAGTCCGAATAACGCAGATAATAGATACTGATTGTTTAAAATCATTTGTCTCTCAATATGCTAACATCCCATTGTGACATGCTCTTCAACTATAGTTATCGATCTATTCCTTATTCAATTAGCCAAACCTGTAGAACTTTGACCCGAACATGCTGCTGCAATAACCACTGAATTATGAACGTAACTAGTTGTGACGACCTCCTTAATAAAGAATTGGTCGTGATCCAACTCAATATACCTTATTAAATATGACCGAATCCTCTCTCCCTCCAAATTAAGCCGAAAAGCACTGACCATAACTGTTGAGAAAAAGGCGGTTAGTTCTTAAACTATCAAGAAAGAGGCGACGTTGTGTTACGCGCTTCGCTGAACAAGTCTCTCTTTATGTTACAATCTGTCGCCATAAACAAGTGACAATGAGTAAAATTGTTTTCAGCTTATGGAGTCAACTTTTAAAGAGACCGGGATTTATTGTTCGGTCAAGATATAAAGAGGGAGATTGATAGACACATGATAAGTATGAGATGGGTTTCTTTGTGAGTTAATTGCAAATTACTGCTAATTAAAACAATGAATATTTTTTTCAAACATAATGCTATCCCAAAATTAAGGAATATTTTAGTATTTAATTTTAGTCATTACACCAAACAGGAAAAAGCCTTAGGGAAACAAACATAGTGTAATACTAAATACATAGCTAATGGGGATAGTGTCATATCGCCGCTTCATATTGAGTATATAATGGGAAAAATGAGAGGAGTGGAGGTGTGTTTCGTCGGTAGCCTTATTCTTCTGGGCTGGGTAGTCCGTACTCATTTCTTGTTTGTTATATCTATACATATAAAAAGGGCAGTTGTGCGAATCTGTATGTGCAGGGAAACTTCGAAAATAAAACAATTAACGACAAAGTAAATACATATACACACTAAATATCATCGGCTCGTGCTTTTGGGGAAAAATGAAGAAGATCCGATTTATATTCGAAGATATTTAAAAATCAAAATATACATTAAATATCACAAGGGCTTGTTTTATTGAGCAAAAATAATAGAGATTTGATTTATATTCGTGAAGATAATTAAAATAATAAAATAATAAAATTCAAATGACAACAGCATCGTTAATTTTTATTCATTTAATATTTTAGATAGTAGACATTAACATTTATTTTCAGAGTAGCTGGATCAATGCAAGATCTTTTTTTTACATAGGGATTTTAATGGGGAATCCGCGAGGATTCAACTCACGATTCAGTAATAATGGATCTGTGGGACTAACTTAAAAAAATCTCTCTCTACCCAGGCGACACCGGGTAGCCGCTGCTAGTACTAAATAAGCAAGACTTGGTTGTTTTCTTTATTCTTTATTGAATATCCGAACCATGTGGTGAGAAGTTGGGATTTTGGGAGCAAAATCCTCACGTTTGCTTCTTTCAAATAATTGCCAAAAGTTAACTAAACCAGACCCTTTTTCACTCTCGCCTTCGGCCTACCAGTAATGGGCGTCCATGTCAGAGAAGATTAACTGCCTTGTGACTCCCCTATAACGGTTATTGGTAAATTTCCATTTACAATACCGTTATTTGAATAATATTATATTTACAGACATGATTCGTAGGGCTACCCATGAATTATGAAACAATAGAAACAAAGAAGGAAAATAGGATTATCATTTTATTATAAAATAATAAAATATTATAAAAATAAAATTATCTTATAAAATATATTATTATTATTATTATTATTATTATTATTATTATTATTATTATTATTATTGGAACAAAGCCTAAGTCATAAAACTACCTTCTGTCTTTGTCTTTCTTTTTCCTTGCATGAATTCCTTTCTTTTCAGTGCGATCACCAAATGATATGGGGTTGAAAAGAAAACCCGAGAAAAATGCAACAAGAATATCCAGCTACCTTTAAACATTAAAACACCCCAAAACTCTTGCAACCCCATATGTATCAAGGACAATTTTGATAGAATATACACAATAGAAGGGAATATAATTAAGGACGGAGGAAATTTATTGCCAAGATAAATGTATCTTAGAGTTTGACTATTGTAAAAAATGTTATAAAAGTGCTAAGGTGTAATTTCTTTACAATCTTTGCAGGAATTGTCTAGCACAATTAAGGTCCAAGGTGAAATGATGCATGTCACGAGTCCACTTGGTATCCGCTTTACGGACCACTCAGCCACCAAGATCCTCTCATCACGCATCATATACCATCAACAATTTTTCACAGCAGAAAGGAATATAAATAAGGACGAAGGAAAATATATTCATTGACAAGACAAATAGGTTTTAGAATTTTACTAATGTAAAAAAAAAGAATGTCAGAAAAAGGGCTACGATATAAGTTCTTTTATTTAAGGTAATGTTTAGTACAATTAAGGTCCTAGGTGTAGTGTTCCATGTCACGGGACCACTTATCCGCTTCACGGACCACTCAGTCACTAAGATCCTGTCCTCATGCATTATGTATCACCAACAAATTTTGATAGAATATACAGAGCGGAATGGACTATAAACAAAGATTAAGAAAAATAAATTTATTGATAAGATCAATATGTTTTAGAGTTTGACTATAGTAAAAATATGTCATAAAAAGGACTTTTTTTTTGGGGGGGGTAAAGAAAGGAAAAGAAAAAAAAGAATGATTGCCGGAAATCGATTTCAGCTTTAAATGGAAAAGAATTAAGAGTCAGAACCGGAAATAAAATGACGTAAAAAAGGCGGGAAAATATAAATGGAACGAGTGAAATGGACGGAAGAATTGTTAGAGAAGCGGAAAGGAAACGCAAGTGTAATCAATAGGTTTAAAAAGAAAAACAAACAAAAAAAAAAAAAAAAAGAAAAAAGAAAAAATGTGTTCATCAATAAGAAAAGCTCCCCAGAGGTTTTAGAAATGCCGCGCGAATCCAGTAAATAAAAGGAAAAGTTTTAGAAAAATAAAAATTAAACGGGTTCGATATGAGAGTAGAAGCGACACAGACTTATGAATGATTCGGTTTAAGTCCAGGAAATAAGAATAGAACGAGATGTACAAAAATAAATAAAATAAAAAAAATAAAAAAAAAAAAAAAAAATCAAGCGGACATATAACAG
>CM042158.1:33702822-33707822 GCA_023376005.1 Doryteuthis pealeii | reverse complement strand
TATGTAGATATGGTTAACAGACTTAATGATGTAAAACAATTTTATTAATCATTGAGGTTTAAATAAAAATAAAATCATGGAGAATGTGATGTAAATAACAAAGGGAATTGTGACTTGAATAGTAATATAGTTTCGGTTACAGACATACAAACCCACAATCTCCATTATAATAAGATGATTTTATCTAGAAAGCAATGAGAATATAATTATAATAAATGTTGTAGAGTAGCTAACACCCCTTCAACACTCTGCCAGATGGACTGGCTTATAGCCTTAAAATAGTCTACGATTAAAATAGATGAAGTAGCTGAATAATATTCAGACTGCCTTTACTGCGTTAGCTATACCGAACTGCCCCTCCTCGTTTAGTGTGTTTGTCTTGTTAATTGTTTGTACTTATTTGTTCTTTGTTTGTATGTATCTGTTCATTACTGGATGTTGGTGATTAATGTGTTAATAACAACACTCATCTGTGTATCTTTCCCCCTCACGATACAACAATGTCATCCTTTTATATGCGTTCTTATTTAATACCGTTAGTCTTTCTAATTTAATGTATTTCATAACATTATCAGTTTAATAATTACGCACAGAGGGCGCATATTGTTGCTAGTGCGTATACTATATTAATAATATCCCTTTTAATAATCTTTCTGTTACATAATTATTGGATTCCTAATACTTTTTAAGGTAGTGTAGAAACATAATGGCGATTAGTGCAACCCACGGCCTTGAAGGATGATTGACAACGCTTGACCTCACTCTCACCTTGTCTTCCGGGGATAAATCGTGAGAACCGGAAGCCATAGAAAACCCTGTCTTCCGGTTTAAGGATAGAAGTCAGTTAGAAGGTAGGAGCCCGATAGGGTAAGTCGATCTACGCAGATGTCTGGGTTTGGGATTGAAAATAAAGTAACATCAACGTAAATCGAAGTCTTGTGTTTATTACCTAAAAACTAACAATGACACAGGGCTTCTGATAAGGAGAAATCCCTAACAGAAACCAGACCGGAATCCCCAAGTCTAGACCAGACCAGACCAAGATGTTAGAAGATAGAACCAAAGCCGGCCAGAAGAATAGATGTCCAAGATATAGAAGCAAGTAAGAAGTAAGAAAGGGTATACAAAATTATATGGTGATTTGGTACCGTGAAAACCTCAGTATATAACATTTCTGGCTTTATCTCCTCCTTTCTTTTAAATATGAAATGTCCATTTCTCGGAATCTTTGTGATGAGGCTTGATAATTAGTATTATTTGTTTATTCGGACTATTGTCCTTATCTTCATTGTTATCTTTATTGTTATGTCTAATTGGACACATAGCCTAGTGGACAAAGGAGTTAGGTTACGACAGTTATAAATGTAGTTATCTCTAGTTTGCAGGTTCAATCCTGGTCAGGGGCAGCAGTAAAATAGAATAAAAGTTAACACGGCTTAACCTCTGTACTCTAGCTATGGTTAGCGGATAGAGAACAGGATACCCCCAATGGACTGGATAAAGGGTTAGGTTCAAAGTTCTGTGATGGGCCCAATTACGACAAGAAGGTTCCCGAGTCCGACAAGAAAGTTCCCGAATCCGACAAGAAATACCTGAAGAAGGCTGGACGGCACATCAGCCGAAATGTTGTACGGATAACAATGAAGATAAGGACAATAGTCCGAATAATACAAAAAATACAAATGAAATGTCCAATGCTGTACTCTATCTTGCCACGGACATTTTCGATTTGTATTGACACAATATTTTTGATTTTTCTTAAGAGTGAGTGTCTTCTCTAAAAATGATTTCTTTGTGTCAATCGCAAAAGAGAAAATAAGTTTGGGAACGATGACATATGTTTGGCTTCGTTCATTCACGTTGAACTAATTTCCTTAGCTTCACTATTTTTCCTGAATCTTGTAAAGTATTTGTTCCATTTCATTGATTACCATTCGAATACACAGATAAAACTTGTTGAAATACTCTTACCACCGTATATATATATATATATATATATATATATATTTTTTTTTTTTTTTTTTTCTTTGAATGTTTGAGATGAGTTTTGATAATTAGTATCTTTGGGATTATTCGCACTATTGTCCTCATCTTTATCGTTATCTGTACAATGTTTCGACCGATGTGCCCTCCGGCCTTCTTCAGGTATTTCTTGTAAGTTCGAGAAGCCCCCCCCCCGAGTCCGACAAGACAAACCTGAAGAAGGCCGGATGACACATCGGCCGAAACGTTGTACAGATAACAATAAAGAGGAGGACTATAGTTTGAATAATCCAAAAAAATACTAATTACACTGGTTTACAAAGAAATTGAGGCAAGTACCAAAATAGCTGTTTAACCTAATTTGGTGGTGTTGAATTCAGACTTGAAATCCGTTTTTATTCATCGCCTCTTTTTTTTTTTTTTTAGATATGCATACTGTACATTTTGTACACATACTGTACATAAAGGGATATATGCATTCAACGTTACTTTCTAATATTGTGTGACTTATGTCTTCTTTTTTAGTTATTATACAATAAATGTAAGTGATAGCATTACATTATATATATAGCTATATATCAAGACGGATTTGGGCAGTTAAGCGTAGCCAACACGTCTCAATCAACAGCCAGTAGTGTGCTGGCAGTCAGCGCAGGAGGCTGTCGTCCCTCGTAGCGCAGGAGGAAGGTGACCCTCGACAATTGTGTTACACAATCTTTTGGGTATATATTTGTATTACAATTCTCAACGACACACATTTTATTGCCTTACATATGTTTTAATTTTACTTTGTTGGATGCTCATGCGTGACATCCCGGAGGCAAAATACAGCAGATCATCTAAGAAAACACACTTATAACTATCTGCAGTACTATGGATTGTGTACATTGTGTCATCCAAGTATATTTATTCCATCAGTGTTCTTTATCTATCCTGTTTTATCTGTAATAAGCTGCTGCAACTGTTGAAATAAGCACGTATAAACTCTGTATATACTAAAATGAGACTATTTAAAAGACAGAAAACTAGAGGGGATATAGCAAAACTGTTTAGAAATTTGAATTCAGCACACCTAAATTAGTAAAAAACACCTATTCACATTCTTGCCTCAGACAAAAAATATTTTTTTGTAAACCAGATGGCCGAAACTTGTAGAGTACAATTTAGTATCCAAATAGTTAAAGGTAGTTCACAGATTTGGTAGAAAAGTTAATATGTATACTAACCATTATCTGATTTTGATACGGCCACGTTCTTAAACTGCACGTTCGGGAACTTATACATGAAATAGTTGATCATTAAAACTCGGAAATAGTTTACATTGACGTTTTCGATTTTCTGGTAATTGATGTCGACCATCAATCTGATGAGGGTGGTTATCGTGATGATGAAGATGAAAGGAAACGAAATGATAGACAAATATGCGATTTTCAAATCAAACTTGGTTTCAAAATCATCGCTGACCTTATGTCTTCTCTACGCTGATTTAGACACGTATGGTCTATCAACTCATACGCTGAATTGGCGAAATACGCTGAATTATCTAACCTCATCTAAAAAATTCAGAGAAATAGTAATACTTCCCTGTATTGCCGTAATTCTTTTATAAAGGGTGGATCATAATGATGATATTTTAATTGCTATTTTCGCAGATTATAAAAACGACTAAATATATAAGATTTTTGGATGTTTGTTTGTTTATAGAAGCATTGTTGAATAAATTATTATTTATATTTTTGCTTGAAGGCAATTATAATGCATGTATCGTATAAAATTCGATAATTATAGAAAATAATCTTGACAAGTGAATCCCGCAAAGGATGGCTCGCCATGCAGAACACCGTACAGACTGTTTCGACTTTATTAAGTCTCTTCAGCGATGTATACTAACGACTCCCCTCCGACAGGAATCGAAACCAGGACTTCACAGGCATAGTCAGAGACCATATCCGTTCGGCCGCCGGTACATAGCGAACAATCCCTGCGAAATTAACCTTGTCAATGAAACTACTACACGCCTCTACCATAGTAGGTAAGTGGACGTTTATTGTGTAGTAAACAAACTCGGCCGTAAGCTCTTCGGCGAAGGATTCACTTGTCAAGATTAGTTTCTATAATTATCGAATTTTATACGATACATGCATTATAATTGCCTTCAAGTAAAAATATAAAGACTAAATATATCTATTACATAATTTATACACAGGAGTTTTACATGTCATTTAAGATTTGGATATTACATTAAGTTTTTATAACTTTCAGGTATTAATTTTGGTGATCCCCTTAATGCCGTGGAGTCCAAAAGAAATTGCATATGTAGTCGAAGAATACTTCACCAGCCAGTTGACTATTTTCTGTGGGGTTACCTGAACTATTGGGTAAACACAGCCAGGCTCCACATGACAGCGGAACTGAAAGAAACCAGCTGTAGAGCAAAAAAACTGCATTCCATGAATAAGTGTTTAACGGTCAAAGGTGTTTGACATGTTCCACATTGTTCCTGTTCTTGTTTGAATATATAGGAGTGCGTTAGTCTTGTATGACCAATGCGTAATCGGGACACAATGAATTGTTCCTTTATAGACTTCCTTAAAGTTGGTCTCCAGCCTCCCAACGTGGGTTTGATTATGAGGAGTTTATTGTGGATTAAAAAACAGCTATTCCAGTTGATATGCTAAATCACACTTTACGTGATATGAGAAATCGAGCTCTCGAATGTTTTCGTCCTGATAGTGACCATCTCAAGGACATAATATTCAAACTTTAGATTTCATGTAAAACTCCTGTATACCAGTTATGTAATAAATATATTTAGTATTCTGTGTTGCTTTTGTAATTTGAGAAAATAGCATTTAAAATGTGTCCCATCGTTGTGGTCCAACCTGTATATATTTGATGAATAGTGAAGGACTTATATATTTACCAGTTTTGTTAATGTCTTCCACAAATGTAAATAAATATTGATGAAATATCATATTGGTTTGATCAACTAACTATCAGGCTTCAATGATATTTTT